>OY992878.1:59335669-59935669 GCA_963921405.1 Cepaea hortensis | reverse complement strand
CGGAGACCGTGTGACCCCCTTACAGGGTCGACTTCATTGCACCGGGTTTTATCCCACATGGCTCGGTCTCCTTAGGAAGCTTTTTTAATTGTGTTGCGTATCCCTTACGGGACGTTGCAGTCAACACCAGCATTTTCAGCTGCTGTTGATGTACTAGGCAAGTGTTAGAAGCTATCGAAGATTAAATGGCAAGACAAGATCCCAGACACTGAAGTCCTAGAAAGAGCGTCCTTGCCCAGTATCCACATTCGACTAATGAAAAATCAGATTCGCTGGGCTGGTCACTTAACTCGTATGCCAGATCCCCTTTTTTTTTTTTTTTTTTTGGATTTTTTTACGGCGAGCTGCGTTGTGGTAAACGCTCCTAAGGCGGCCAGAGGAAACGCTTTTAAGACGCTCTGAAAATCTCACTGAAAGCTTTTGGAATTCATCTTGACACCTGGGAGACTGCTGCTAAAGACCGTAATTCGTGGCGTACATCATTATATAAGGGTGCAGTCACTTGTGAAGCAACCGGGACTGCAAGAGCTGTGAAGAAAAGGCTGGACAGAAAAACCTGGAACGTCAAGCATTCTTTGCCCACATTGTTAAAGAACATTTCGAGCCAAAATAGGCCTTATCAGCCATCTTAGAACTCACGGCTCCATACTTTCAACCCCACTGGATGAAATGAATGGTCACCATCATTCTTGATGGACAAACGGCATCCATTGAAGATCCTATCCATTCAAACCGCAAACACCGAAACAACCAAATGAATCAATCCTATGATCCTATCCATTGGCCGACCCGATGTGGGGGACCCTAAATACCAGTCCAGTAACCGTCTCCCTGGCCGTGGATTTAGCAGCTTTCTCCGTAACCCCGAATACTCTCGTGGTTGACGTGAGCGCACGAGAATTGGAAACGGTTCGAGTTGCGCCAGTGACTTATGAAAGTATGGAGCCGGTCGCTCAGAAAGCAATGGCAAACTACTGAGCGTAATCTTGCCAAGAAATCAACAATCAGCTGAAAGATGCTGATGTTGACAGCGAGGTCCTGTAAAGGATATGCAAAACAGTAAACATTAAAATACCAGTAGCTGTGCTAGCTGCAGCCTTATGCCTTAATGTAGTCACGGGGGGGGGGGGGGGGGTCTTTCCCGTGATTATATGTTGTTTTGTTTATGTATTTGTTTGCTGATGAAGGCTAGTCGCCGCAACGTCTTGTGTGTGTGGTAATCCTGCTCTGTAATGCTGCATTACTTTGCGTTATTTTATATTGTTTATATAAGCATAGTTCTTGGGGACATTAGAGAACACAGCCCCTCCACCACATCAAGGTTGTGACACAACAGAGTTTTCAAAGCGTTGAAATATCTGGCACTGCCGCTCAGCGAAGATTTGTTTCAGCATTTTCCTAGTGTTGTATAAAATAATAGTTATTTTGATTTTATCACTGTCCCCATAGGGGTACACATTTTATTCACCGTAATTTGTGTAAATACTACTGATTATTTACAACATTGTTTTAGAAGTTACTCAAATGCATTTTCATTTGACATTTGACAATAGATTGATTCGTTCCAGTTAACAGAAGGTCACATCATATAAATAAAATCGAAAAGACCTCTCTCTGCCCTCGGCTGTCCGTGTTCTGAACTTTAATTTTTATTTTCAAATAAGGCTTGAGTAAGAAGTGATTTATTTATTGAAGTGAAAACAATGAACTACTGCCGCTGACTATATTCATTGCCTGACAACTTTGACATTTAGAAAAGTACTAGTTCAAACTAGAGTAGTTGAATCATATTTTGAAAATGGCTGAAGCTAACGAACAATCACAGAAACCTAATCAGAGCCATGGTTCTGTAACTGGTGGTGTCACCGACAGTCAGCCTCGGCAACAACCAAATCCCACAACCAAGTCTCACCCAGCAACAACAGGTTGGGCAAGTATGGGATCAACAACTGCATTTAGAGCAATTAACTTTGAACTTTTTGTGAAGCCTGTAAGTACTAAGTTAACAAGATAAAAAGGAATAGTATAGAATAGATTATAATTTGAGTTTGAACCAGCTATTCTTATTCTTTCATTGGAGGTGGGGGAGGTCAGCATGGCTGAATGGATAAGAATCCTCATTCTTAAACTTCTGGTGCTGATGCCGAGATAGCGGGTTCAATCCCTTTACCGGTCAGTTGAACTAAAATGTTGACTTCTCGTCCTTAACTTCGCACACATAAATTACAAGTACCTCAGAAGTCTGAGTGGGTTCACCTGATGATGAGGGACACCGGTAATAGGGAAAGCTAACCCACATGCAAAATATTAGTCCAATGCGTTATAAGTTTAGTTGATGGATCAACATCACGGCACATGGGTGTAACCCATAAGTGCTCCGTTCTCCTACTAACTCAAACCTGAGTCTGGATAAACTCAGCTCAGTGCACGAACTCCGTAGCATCGGCGAGGATCCTGAAATACTTTGGGTAGATTTTTAACTCAAAATTTTGCCCAGGCAGCGCCATTAGGCTACTCTTTTTCGATTTCCAACTGCCAAGGGATTTTTTATGTGGGCAACAATACACACGGGCGTCCGATCTCACTACCCAGAGACCAGGGGAAATTTTATTACTAGAAGTCCACGTGAAATAAACCCGGTCCTCACTGGGGCTTGAACCCAGGACCTCCAGCACTCGAGGCGGACACCATACCCCGAGACCATGCAGCCCCCAAATGCATTATAAGTAGTAGCATGTGTATAAACTACACGAGCTCAAAGCCAGTGCCAAAAAAATAAATTGAAGGTGGAGTAAAACTCAGTAACAGTAATTGCCTTATCAATGAAACCATTGGCTAATCAATAAATGTTGATATTTACATTACTAAACAAAACTGAAAATTATGTTGAATCATCATGATCAAGTGCCATGCCGGTAGGCGTGGGTGGTGATAGTTCGCCATCTCACACGGTCACCAGAGTCTCAGATCAGGTCTGTGTTCTTGTCCCGTCCAAGCCATGCTGCCAAACCATCAATCACTCAATCAATTAGGTGCCGTCTCCACAATGAAGGTTGGCTGCAATGGATCTCCAACACTGCCTGTCTCTCGCCCTGACTGTATATTCTGCCAGGTTGCTATTCATCCATCTCTTGATGTTATCTTCCCACTTGTATCGTTGTCTACCTCTTGCTCTCTTGCCTTCAGCCTTACCCTCCAGTATGGTTTTTATAAGCGTGTCATGTCTTTTGATGTGGCCAAAATATTTCACTTGCCTCATTTTTATTTCTTTCATCAACTTCTTTTCATTCCCAGTTTTTCTAGAACCTCTGTATTGATTGTTTTTGTTTTCATGAAATGAGACATATTCTTCTGTATATCCACATCTCCAGGGCCTCTATTCCACTTTCTAATTGCTTGTTCATTGTCCAGGCTTCCGCACCATATAGTAGTGTTGAATATACATAACATTTGACAATTCTCATTTTTAATGCGTTGTTAATTTCTCTTGGTGTTAATACTGATTTCATGATGTTGAAAACACTTTTGGCAAACCATTAAGTATTTACAATCTCCGCTTTTCATTTGTCTCTTGGACTGTCTCATTTGATCTTCTGTCCTTCCATGGTATTCTTTGCATTTTTCTCAAAAACCGCATTTCTACCAGCATTAGATGTTTCTCAGCTTGTCTGTCAATTGTTCATGCTTCACACACATAGAACAATATGGGTTCTATATAGCGCTTCAACACTCTTTTTCTCACTGCAATTTACAACTTTTTGTTGGTAACTATGTTTTCCATTTTGCAGAAGGCCACCTATGCCATGGCAATTCTTGATCTAATCGCAGCCAGGCATCTTCCATCAGATGTTACGACTGTTCCGGGACAGTTATACCGATTTACCTGTTTAAGAATATTTTCATTCACTTGGATGTTACACTGGTGTTTCTTTCTTCTCAGAGACGACCATGATCTCTGTTTTCTTACAATTTAATTCCAAACCTAGTTTCTCACTGCATGTAATAATCGCATCCATCAAATGTTGTATAGCCTGCTTGTTGTCAGCAATTAATACTGTATCGTCCGCATATCTTATATTACCGATGTTTTCTCCTCCAAATGCAACTCCTCTCGTATCCTCTAAATTTCTCAAATTTTTACTGTAAAGGGAGAAAAGATCTCGAGACATTACATGTCCCACACCTCTCCTGATAGGCTGGAATTGACCCACTTCATAATCAGTTTCTATGGCATCTAGGGCATTTGTTGACCAGGTTAACCTTCCCGGTTATTGACTTCTATTACCCGCAGAAGTCGGATGTGTCGGCCTAACGGTGCAAGAACGCAGCTCTGCTGTAAACAGGCACAACACAATCACGCCCAAAAAAATAAAACTCCGGATGAACGCAGCAGCAGAAGAAGACTTCTATTGAATGCTCTATTAATGTTCTCAGCAAATACACAGCATTTGTTGTACCTTTGCCTTCTTCAAACCTGCACTGTTCTTCACTTATTTCTGGTTTTTATTTTCCCCCTAACCCTGCACATGATAATCCTTAGTAATATCTTTCTGATGTGACTTATTATGCTGATTGTTTGATGTTGATCACATTACAAGGCTCCTGAAGTTTTCAGAATTGCAATAAACAGTCAAATAGAGCCAGTAAAATAGTATAAGCTCGTACCCCATTGTCTATGCAGTTATAAGTGCACATATTAATTTTGTTATGAATTAATTGTGCAGTATCATGTCCACAATGATATTTCCAGCCCCATTCAAAAGATTTCTGCTGTAGATCATTTTTATGATGATTTTGCCATGCCCATCCAAAACCTACCATTTGCTTTCACTGTATGCCTGAAAAGATGGATAGTTCAATGGTGTGTTTATTGCCTGTTTCCTTCCCTGATTACCTACACATGAAAACCATTTGATAGCACCAAAATTTGGGGAAATTGGTATAGTCACACAACCTTAAATTTGCTACTCAGACTCATATGGAAAAATTTGACACTATCAACAAATATATATAAGCCTATGCATGACTGAAAATTAAAACTATGAGATACTGGTTATAAATAACACCACAATGAAACATTTTCCAGTTTTGGATGCAGAAGAGTCTTTATCCAAACCACTTCAGTTGGCTACAGTTTACTAAGGGTTTTATTGAGAATTAAAGTGAGGAACATTGGTGTATGAGCCCTGCAAAAATACATGATGTTTAATATGTGATCTGTAGGAAGACCAGCTGTTGTGGTGTGTAAGGAATAGAGATTAGAGGAATGAAGAACATGGATCATATAGAAAACATAATATGTAATTATATGTACTGTTCTTAATTATTTTAACCATGCATTTGTTTCCTTTTGGGAGTGGTGTGGCTAAGAGGCAACGTCTGTCTTAGGCTCAGATTTGAGTTCTAGCATAGGACTGGTCATTTTTACAAGCATCTTTGGCTGCTAATATGAGGGGGAGTCAATAAGTAAGTCACAAATGGCTGTAGAAAAATTACTAAATATGATAACAACTTGAAACCAGTTTATTTTTATACATACATTGTCCCTTTATTTCTCAACATAATTTCCACCAACATTGATGCACTTATCCCATCGTTTTATCTGTCTTCCCAAACCGGCTGTATAGAACTGTGTGCTCTGGTTTCTAAACCACGTTTTCACTTCACATTCAACTTCGGTGTCATTCGCGAAATGTCTCCTGCTGAGGTGGGTTTTCAGTGGACCAAAAAGGTGGAAATCTCTAGGGGCTAAGTTGGGGCTGAAAGGTGGATGTTCCAGAACTTCCCACCTTAGTTTATTAATTTTCTCTCTAGTTAATCGAGCTGTATGTGGTCTGGCATTGTCATGAAGAAGCAACACTCCTCTAGACAGCAGTCCTGGACGTTTAAATTGAATTGCATCATGAAGCATCGATAGAACTTCACAGTATGATTCAGAATTCACATTGTCACCTTTCTTCTTGAAATTGGTTAAAAGCACTCCTTGACAATCCTAGAACACTGTCAGCATAACCTTCCCTGCTGATGGTGTAAGCTTGAATTTTTTGACACCAGGCGAAGAAGGATGTTTTCTACCCAGCTATGCACCGCTTTACAGGGCAAACATTTGTCAGCATAAACAGGAAGCATTTCTTTATGAATGTCCTTTGCAGGCAGCCCTTTTGACCACAAAAAACGCACAACAGCACGTTGCACTTTGGTTGTACACTCCGTAAGTACAGTCGCCATATTGTTTATGCGCTGCGCATGCGCATGAGACACCTAGCACCACCTGGTGAACAGGAATATCAAATTTGATCTTGCTGTCACCTAATGACACCTGTAGAAAACACCAACTACATTTACCTGCCATCCCACAGAACTGTGACTTACTTATTGACTCGCCCTCGTAATACCACATGGCCTCCTGATATGTTGGGTGGTGAGATCAGATGCCTAGCCCTCTCAGATAAGAGCAAGAATTGAAGGTCTTATGTGCAAATTGTTCAATTCAAAAATCTCATGGCAGTTGGAAAATGCCATAAGAAAATTGTTGGTAATGAAAGCCTACCTACCAACTGGTGGAGTCCATAATGTTGGATGGAGTCTTTATAGAGGAAATAAACCTTAAACAAATCTATGCTGAAATCAGACACACTTACCTCTTAGAAAAAAATGTGCCTAACTAGATGTAATACACTTCCCACGAAAGAAGAAAATAGAAATGTGCATCTTCGAGTGTTGGGAAATAAATGATTTTTAAAAATGTGTATGCCTTTTATCTCATATCAGAGCACAGACACACAAAACTATCATGCCAGGTCTACTTATTCTTGCTGTCTCTTGTAGATTTCTTCCATATCTCTCCCACATTACCGGTACTTCTTCTTCTTCTGCGTTCATCCGGAGTTTTTTTTCGGTTGTGATTGCGTTGTGCCTGTTTACAGCAGAGCTGCGTTCTTGCGCCGTTAGGCCGACACATCCGACTTCTGTGGGCATTTGTTGACCGGGTTAACCTTCCCGGGGTTACCGGTACTTCTCTGTCTCTTGATTCTCTTCTGTGTGTGTTGATTGGTGTCGCTTGTCGTCCCTGGGGGAAAGGTGGAACCAACAAGCACACCTGTTAATTATCCTTGTCTAGGTTTTCCTCTGCTGGTGGACCTTTGTCTACATACCCCCCTTTTATTTTTAAAGTCTTTTAATCACTAACTCTCTCTCTCTCTCTCCAACAGACAATACCTCCTTTCACGTTCCTTCAGCACATACCTCCACTAACACAGGTTTCGAACAAAATGATAAAACATTTATTGCAGAAAAGTGTCAGTTGAGTGTGCAATGTAGGTGTGTGAATATATGTGATGTGATCTATCTTAAATGTGTGTCATAATCTAGTATCGGATCAGCATCAGAGTTTGTCATCACTATACAGCCATTCAACGTAACCATTCACATAACAGGAAATATCTCACCAAGGGCTGCGTCTTTCTGACTGGTAATGGTTGTCTTTCCCGCTGTATGGAAACTCGTAAATAATATAGTATCCACGGATTTATTTTTGTTAGTTTTCGTCATTCACATCACATGTATAAATCCGTTCAATGGGAATTTATTATAGTTCAATGAATCTCTGATCATCAATGTTTGCTTCACTTACTGATGGTCTTTTAAGTCTTCACACACGAAATAACGTTAGGGAATATATTCATGGTATTAAAGAAGATAAACACCGATTCACCACATATAGTCTTTCCACTGCAATTTGTCCCTCATGGTCAAATGGTAATGCACGTTTTTTTTTTCCCTTTAGGAATGGTTTATCGTACATAGTTCTGTTCTTCTTTTGGTTATTGGTCTTGCATACCTTCACTGAGCATCTCACGTAGATTGATGCAGTTACGTTGGTCCTATTAATTCACACTAGTCTGACCAATTACTTCTGTCAGATTGGTAACCACTTTCTCTTTCAAGTGTAGGGAACCTGTTGAGTAAAACAACAGCTTGTGAAAGAAACGCAACTCCGACCTATGATAAGTGAATGTAGGTACTTAGCTATATTCAGAAAATAACCTCTATTGATCCTACTAGAACTATATTCTTATATAAGACAGAATAGTGCAGCACTCCACCCTATACCAGGTAAAATAAAGACACGCTAAAGCAAAGCACATACTCCTAGTATAGACGTATCCTTCTGACTGTACAGACACCTTACTCTACACAACCTAAATCACTCTTCAGCCTAATGCTGTCGACTCTCTATACTACGTTTACACACGAAAATCCCTATGCTAGCTTTTTATTCTACATCTATATATATATATATATATATATATATATATATATATATATATATATATATATATATATATATATATATATATATTCACCTTATTTACTAATTCCGGCCTAGAATTATACCACTTAATTCCATAAAGGAAAAGTGCGGGTCGACTTTACACAACCTAGACATAGTGATATATACTCAATTTCGGCACTCAATTAACTCCACACCCGCCTATCGTAAAGGCCAACTTCAACTCCTTATTAAAACAGTAAATTCAGTTCAAATTTATGGGCTGGACTACGTCACTTGTTTTGTTCTTAACCCTCAGCCTTTGTTCTTTTTCCCCGGTTGTTTTGATCTCCGTACACCGTACTTTACTAAAAATGATCCCCTGTTCCATCGTGTTTCTCCGTTTGATCAAAGGACTCTGTTCACCGTATTTCCACGCGATCACTGTTTGATCTAGCTCCAAACTTCCCGGCGATAAACAATGTTTCCCGGGCACCGGTGATTCTCCGTTTCGTCCGATACGTACGGCCAGTGTTTGAAGTCACGATCGCTGTCTTTTTGAAAATTGCAGGACCGTCACTTAGCACATAACTGTTCTGTCGTTTAATCCATCAGGATCGTCGCCTGCCAGCCATATCATGACAATTGGTCTCCCTATAATTCTTTTGCTTGGTAGTTTTCAGAGGAAGTGCTTTCTAGTTAATCATAAGCTATTAACATAATTTGTCATTAATATAATTGTATACTCTGCATATTTCACAGAACAAGTATGTCATGGCTTGCGGTGTGCTGGCTTTCACAGGCTGTCTGTCATACATTGTGTACATGAATATAACAGATGATAAAAGAAAAGACAGCTATGTGACACTGGATGAAGAAGGAGGATTGACAGTTAGACAGAAAACGTCGCGATGGTATTGACAACTGCTGCCTCTGATACATTTTTACAGCACACATATTTTCAGCAGCAGTGTATTTATACAGTTTATGTAAATATGTGAAATATTGTATGCTGTAATTACAGAATATTACACTACTACAGAAGTTTGGTGTTGAATTATTTTTTAAACAATAAAGAAATCTTTTTGCCATAGGACAGGATGCTCACTGAGAAAACCTGAAAAGAAAGAAATGTATGTGGATATTTAAACAACTGGGGAAGACATAACAATTAAGCAATATCAACTTCATTTAAATATCACATGACAGAAGAATGGGAAGTCGTATACGTCACTTGTTAGCAATGGTCCTTCCTCCAAATCTCATGTCATGCAAGGCAGGGCCTATGGTATATATGGTGACTCCTGAGCTGTCTGTAGATTTTGAACTTCTGTTGACGACACTCTTTGCCAAGAGTGATAAGAATATACTCATAGTTAGAATTTCCCTTTCTCATCTAGGAAAGTATAATTGTCTGTTGTGGCATTTTCTTCATACAAACTGATACCTTCTTTGATATTTCTATTCTGCATTCCCCCAAATTAAAAAAAAAAAATAGTTTTCTCCAAGGTATTTTTGTGCCTGTTTACAGCAGAGCTGCAATATTTGTGTCTTTCAACCAACGCATCTGACTTCTTGTCGGCATTTGTTGACTTGGCTAACCTTCCCAAAAAGTTTGTAGGACAATGTCTTGTTTGTAAAGGATCACCTTCATAAACATGGAAACCTCCAGAAGTGTTCTCCAGTTTCCTCTCATAGGTAAGCCTAGGAAGTTCTCAACACAGCGCAAAGACGTCATAGCACCAGCGAGGATTCCAAGTTACAAGAATGATACCGTTGACAGTTGTGAAAATCAGTGAGGAGATAGACTAGAGACTGCTGGGACAAGAAGCCTGATATCCTGTAATGCTTAGAGATTTTTTGGGGTTTAATATCCCTTACGGGACGTTGCAGTCAACACCAGCATTTTTCAGCTGCTGTTGATGTACTAGGCAAGTTTTACGTTCAGTAGTTTGCCATTGCTTCCTGAATGACCGGCTCACATACTCCTGTAAGTTACCAGCGCAGCGCAAACCGCTGCCAATTCTCGCAGTTGCTATTTTCCCCACGTGGATATACGGGATTACGAACAATGTCATTAACCTCTTGGCCAGGGAAACTGATGCTTAGAGATGACAGAGAATAAATATCCTGTTGGTTAATTAACTCTTTCTGTAGCAATCAACAAAAGTCAAAGCATGTGTATTTCCTATGGCAGAATAAGGGCATGAAATGGCGACATCTAACAAATCAGATAAAAAGTACATACGCTTTTTTGAATGTGTTACAGAAAAGTACTAAGAATTCATTGAATAGAAAAGAGAACAAATAGATGTATCCAGCAATACTTAATATTACTTAGATTGGTTATTAGACAAATAAAATTGAGGAAAATGAAATATTTTGGCATGTAAGAAGGCATAAATGTCTGGAAAAGATCGTTATGGAAAGAAAGTGTACTGAAGAAGTAAGGGCTTCCCTTGTCCTGTTTTTTAAATAAGTGACGCCTATTTCACTTGCGCTATCAAAGTCATTCAGAGAACACAGATTCTGTGTTGGCACCGTTTTGTTTGCTCGCTGCTCCTAATGTTAAGATCTGACTATGTTACTACTGCCTTCCAATAGAGAATGACAGTTTTTCATTTTGAGTACAAATTATGCAAATACTCATATAAGTGAGTGAGCATTTTGAAATGTGCGTTCACAAGGAGTTAAGATATCTGTCTCACATATTATGTGATGATTTTCTTTTTTGTTGGTTGGGGGGGGGGGGGGGGAGCACGTCGCTCCAGTCTGAGAAGTCATGTCGACAAACACCAGCAGTGGTACAAATGTCAATTTTTTTTTTCAATGGTTGTCTCCTAAAATACTGAAGGGATGCCATTCGTTTCGTCATTTCCTAAACAGTTATATTCTGAATAGTGTCCCCTGTCTATGCACTATAAATTTCACTTAAACTTTCTCATCCATTGCGTTACGCTGACAATAGTTCGATGTCAACTCTCGTTGTTTGCTACGAGGAGAGACTGACCATTTGTTTTCCTATACACCCAGGCCTACGAAAGTGTGATGGCCGTAACACTTCGCATACCCACATCGTGTTCCTGCTACGAAACGTTTCTACACTAATTAATATTTAAAACAATATATCCCCTTAGTGAATTTAAACACAGCAGCCACGAACAATACGTTGCACGATTTATTGCCTATCATATTTCGCTGCATCCCGTCAGAGTATACTGTAGAGTTATATATCGTATAAAGTGAATAAATGAATAATGTTTAGGTTGAAACAATTAACAATGTGACTGTTTTAATTGTTTCAGCTTAAGTATTATTCACTTCATATGATATATAACTCTGCAAAATGCACCTGACAAGATGCGGCACAATATGTCAGACAATAAATTATGCAACTAATTAATATATTTATCACATATAGCCGACAATCGTGTTTGGTCACAAGCAATGCATGTGGTAACCGATGCATATGTTGAGGCTCAGGTATGTGGCGCAGAGGAGAATAAATGACCATCGTTAGCAATTAAGTTAAGCCCTTTACAGAACAACACTCAAAACAGCCTGCCAAAACGACTTTTTACTCTTTGCCAGTTGCATTTTCACACCCAAGGGGGTGTCTTAAATGTGCTGTCAAATGTTGCCTTTTGCCAAATGGCAAACGTAACCTACTGACCAATAACAAAGACATCATGTGCAATGAGAAAAGGTGTGTAGAAGCGCTACATACAGCCTACACGATTGTATGGATGTGAAACATGGACAATGAGCAGACAAGCTGAAAAACATCTAATGGCTGTGGAAATGTTTCTGGGGAAAATGCAAAGAATTTTGCAGACATACCGAAAAACCAATGAGCAATCCCTATAAAAATACAGAGAAGTAGATATTTGGGTGGCATGGTCGAGACAGGAACATGGAGCTGATCCACGACTCTGGTGATCGTTTAAGGTGAAACATGACCGCCCACATTTATCGGCATGGTACATGATAATATAAGTTGAGCACCGCATAAATGATAAACCCTTCAGCAGTTTGACATCGCTGTCTTGATACAAGGTCAAAATTACAAAACGTACCCTCCAAGACCTCGGTATTATAATGGTTAGCGCATAGTATGTGTCAAAGAAGAAAGAAATCTAAACAGTGCCGTTCTGAAGTTCTTTGTGTAAGTTCAAAAAGGCAATAATCACACAGCCAAAGTCCTCATGAAGAACACTGGGAAGGAAAAAACCAAAGCGTGCTACTGCATGGATTTTCCACATGTTAACTATTTATTTATTTTGCATATATCTATTTCTGTTATTACAGTTTCGTGGTTTGAAACATGAAATAAATCAACTGCAACTAGATTAATAATTCAAACTTATCTCAGCTGGTACACATGAACATCTACTTGCCAAATAGGCTGCTTTAATTGAATTGCTACTATCTTAGTTACCGGCTCAGCGGGGAAGGAGTTAAGGACGCAGTTCGAAACACAGCTGTGCGCGATTTGGCAGCAGACCGCCTTGCGTTGGTTTTTACGAAATGGTATGGGTACCGGTCGTTCAGAAAGCAATGGCAAACTACTGAACGTAAACTTACCAAGAGATCACAACAGAAAAAATGCTGGTGTTGACTGCAACGTCCTGTACAGGATATGCAACTAACTTTAACTAACTATCTTAGCTAGAGAAATAGTAATAGGTGGAGGTTTCTCGTACAGGGTACGCGCATACGGGGCGCAGTGGCTTGCCTGTTAGTTCATCCATCCATCATGTCCCATGCCGGAAAGCGTGGGCGGTCATGACTCGCCATTTCACTCGATCACCAGAGTCGTGGATAAGCTCCGTGCTCCTGTCTCGACCATGCCACATGGCCAAGCCATCCAGGTATTTACTTCTCGGTCTTCCCCTTGGTCTCTTCCCTTCGATCTTGCCAGTTGTCACTAAGTTCTCCAATCCATTTCTTCTCATAACATGTCCAAAAAAATTTGACTGTCTACGTCTAATTTCTCTAATCAGTTTACGATGTTCATTTGTCTCCTGTAGTACTTGGTCATTGGTTTTTCTGTCTGTCCATGGTATTCTTTGCATTTTCCTCAGAAACCACATTTCTACAGCCATCAGATGTTCCTTAGCTTGACTGTTCATTTTCCAAGTTTCACATCCATATAAAAGTACAGGTTCTATGTAGCACTTCAACACTCTTTTTCTCGTTTCAATTGACATCTATCTTTTTATTGGTCAGTATGTTTTTCATCTTACTAAAGGCTACTTTCGCCTTGGCGATTCTTGTTCTAATCTCTTCAAGGCATCTTCCATCAGATGTTATTACTATTCCGAGATAATTGTACCTGCTAATTGTACCTGCTAGTCTGGCGGTCATATATTATAACGGAGCAACAGGACACGAATGCGACTGAAGGAACGCAGAGGCCAATCAGTAGATACTGTCTGAGTTTATTGCAGGAAACATGTTCATATCAAAAACGTAGCATTTTATATTGATGTGGCTCACGTCCTGCCGGGCTGAGAAATTGGTGGTAACTCATCTTATCCTGCCTCTACGTCAACGCGTGAGCGTCCCTAGATACTTAACTACCGGGTGCTCACGCGTGCATCAGCTACTAAACCCTTTCCCCCCTTTGCACGCCATGCCACCTAAAGCCTCTACAGAGCCACTCTGTTATAATATTCACATTTACTTTGTGGTGGGGATCACTTTCTCTTCCCCCCCCCCCCCCACGTTGACCTGGAGCTCCCACATCGACTCAGCTTATAATGGGTACCAGGATACTTCTGGAGAAATAAAGAAGTAAGAACGTCTTATGTGATCTGGACATGACCGATCTCTCTCTCTCTCTCTCTCTCTCTCTCTCTCTCTCTCTCTCTCTCTCTCTCTCTCTCTCTCTCTCTCTCTCTCTCTCTCTGTCTGTCTGTCTGTCTGAGAAACCATGTAGATATGTACGTGCGCACATGCATACATATATATCTAAACTCGAGTCAGACCAGTCTACCCCAACTCACAAAGGTACTGAAGACGGAGGCTACCAACACATCAATCAGAATGCCACGCGTGAGGAAAATGTCCATAGTTGCAAAACGCCATAGTGCTCACCCTGTTGTGGATACCCAAGGAGGTGCAGTATCGAACCCTATGACCCGAAAGGGTCCAACCACAGTAACTGAAAGTCCTTCTCAGACGTCCTGCGGAGCTAGATAGAGTGTCTAGCCATACCAGACAAAGAATGAACATAATACACTGGATTGCGAATGGCGTTAGCAGAGGGAAAAATGGCATAGAAAACATCTTGAATGATAAGAGTAAATGTATGTTGCCTGCAAGAAATCACCTCAACGAAAACAGCTTTCACAATAAGATGTTACTAATTTTACCGAAAAGACAGACAAAAGGGTGTGATTAATAACATCACTGCTTCCCAACTGAAGTATAAATGGAAGGGGCGTAGTATCAGAACATTAAATTCAAGACAGACAATACAGATTTACATCTGATAAATTACAACTGTCCAGGAGCCCCCGTTCCCCCTTCTCCCTGGTAACTACATGCAAACCAAACTAAAGAAGAAGAAAATGATTGTGTATGGAGATGTTAATAGCCACTCACAGAGCTGAGGCTATGGTGGCATGGGCCAGAGAAGAGAGAGAGACTAGAGGATTGGTAGGATGAGCATACATTTATCTTGAGTAACAACCGATCCGTCCCGCCTACCTTCTACTCGAGACCATAGTATACAAAAACTACACCTGACCTGGCTTTTCATTTATCAGACCTGGAGTGGAACATCACACGAATTGTTAGGAGACAACTCGGTGACAGTGACCACCGGCCAGTCTTTCTACCTAGAAAATGAGCTTGTTAGTGACAGCAGCACCCTCTGGATATGGAACTACATGAAAAAGCAGACTGGACAGTGTATAAACATCGCACCAGCATTCTGGTTAGAAATCTGAACACAGATAGACACATACATAAATTATTTGAAGAGTTCGGAAAATATATATTATAGGGAAAATGAGAATCAATACCAAGAGGTACTCTTAGGCAATTTAAACCGTACTGAATTTGTGAGCTAGAGCAACTGCATAATGGTGTGAAAATATATAGACAGCAAGCAGATACCAAACCACAAAAGAGCACCACAATAAATGCCTGAATGCAAAGGCCAAATTTCAAAGAATGCAAGTTACAGTTACTGAAAATCTAGCAGGAGAAACAGAATCCCTGAACTTTGAAAAAGACAAGAAAGATGAGGAAGCTAATAAAACAACTTATCGACGAGGGCACGGTGACAGACTCAAATACTGTGCTATATAAAGACGGAATTATCTTATTAAAATAAGCAGCAGACTCATTTGCTCAAAACACCATTGAAATTAACCCTGAGAAACAACAAAAGATTCGAGGGAAACCACAACATACAGAACATAACGAACCAGTACAGATGCGCTGGAGTCACCTATTGTGAGTGGCACCTTGCAGTCTTGACAGACCAAAGTATGTGAGTTGGAATGTGGCCAATATTCCATCACAATGCCTGGGCAGAGCTTCAGAGAAACATGTGGTGCCCAAACGACATGTTCCCTCTCTCGGCCTAATCTTGTGTATTCCAGAGGAATGGGTAACCAATACGTCTGGCACAAGGTAGGCTGCAGACGCTGGCGGCACAGCGTCAAACCTCGGAGACCTCGCCACCACGAGCAGATGGCGAGTGATGGCTAGACCCTGGAACCCAAGGGACCCGGCTTAGAGGCGTTCAGCCATGTCCCACAGGTGAGGGCCTCGTACGCGTCCGGACCGTAAGGGCGCGTACTCCTGTCAATCACAAGTGTCTGGACCTGTGTAAAGCGTGCACTATCGTCAGACTCCCAGCCTGACTTTAGCGGATCCCACAACCAGCGGGAGTAGGCCCGCCGAAGATACCGCAGGAGATATT
Source organism: Cepaea hortensis (assembly GCA_963921405.1). Lineage (NCBI taxonomy): Eukaryota > Metazoa > Mollusca > Gastropoda > Stylommatophora > Helicidae > Cepaea > Cepaea hortensis. The sequence goes on along the minus strand of OY992878.1, from coordinate 59,919,458 downwards.
GCACGTCTATTGCGAGCAAATCTCCCATCCTTCCACTGTGCGGATCTCGCGACCGGCGAGAATAGGCCCGCCGGAGATATTGTAGTCACCTATTACATTCAGTGAATTGGAGCTAGCAATATCATAAGTGAATATGAGAAAGTCACCAGAAGCTGAAGGTACATCCAATGAGATGATTAAAAACCTAGGAACAATGGCCAAGACAAAGATGCTGCATATCTTCAAAAACTGCTGAACCTTAAGCAGAGTTCCACAAATCCAGAGAGTAGCAAGTGTGATATATTTTCTAAAAACCAAGGAAAGACAGTTCCATTGCCTCCAGGTACAGACTTACTAGCCATACCATCTGTCTCTGCAAAACACTAGAACGCATAACCAACCGCAGGTTATAGAAGTACATTGAAAGTCAAAACATTCTTATGACACAGCAGACATGATTTAGACAGTTACTCTATGGAAAACCAGACAACCTACATCTCTCAAGAAATTTAGGATGTATTCCAAGAAGGGAAACGGGTGCTTCCAGTATGAATAACCACAAGAAAGCTTTTGACAAAGTCTGGGAAGAAGGTCTGGTGAAGAAACCGACAAACTATTAAGTGAATGGAAGAATGTACAAATGGGTGAATGTACCAAGCTACGTGGAGGGTCCCAAATAGCCTGTCACAATGTTTCCATACTATTCTATAGCCCTGGCTGGGATAGGTCTTTGCTGCCAACCCTCCTCCGTTCCCCGGACTCACTGTCACTTTCTCTTTCGACCTCGGGGTCTATTTCCTGCAGTGTATTTCTGGCTGACACAAACATAACCGTCTCAGTCAGTATAATTAGAATTTAATACCGTAATAAAGGACAACACAGAAAAACATCAAGAGAGATGAACCTATAAAAGTCTTTAAAAAAAAAACTAAAAAAACTGAGGAGACAACTCTAGTCCAGACATGAAGCAAGAAAACTCTGAACATCATAGACGACAGATCTCAATATTGTCTTGTTAGTTCACATCCACCTCACCGGACACAGTTTCAGGTCTCTCTTTCCAGCGTAGGTTGTTCGAACAACAGCTTTCAGGTTTCCGTGGCCAACACGATATAGTCACTCATCTGGTCTGGGAAAGTGCCCTGGGATCACTTGGCACAATTTTGGATGGGAAATAATGTCATGAGACCAGATTGTGTATAGGGAATGAGTCAGAGTCTTTCGCTGTCCCGGACAAGGATGGGAATTAGGCGTAGGTCCAACCAGAATCATCAGCAAACATTCGACCTTAAGTCGAAGAGAATACTTGAGTTGCGGTATTGTCACTCGTTTAATTTTAGTCCTGATGTTGCCTTATAATTAGAAACATTCTACCTGGTATGGACACTGACTTTCCCTGGCTTCATCAGTTGCCTATAGCCCTGGGCATAGAAGCCCTGTCGAGTCTTTCAACTCACTTTACGGTCAAAAGAAGGACCCTATAGATGATAAAGATTAGTGAGCGACCGGGTTGACTCATGCACCACAATCCTGAGGTCCAATTGGGCCTCAGTTAATAAATTGGTTATGTATTTTGGGCTTACCTAATCAACTAGATAAGTGGCCTGCTTGAATGAGTCTGACATGTCAGGTAGCCCCTGGATTGGCTACGTCTGGCTTGAGTAGACCTCCATCTTATAGACGTCCTGTCGGCTACCCTATGCACCCTTTTTCATACAAGACTCACTCGCCACACTCATACACTGCCTTTATTATTATTGGGCACATTCGTTTCCCGGCCTCTCTCTCTCCCTTGCAAACCATGCCTTTCTCACGACAAAGCTCCTGTGGTATGTTGGGTTTAAGGAAAGCTGTTTTCCCCTGTTTATCCAAACCCAAAGAAGGCCTGAGGACATGGGCCACTGACGTTTTGTCACATAGGCCCCATCTTAAGAAAGTCGAACCCTACGAACTTTCTACTGTCAGAGGTTCTGTTCGAATGGCCCCACCCTCACATTCAACCATAGGATGCCGTGATAGAAAATCCGCTCCTACATTCTCCCTTCCGGGGATGTATTCGACCGTGAACTGATAAGGTTGTAGGAGCAATGACCATCTCATTAACCTCGCGTTCAGTTTCTTAGAAGTCACTAAAAACGTCAGAGGTTGATGGTCGGACTGCACTTTGAACGGTACTCCATACAGATAAGGTTGAAATTTCTGTACCGCCCACACTAGAGCCAGACATTCCCGTTCGACGGTGGAGTAATTCCGTTCCGCGGGTAACAGTTTTCTACTGGCATACGCCACCGGACATAGCACCGAAGGATTATCTCGCCCTTCCTGCAACAGAGTTGCCCCAATCCCTATGTTACTCGCGTCGGTTCTTAGAACAAACGTTTTCTCCAAATTTGGGAGTTGCAGGACTGGCTTATCCACCAAAGCCTGTTTCGGCTTCCCATAAGCTTCTTCACAGCTCGGGGTCCAGACTATAGGATCTGGCGATCCTTTCTTCAGGGCCTCGGTTAATGGCGCCCCAATTTCGTTGAACCTCGGAATAAATTTCTGGTAAAACCCACACAGAGATAAGAAAGACCTAACATCCTTTTTGGATTTAGGACGGGGTGCGAGTCTGACCTTCTCAATATTCTTTTCTTCCGGTACCAGTCCCCCTGGGGTAATAGTATGTCCCAGAAATTCCAAGGATTGATAACCAATCATGCATTTGGCTGGACGGGCGGTTAACCCTTCCTCTTTTAACCTTGTGAAAATCTGTCCCAAGGACTTCAGGTGATCCCTCAGATTGTCAGACGCGATGAGAATATCATCCATAAACGAGACCACAGAGGGATCCCTTAAAGGCTTTAATAACATTCTCATCATGCGGGTGAACACACTGGGCGCATTGCTCAGCCCAAATGGCATCACCTTGAATTCGTAATGCCCGCTCGGAGTACTGAAGGCGAGCAAGGGCCGAACCTCGGGCTTCACAGGGATCTGATAATATTCCCTGCTTAGATTAATTTTCGAAAAGTACTTTGCCTTATTTAGTCTGGCAAACAGTTGATTTGTGTTCGGTAACGGTTCAACTTGGAATGTCGTACAACTGTTTAAATGTCTGTAATCAATACATAGGCGGTGCTCCCCGCTTCCTCAACAAGACAACCCCGGCATTATAAGGAGAAGTCGAAGGAGTGATGATGTCATCGTCCAGAAGCTTCTGGATTTCGGCTTACAGGGCCTTCTCTTTCGAAAAGGGCACTGGATATATTTTTTGGCGAACGGGGTCTTGGGTAGTCAGAGTCATATCAAACTCGACCAACCCTGTCCGCCCTGGCCGATCGGTAAGAATCTGCTGATGGGACTCCAACAAACGGATGACCAGATCTGTTTTTTTTCAGCCGACAGATCAGGATTTATATGTACATCCCTATAGGTTTCCCCAGGGTGTAAAGGATACCCCCTATCCGCGTCTTCGCCCGATTCAGTTTCCATCGCGACCGCCATAGTCATGAGTGGGAGAGAAGTACCATCAGATCGTTCTTCATACTTTTTGAGGAGGTTAATGTGGAAGATTTTGGATTTCCCCCTGATCCGGATGGCATAGTTGGTGCGGGACACAACCCTTTCCACCGGGAAAGGCCCCTGCCAACCAATTTCGAGTTTATTGGAACCTACTGGAAGTAACAACAGAACCCGATCCCCCACTTTAAGAGACCTATCTTTCGTCCTTCTATTGTAGTAGGCCGCGTGTCTCTTTCTGGCCGCCCTCAGATTCTGAGCTGCCAAAGCCCAACCCGTCTGGAGTTTCTTCTTTAACGCTTCGACGTATTTATATGAGGATACAACTTCTTCGGAAGTTTCTTCCTCTGTCCAACATCTCAATAGGGCTTCTAAGGGACCCTTGATTGGCCTCCCGAATAGTAGAGTGGCTGGTGGCAACCCGGTCGACCCATGGGGAACCTCCCGATAGGCGAACAAGGCGGCTGGGATATACTCATCCCATCTGTCTGGTTTCTCTTGAGCCAGCTTCCGAAGCATGGTCATCAAGGTACCATTAAACCTCTCTACTTGCCCATTCGACTGAGGGTGGTATGGGCTTGTGTTAATGTGGTTAGTCTGGAAGATACGAAAGACTTCCTCCATCAGCTTACCACAGAACTGAGACCCATTGTCTGTCAGGATCTGGTTTGGAAATCCCAACCGAGTAAAGGTCTCCATCAGTGCATCAGCCACTCGCTTAGAATCGATTGTGGCCAACGGTATCGCCTCGCCCCACATGGAACAGCAATCCACCATCGTAAGAATATACATATTCCTCTTCCTAGTCCGAGGAAGAGGACCAACAAGATCGATGGGAACTCTCTCGAAAGGAGAGTTCATAATGGGCATGTCGCCCAGGATTACCGGAGCCGTCCAGTGGTTTGGTGCTACACGCTGGCACTCTGGGCACGACTTGACGTACCGACGCACGTCTCCAGTCATCCCTGGCCAGTAGTAATGGCAGGAAATGCGCTGGAGTGTTGCCCCGACACCCATATGTCCACTGAATGAAATGGTGTGTCCCATATGAAGAAGCTGTTCCCGATAGGCCTTAGGAACTACCAGCTGTCCATGCTGGCGTTCCTCCACTCCGGCTCTCCGGTACAGTAACCGATTCTTCATATAATACTGACCCCGTCTTGGTGGGTCAGAACTTTTTGGCAACTGGTTAAAGCAAGGTTGCAAAGTAGCATCCTGGCTTTGAGCAGCTCGTAACTCCCCAGGCAAGGGATTCACGATCAAGGCCGGCGTCTGCTCATCTCCCGATTGAGATCTGGTTTGCATTGCCCCTACGTACATGGGTTCTGTTGGGATCCCTAGAAAGACGTAGCGACAACCCAAGATCATTGGGAAGATTGGATCGAGCAGAACGGCTGCCTGTATAGTGCCGGTAACATATTTCGATTTGATGTCCACCTTCGCAATCGGAAGAGACATCGCTACCGCACTCTTGGTCGCCGTTTGAATCTCAATAGACTCCCCGGTTAGCTGCTCTGGGCTCACTAAGTGTGAGGAAATTACAGCCTCAAACTGCAGACCGGTGTCATAGAGACACTCGACTGGTTGTCCGTTCACAAGTATCGTCTCTACTACTGGTGGTTTCTCTGAATCTTTGTTCTCAAGACCCCTCCCTTCTACCTCCCTGTTAGACCCTTCCCCGGTTTCTACAAGACAGGCAGCATAGTGAGAGTCTTTCTGTTTGCGCCTGCAATCGGCCGTATTGTGTGTGGGAGATTTGCAGTAGGCGCACCACTTTTCACTCCACTTTCTTTTAGGAGATCCAGGTGGACTCTTACCAGAGGGTTTCTTAATTGGAACTTTATCGAAAGGATCCTCCTTCTTGGTGTGAGCTGTTTTAGGGTTCTTCTTCTTTCCAGACCATGTGCCTGGTGGTCGGGGATTGGGTTGTGACAGTTCCCCATTATCTCCATGAGCTAGCACATACCTTTCCGCTAATGTGTTTACTATGTCTAACCTTTCTGCCCCATTTTCAAGCAAAAAGGTTTGCAATGGCTTAGGTATCATTCTCTTCATTTGGCCCACGACCACTAATTCTTCTAAACTTTCATAGTCGTTAGCAAATCCAGCTAATTACATCCACTTCAAAAGGTAAGACTTCAGTCTAACACTGTAGGCTGCGAACATCTCTCCTGGCTCTCTCTTCGACTTTCTGAACTGCTGTCGGTATGTATGGGCTGTCATCTGGAACCTTTTCAATAATGCTTTTTCCAGGGCCTCATAGTCATTCTCCATACCAGGTGGCAACCTTGAGTAGACCTCGTACGCGGTCCCCCTCAGGCCCTGTGAGAGTTTCAAGTTCCATTTCCCACGTTCCAATCCCATAGCCAAAGCCATCGACTGAAATCTGTGAAGATACTGGTCGATCTTATCTTTGTGTTCATCGAACGGGAGTAATGGGAACTTCATTGCCTGGTATGGACCGCCACTAGAAGTTGTTGAGTCAGGGAGAACTGCGCCTCCCACTGCACCCTCGCTTTCCTTGGCAGTTTGAGCTTTCAGCTCCAACTCCCTCATACGGAACTCGTGGTCTCTGACTACCTGCTCGGCCTCCATCTTCCTAGCCTCAGCCTCAATTTTCTTGGCTTCGCGCACAGCCTGTCTGAAGTCTCTTTCCACTTCCTGAACATATTTCTGTAACTCCGCCCCATCATAACCCATCTCACGCCCTGTAGCCTGCACTTCAGCAACATTAAATTTAGCTGATGCCATCTTAAACTCAGAGGTAAAGTGAATAAGTAATTGTATAGAAAATGATTATCTCACATAACCAAAATATATATATTACACGACCACAACACGTCGTATGTCGGTCAGTCTGTGCCAGGAAGAGTACAGACAATAGCCAGGCACGGTAGGCAGAACCTATTGATAGTAGACAAGAATAACTGTCCCTATCACTATATCAGCCAGAACTCCACCAGGATTTCAAATATCCCGCGACGTACCCCCAGAAATTGTACCAAGCTACGTGGAGGGTCCCAAATAGCCTGTCACAATGTTTCCATACTATTCTATAGCCCTGGCTGGGATAGGTCTTTGCTGCCAACCCTCCTCCGTTCCCCGGACTCACTGTCACTTTCTCTTTCGACCTCGGGGTCTATTTCCTGCAGTGTATTTATGGCTGACACAAACATAACCTGACGATCGTCTCAGTCAGTATAATTAGAATTTAATACCGTATTATAATATAGTATTATAATACCGTAATAAAGGACAACACAGAAAAACATCAAGAGAGATGAACCTATAAAAGTCTAAAAAACAAAACAAAAAAACCCGAGGAGACAACTCTAGTCCAGACATGAAGCAAGAAAACTCCGAACATCATAGACGACAGATCTCAATATTGTCTTGTTAGTTCACATCCACCTCACCGGACATAGTTTCAGGTCTCTCTTTCCAGCGTAGGTTGTTCGAACAACAGCTTTCAGGTTTCCGTGGCCAACACGATATAGTCACTCATCTGGTCTGGGAAAGTGCCCTGGGATCACTTGGCACAATTTTGGATGGGAAATAATGTCATGAGACCAGATTGTGTATAGGGAATGAGTCAGAGTCTTTCGCTGTCCCGGACAAGGATGGGAATTAGGCGTAGGTCCAACCAGAATCATCAGCAAACATTCGACCTTAAGTCGATGAGAATACTTGAGTTGCGGTATTGTCACTCGTTTAATTTTAGTCCTGATGCTGCCTTATAATTAGAAACATTCTACCTGGAATGGACACTGACTTTCCCTGGCTTCATCAGTTACCTATAGCCCTAGGCATAGAAGCCCTGTCGAGTCTTTCAACTCACTTTACGGTCAAAAGAAGGACCCTATAGATGATAAAGATTAGTGAGCGACCGGGTTGACTCATGCACCACAATCCTGAGGTCCAATTGGGCCTCAGTTAATAAATTGGTTATGTATTTTGGGCTTACCTAATCAACTAGATAAGTGGCCTGCTTGAATGAGTCTGACATGTCAGGTAGCCCCTGGATTGGCTACGTCTGGCTTGAGTAGACCTCCATCTTATAGACGTCCTGTCGGCTACCCTATGCACCCTTTTTCATACAAGACTCACTCGCCACACTCATACCCTGCCTTTATTATTATTGGGCACATTCGTTTCCCGGCCTCTCTCTCCCTTGCAAACCATGCCTTTCTCACGACAAAGCTCCTGTGGTATGTTGGGTTTAAGGAAAGCTGTTTTCCCCTGTTTACCCAAACCCAAAGAAGGCCTGAGGACATGGGCCACTGACGTTTTGTCACAGTGAACACATACTAGCCCTAGTACAGATAAATGACTCAAGAGCAAGAAAGTTATATTGCGTAGTGGTGTCCCCCACACTTTTCTTAATTTACATAAATGACCTTGTTGCCGAACTACCACCTGGAATTAAAGTGGCAATGTACGCTAATGACCTGGTCCTATGGAACACAAATGAGTATGCACCAGATTACTATATAGAGCTATAGATTCATCACTTGCATAGGCAAACTGATGGAGTGTCAGCATAAACATTGACAAGTGCAGCGCCACCCTATTTACCCTTTCTTCAAAATAAAAGGCAGGCGCCATCTAGACAAATGGAATACCCTAAAAGAATATTTAAAAAAAACCAACATACATTGGAGTAATATTTGATGACAGGCTGACACGGAGAAAGCACGTTAACAAAGCAGCAACAAAAGCCAGAAAGAAGATAGTCCCCTTGAGAAAACTAAATGAAACCATCTGGGGAGCCAATGAGAAAATACTTAAAGTTTATCTACAGAGCATACGACCACACCTGGAATATGGGTCAACTGCATGGTGTTCAGTTTATAAAACACTATTCCAAGAACTGGACAAGGTGTAAACTGCAAACTCAAGCACTCAGAGTCATGATGGGAGGGATGCGACCTTTTTTCCAGACTATGTCAAAATGTTTTCTTTTGGTTATCAATGCCGCAAGCATCGGTTTATTTTCTTGGAATGCATCGTAAATTTCTTTAGAGAGGTAAGTTGTCTGACCTTCCCTGGAGTAACTCTAAATCCTGCCTTCTGTAACGTAAGAATGTTTTGACTTTCATTTATCCCAGTTATACCCCAGCAGAGTCTCAGTTATACCACAGCAGAGTAGATTAGGGTTTTACCGTGCCATGCTGTGCAGCGAAGACGATCATGTTACTTCAGAAACATTTGTCCTTGATAAGCTCGACCACTGATAGTCTTCTGCGCCCCTCTGTGAAACTATACCGTTTTCTTCCTTTGTGATCTTTGTCAAATAGGTCATGGCAATGTGTAATCTGCAGTGACACCATTCGACATAACATAACAAAACAAAACATAACATATGTATTTAAACTTAGTCGATCTTTCCTGTTATCATAATCTTCTTCAGACCCTCTCGTCTCATGATCAACACATTACGATTGTGTTGCCCGTGTGTGGGAAATCCGATGACTTTGCAATCAATCTCTTGCGGTATTTTGATATTTGTCTACTTAGGTACCCCTCCGATTCTTAGATTTGAACGTACAAACTACATGTCCAAACTCCAGTTTCTGTCTACTTTGTTGTTTAGTGTTCATGGTCAGACATACGGGGAAGCCGCGGTAGTGTAGTGGCTAGCTACTCATCTGTCGGCCAGGTGGCGAGGGTTCGATCCGTATATGGGGCAGATTCGGATTTTTTAATTTGACTTGGACTCCCAGGTCGACCAGAATTAAAATGTGTACCAAGAAATACCTTGGGAAGGAAAGGCGTCCTGTGTGATACTGACTACATCACGTGCCGACTGGCCATACAAAAATATGGGTCTAGCACTTTAGGCCCATTGCTAATTAGGGCTTGCAAAGGAATTCTTTACTTACTTGTTATGTACAATAGTACGGGTTGTATACAACTTCCTAAAACACGCATTTTGACTTCCACGGACAGGAAGAAGCTACACAGGAATGTTTTTCAACTGATGGAATGCAGCGTGTGCTTGGCTGATAGCGCTTGTTATCTCCGTGTTACTTTTTTTTTTTAATCTGCTGTTATCATTGACCCTAGATATTTGAATCCCTTTGCTGTTTCTGTAGGAGCTGGAGTAAGGCAATAGTTAGTGCGCATCAGTGTCGGGCCAGTGGTCGTATGGTCGAATCTTCAACGAGGAGTCTGCTTAAAAATGGACCTTTTTTTTTAAGGGTTAGTGGTTCCCTCAGAGGACACTGCGACACTCTGAGGCCTCGGCACCCCCCCCCCCCCCCTGTTTTTATTGTGGGCCCTAAGTCCCACTATGAGCATTTGCCCACAGTGGTCCACCCAGGCCTACATCTGTTGTGAGGAGTTGTGAAGTTTGATGATCATCTCGGCCCCCGGCCAGACCAAGTGCAGTACTGTTTAAGCCGGTGTGGTATTGGTCACGTCACCCACGGAGTGCCAATGGTTTATTAACATTTTCCTCCTAATCGTTTTTCTCCGCCCCTCCCCCACTTCTCGACCTCGCCCATTTCCTTTTCCTCCTGCTCTTCTTCTTCTTCTTCTTCTTCTTCTTCTTCTTCTTCTTCTTCTTCTTCTTCTTCTTCTTCTTCTTCTTCTTCTTCTTCTTCTTCTTCTTCTTCTTCTTCTTCCATATTTCATTTCATCTGCAAAAAAAAAAAAAGTCGCTTAAAAGTCCACAGGATCGACATTATTCCACAGGTTTTTAAAAAAAAATCCCATATGGCTCAGTCTCTTTCAGCGGCGCGGAAAGCGTGCACAAAGCACGAACTCCGTAGCTCCAGCGATGACCCTCGGGAGTCTCCGAAAAAATGCACTCGTGAACAGAAGGATGCGGCCTGGAATCGAACCCATAACCTTCGGAGCCCGAGGCAGACGACTTGACCGCTTGACGACTTCGCCATGGAGACTCCCTATTTCATCTGGAAATGGAGCATACACCCCCCCCCCCCCCCCTTACCCACCCGCTTCACACAAAGCCCATTGTAGAAATGTTTAAATTTGAATTTCAATTTGCATCTAAATTTATCTACGGGGCGGATTCGCATTTTAAAAAAAATGACCTGGGCTCCCCAGGTCGGTCCAACCTAAATTTATTACGAAGAATGTCTTTGGAAGTAAAGGCGGCATTCGTGATGCTGATCACATCACCCACGAGTGATCGGTCTATACCAGTGTTTCCCAACCTTTTTTGTGCCATGCCCCACTTAAGCCTTTCTAAAATTCATATTGCCCCCCTCCCCCGCCCCACGCCCCCCCCCCCTCAACATATACATTATTTTTAATATTCAAAAATTGAAATGTTCACTAAAGAAACTTGAATGATAGGTTTTAGGAAGAAATCACTAGGAAATTATTGAGCAAACACAGTAAGTAAATTTTCAAAACATATAATGGAGAAATGAAATTCAAGTACAAAATAATTTTAATGAAAGATTTTTCTATATTATTTTAATTATTAGTAATTATTTATTATTTAAATTTAGTGAGATTCTTGCGCTTGATGCTTGCTGCAAAGAGATCTTATGTCAGGTTCCAATTTAGTTAACTTCAGTCTCAAGTCTCCCCGTTTTGTTATATCCAGCCGATTTCTTCCATTTTCGAATTGCCCCCCTTAACAATCGAATTGCCCCCCTGTGGGGCGTGGGCCCCACGTTGGGAAACACTGGTCTATACAAATATGCATCTAGAACCATATGTCTAATCACACTCGACAGACGGTGCAGAGAGCAGAACCTTGCCGCTGTCAGTGCAGAGGTCAACGCGCTCATCAATGAACACTCAGACAACCCCGAAGTGCTCATCTATACAGATGGATCTGTTGTAAAGCATCAGAGAAGTGCGCGGGCATTTACAGCCCGCTCAGAGGGCCGAACCGTTCGAGAATCCAGTGGTGCCCACTCCATGACCACGAACAGCATTATGATGGAAGTGATGGCAGTAACACAGGCTTTCATATGGCTAGAATCACAGCATTATACCAACGTGTGTGTACTAAGTGATTCAATTAGCATGATTCGGAGGGTCGATGCAGGGTCTGTACGTAGACAGTGGACTGATTAGCCGCGGAAGTCTGTTGTCCGTAAGGTCACTTTCATCTTCATCCCTGGACATTTCAAAATGAAAGAGCCGATAAACTGGCTGGCTCTGCATCCCCCGCAGGTGGCCAGCGCATGGATCGCGCCGATGTTATTAACATCCTTAAAGATAGGTTGTGGAACAGAGGACTTTGACGTCAGTGAATCCACACCGTTGTCCAGGATGAGACACTTGGGAGTGAGAATAGGGGCGGCCAGACACGAGAGACCTCGTCAACCAACACAGAACTGGCACTATTAGCCACCGGACGCTGATGCATATGCTGGGGGGGGGGGAGAATCTGGGCACATATGGACCTGTCCGGAGTGCAATGACGATACCCTAACTGATAACTGATAACTGATGTCTGATGGACATTAATGCTTGTAAAAGAGTACTCTTAAAAATACTTCTAAAAAGAATTATGTGATACATTTTAAGTGCAATGTAACAAAACGTCCGTCTCCCAGCTCAATTTTACACGCCTCCTACCCCGCCCACTTCTTTCTATGTGCTCACTGAACCGTAACATCCAGCACCGAATACAACTACACCCGAGAGTTTCGTAGTCATTTCAGATCCGTACGTGAGGTGAGTATGCAGTGTTTTTCTCTATTAACAGTTTTTCTATTAAACATTTTCTTCAACTAACATTCTTTTCAATTAACATTTTTCTCAATTCTCATTTTCTCTCCATTGCTTCTATTTTTCCATGCATTTGTTCCTCTCGTCCTGTCATCACCTTCTAATGCAGTCACAGGAGTTCTCCTTGACTGTATGTTGTGTTTGTGAATGTGTTTGTTTGCTGATGAAGGCTAACCGCCGCAACGTTCTGTATGTGACGTAACTCTGTTATGTAAAGCTGCACCACTTTGTGTCATTTTATATTATATACACTTTCACAGCTTTACCGCAGTTCCACCTAATTTTATCCCAGCTAACAACGACACGATTGGAAACAAAAAGGGGGTGTTATCTTTATGAACAGAAGGGGAAAAAACGTTAGAGAAACCCTGGTCTAGATGAGCAGAAGGGGGGGGGGAACGTTAAAGAAACCCTGGTCTAGAATATACTTACCTCGTGCTGGCTGCAAAAAGCAAGCAAGGTGCAGTATGTTCTTTGCGTGATACGAAACGTGTACACGTCGTAATACCCCAGGGCGTCCTTGATGGATTGGCCCAGTATGTTCCGGGCTGGCATCGGCACACTTCGTGAACTTTCGGCTCAGTGACGTAATAGACTCATTAATATGAATAGAGGCGAAGGTCAACGGCGAGGCTTATAGTCGTCTGCTTGTGGTTTGGATATAATCCAGGGCGGCGGAGTAGAGCGGAACGTTGTTAATTCGGTCGTCTTGTTTCAATCGTTTAAGTATTATATTGTTGAGTGGCTAGTGGACCATCAATAGTTCAAAATGCCAGCAACAACCGAAAAGCTTTCAAAATACGGCAGGGTAAGAAGAATGCAATTATTATGCTGTACTTATATTCTTATAATGAGTTTTTCGCGTATGGAAAAAAAGAAAACTCGGTTACTTACTTAACCGAATTATTGTTTCAGTTTTAAAACATGAAATATGAGTAACCACTATGTTAGGCATGTTTAGTGTTTAGATAACGTGAAATGTACATTTTTAGTATGAACGTTTTATGAGTATGCAGGTGTAACTGTAATTTAGTAACTGTTACATTAGTTTAGTCATTTGAGAAATCCGACCCCCGCCTCCTCCCCTTCTAACAGTACTAACACTAACGAACGGCAACGGAGAGCGGAACGTCCGTCCCTCATCTTCATTACCAGTGGAGACCTTTTTATTTTAATAAATACGCGTGTACACTTACTAATTAATTTTGATTTAACCACATTGACTTGGCGCGGAGGTTGCGGGGAACGAACAGCCTGGTTGGTAACAGCGTTTGTGACGCGGATCGCCTAACTTAAACCAAATAACCGAATTATTTTTTTTTTTTTAATGGAAAAAAAAACTCGGTTACTCAATTTAACCGAATTACTTAAGAATTCAAACATTGTTCATTGTGAAATATGAATACTAATTAGTATGTTTATACAGCGTGAAATATGCATATTTCCAGTAGGGGCCTATGCTTTTTACTTTTTTTATTTTTTTTTATTAGACTTGAATACAGCAATGTTTCACTGATGCATTAACCATTTTTCATTAAACGGCTTTGCCCACTTCAACTCTTTAAGTTCTTTAGGTAACGGAACATCTCTGGTTGTCATTTTCCTTACTTATCCAGTCCCTTTTTATGTTAATTTTTGTTTTAAAAATTGTGTGGCCTCTACAGGACGTTGCGATCAACTCCATGTTGATTTTCTAGGCAATTTAAATTTGCCATTGCCTTCTGAACGAGAAGACAACGCTTTATTTATATTCAACTGATCGGCATCAGCGCAACTGAAGTTTAAAAGCTAGAGCGCCCTTATATTTATGTCAAAGTGGGTTGTTTTTATTTTAAAACGCATATAAATTTAGTCATAGTGACTTGCTGTGGGAATTAGAGGAAAGAACTGGTAATTTTGTTGGTTTTAGTCTATTTGATATGTAAAATAATGGAATTACTTGTAATTGTTTTCATGCCACCCATGGAAGTACAATAGTGACCAGTGGAATCGCAGACCAACATAGTGATCTAGTGTTGTAGATATCATCACCTTGACAAGAATTATTAAGATTATCTATGATTACTGCTAATGAATGGAGTAATGTGAACTAGTGCACCTATAAAAAGCATTATGGTGAACCAGTGCACTTATGACAAGAATTAGAACATCCAAAGGTATTACTAATGAATGGAATAATGTGAACCAGTGCACCTGTAACAAGAATTATGGTGAACCAGTGCACTTATGACAAGAATTAGAACGTCCAAAGGTACCACTAATGAATGGGATAATGTGAACCAGTGCACCTATGACAAGATTTATTAACATCAAACATCTACGAATGGATGGGATAATGTGAACCTGTGTACCTATGACAAGATTTATGAACATCAAACATCTACAAATGGATGGGATAATGTGAACCAGTGCACGTATGACAAGAATTATGAACATCAAACATCTACGAATGGATGGGATAATGTGAACCAGTGCACCTATGACAAGATTTATGAACATCAAACATCTACGAATGGATGGGATAATGTGAACCAGTGCACCTGTGACAAGATTTATGAACATCAAACATCTACGAATGGATGGGATAATGTGAACCAGTGCACCTATGACAAGATTTATGAACATCAAACATCTACGAATGGATGGGATAATGTGAACCAGTGCACCTGTGACAAGATTTATGAACATCAAACATCTACGAATGGATGGGATAATGTGAACCAGTGCACCTATGACAAGAATTATGAACATCAAACATCTACGAATGGATGGGATAATGTGAACCAGTGCACCTATGACAAGAATTATGAACATCAAACATCTACGAATGGATGGGATAATGTGAACCAGTGCACTTATGACAAGAATTATGAACATCAAACATCTACGAATGGATGGGATAATGTGAACCAGTGCACCTATGACAAGAATTATGAACATCAAACATCTACGAATGAATAGGATAATGTGAACCAGTGCACCTATGACAAGAATTATGAACATCAAACATCTACAAATGAATGGGATAATGTGAAACAGTGCACCTATGACAAGAATTATGAACATCAAACATCTACGAATGGATGGGATAATGTGAACCAGTGCACCTATGACAAGATTTATGAACATCAAACATCTACGAATGGATGGGATAATGTGAACCAGTGCACCTATGACAAGAATTATGAACATCAAACATCTACAAATGGATGGGATAATGTGAACCAGTGCACCTATGACAAGAATTATGAACATCAAACATCTACGAATGAATGGGATAATGTGAACCAGTGCACCTATGACAAGAATTATGAACATCAAACATCTACGAATGAATGGGATAATGTGAACCAGTGCACCTATGACAAGAATTATGAACATCAAACATCTACGAATGAATGGGATAATGTGAACCAGTGCACCTATGACAAGAATTATGAACATCAAACATCTACGAATGGATGGGATAATGTGAACCAGTGCATCTATGACAAGAATTATGAACATCAAACATCTACGAATGGATGGGATAATGTGAACCAGTGCACTTATGACAAGAATTATGAACATCAAACATCTACGAATGGATGGGATAATGTGAACCAGTGCACCTATGACAAGAATTATGAACATCAAACATCTATGAATGGATGGGATAATGTGAACCAGTGCACCTATGACAAGATTTATGAACATCAAACATCTACGAATGGATGGGATAATGTGAACCAGTGCACCTATGACAAGATTTACGAACATCAAACATCTACGAATGAATGGGATAATGTGAACCAGTGCTCCTGTGACAAGAATTATGAACATCAAATATCTACTAATGGATGGGATACGTGTACCAGTGCACTGTGACAAGAATAATGAACATAAAAGTATACTATTAATGAACCAACACCATGACAAGAATTATGAACATCAAAGGTTACTATTGATGAATGGATAATGCTAACTTTTGCACTATGATAAGAGTTCATACTATGAATGAATGGGATAATGTGAATCAATGCACCTTGATAAGAATTCATACTATGAATGAATGGTATCATGTGAACCAGTGCACCATGACAAGAATTATGAACATTTAAGGATTCTACTAATAATAATGTGAACCAGGGTTAATGTGAATCAGGGTAATGCATCTGTGACAACAGATAGATGAACATATTAAAGGTAGCCCTAGAGTACTGCAAAGGAAATTTAAGCAATATATAACAAGAACCAAAAATGCCCTATATACAGTGGTACCTCGGGTTACGACCTATGCAACTTACGACCATTCGACTTTACGACCACAATCACTAGCCATATTAGATTTCAGATTTATTTCTGCCTCAATTATCAGTCAGACGGCATTGTCTGCAATCATTGGCGGTCGTTAACTAAGGAAAGCGAGGCATTATGCTATGATGATGCTATGCTGCTAGCCGGCGTCATCAATTTCTAAGAAATAACACGGTCACACTCAATAATCCTAGGTCCATTGACTCGCCAAAGACCTTTCTTTGGAGTGTGAAATTGAAGATGTCAAAGAGTTGCTAGACAAAGAATCCGGAGAACTTACAAATGAAGAGTTAATCGAACTGGAAGAAGAAAGAGTGGCGGAAGAAGAAAGAAGAGAAGCCAAGAAAGAAGAGGATGAGCCAGAAAGAAAGTTCACCACTAAGGGATTATCAGAAGGTTTATCTTTACTGAATAAACTTCTTATACATTTCGAAGTAATGGACCCAAACATCGAACGATTTGCAAGGATTGAACGGATGGCGCACGATATGTTTCGTCCATATCGTGAAATTTATGATGAAAAAAAGAAACATACAATTTAGACAAAGCTCACCATGTTTATGAAAAACCAACTCCGGTACCCTCCAACTGCTGCCTTAGATGACGACATTAATGATCTGCAGCCAAGCACCAGTGGCCAATATAATGTTTCGTACATGTTTATATATTTTGATGTTAATGACAATTTGATGTGTTTTGCGTTTGGGAAAATGTTTCCTATAGTATTTTCCACACCTGTATTGTGTATGTTCTGCAAATATTAAACCAGTTGTACATGACATGTACAGTTATTGCAGTGTATTTCTTAAACCTGACGATGTAAAAATAAGAAACAAAATGGTTTAGAGATGATACAAATGGCACAAAATGAACATCGAAAATTATGATTTATAACAATAATAAAAGAAATTTATGATATAATTTAACTTAAATATTTTTATAACATCACTTCACATTACTGTACACATAGTGTACTCAACTTACGACCAAATCGTGTTACGACCGGTCTGTCGGAACCGATCATGGTCGTAAGTCGAGCACTGGCTGTACTAGTTTGGAGGGGATGGCTGTTGTAAAGTAAAATACAATTAAATTTCAGTCCTAATTTAAAAAAAAAAAAAAGACTCCCTTATTTGAAATAATAATTGACACTATACATCACAGTTGAAACCAGGAATGTTAAACAGTATATTAAAATATGATACAGTTTTCCAGAGTGTGAATCCTATGGTAGGTATCATTATAAAATCGCTGTATTTTTTTATTACAGAAAAACAGATTCTAGAACTGACACACAAAAATTCCAACGGTGCTTAATTTATGTCTCATATCAGTGATCATTGCCATCATGTGCCTTGCCAAATGGTGTAGGCATTCATGCCTTTCTTCAAATTTCCATTCTTGGCGTTTTGGATAATTTCTTTTGATGATATTCCTCCATGTCACTGTCTTAGATCTTCCAGTATAATTTCTCTCTGCCTTTTCTAGCACTTATCTTTCCAGTTGCCATAATTTTTCCATTGCCTCTTTTCTCATTATATGATCAAAGAAACTGTTTGTCTCTTTCTTATGGTTATATATAATGTTCTAATTATATTGGCCTTCTCCAAGCAATTGTTGTTAGCTGCTCTGGCAGTCAAAGAGGTTCACGACATTTGTCTGATAAATCACATCTCCTTTGGCTCCAAGCTGTTTGTGATTTGTTTGTTCACATTTCAAGATTCACAACAGAACAGGTTCGGTATAACATTTCAGTAAATTTTTCTGACATTCAACAAGAGTGACTTATTAACTTGGTTGAACACTTTTCGTTCTATAGTAATGTTACATTTTGGTGTTATCTCTTTATTTGATTTAACTATTGTATATATTTTCTTGAAATTCAAGGAGCATTATTTGTTTTGCACTTGTTACTAAAGTGTCCAACATTTGTTGCTGATTTCTTAGCTTTAAGCTATCTATACCATATGATTGGCATAATACAGATTGTTTATATATAACCCCCAACTCATATTCCAGGCTTAGATTTGGTCTCTCCCATTATTTCACTATAGAGAGAGGAGAGATCTGGTGACAAAACACATTCTTGTCTTTTTCCTCACTTTATTTGTTCATAACTGCCTACTTTATTTCCCATTTTAATTGCTGCTGCTTGTTTCCAATAATTTTTTTTTAAATGTTCCTCCGACATTTTGATAATTTCATTATATTTTACTTCACCAAATGAGTTGGTGTAAACTAAAGAACAAGTGTCTTACTGTGTCTCAACTGATCTCTTTATTAGTGTTCAGAATATTTGTATTGCCCAATTTGTTTCTTTCCCTTTCACAATTTCACACTGCTGCATAATATTTTCC
Organism: Cepaea hortensis; assembly: GCA_963921405.1. Taxonomy (NCBI): domain Eukaryota; kingdom Metazoa; phylum Mollusca; class Gastropoda; order Stylommatophora; family Helicidae; genus Cepaea; species Cepaea hortensis. The sequence continues at coordinate 59,900,607 of OY992878.1, read as the reverse complement.
ATCTTTATTTTCCTTCTTGTTCTTCTCATTATAAATCTAAGTATAAGTTTGGTGACATGGTTTATAGGTTGATTGTACAAACTTTTTTGCATTATTTTGAATAAAGATTGGTATAGATTTCTGCATATCACCTGGATATGTGTCCAGTGTTGTAAATATCATGCAACAGTTTAGTTATATTTCTGTTCTGAATTTTCCCAGTCCTAAGAGTACCAGTCAACTTTGATGACCTCAGGAGTTCCCCCTTATTCACTGCACATACATTCAGCCTTACACACACTTACAGTGCACGTAAAGATAGTTGGTCTTTATTGTAATAAATTGATCAGTTTGAAAGTGTTTTGTTATATCAGTATTTTTTGTGTGTGCATGACCGGAATAATATTTGTTTTCTGAATTTTTTTTATAGATTGAAGCATTTGTGAAAGGCTTCAAGTTGTCTAGTGCAGCCTATAAGCAAGTGATGACATTGTTACACCAGGAAATGAACAATGGTCTGAAGGGACAGTCACATAAAATGGCAGACATTAAAATGTTTCCAACATTTGTGAGGTCCTTACCAGATGGTTCTGGTAAGTGTCTTATTACTATGTTATATCATTTGAAAATCTGTGTGTCTGTACATTGTACAATAAATACTTGTTATTAGGCATTTTAGATTGTGGTTTATGATTTTGTAATAATGTCTAACAGTACAAAATAAGAGGACTAAGACACATTTATCATGCTACTATGATGATGCTGACTTTCAGAACTCAATGTTGTGTTTTTTGTACACAAAAAATGAACCATATACTGAGTTTACATCTTTCATCATTTTGTAGCTGATAAACCTTAACACTGTATATCATTATCTTCTCCATAATATAGAAAAAGGAGAGTTTCTTGCACTGGATTTAGGAGGCACAAATTTCCGTGTTTTACTGGTCACACTGCAAGGTCATGACATTGATATTCAAAGTAAAACCTATCTGATACCACAGAGGATCATGTTAGGGACAGGAGAACAGGTAAGAACATTTATTTTCTAGGTTTTGTTTATTATTGTCCTCTAGTGTTGTGTTGGCCGGTCTCTCTGGCCGAGGGGTTACACCACTTTCTCCGTAACCCTGTTTATCACGCAGAGTCTCGTAGCGGGTGAAAACTGGGAGCGGTTCGTCCCCTGCTGGTGACTTGCGGGATAACTGAGCCGGCCGCTCAGAAAGCAATGGCAAACTACTGAGCGTAATCTTGACAAGAGATCAACAGTCAGCTGAAAGATGCTGCTGTTGACAGCGATGTCCTGTAAAAGGATATGCAAATTGAAAAAAAAAAGTGTTGTTTTGAGCTTCATTTTAAACATGTTAATTTCTTTAAGTTAACTGATTTTTATAGAGCTTGCTGTTTCTTGTTAATGGCTTAGTTTTAATCTGATTGATAGAGACAGTGCCTTTAATGTGTTGTTTAATACACAAAATAGTCGCTTGTTATAGTTTGCACAAGCCATAATGATTAATCTACAAAGGCCAGTTTTGTGCAAACAAAAAGACATGATAGTCAGTTAAAAATTACTGTGATAGACATTTGACATTACTGTGCGAACGTGTCTATATTTTAGCTTGAAGGATTTTTCTATTTTACTTTATGTTGTGTGAATTCTGCAGTATGTACCTGACGAGATGCAGCGAAATATGCCTGGCAATAAATTGTGCAATTTACTGTTTGTGTCTTTGTTATTCAAATTCATTACGGGAAAACATTAGTTTGATTAGTTTTAATCGTTGTGTCTTCTCACATTCATAAATAGTTGAATCATTAATGAGCACCTTTAACTGCCTGATTTGAAATTGTTAACATGTTTACATTTGTTTGCAAAGAAATTTGAAGCATCAAGAACAATAATATTAAACCCTTGCACACAGATCCTCGTGGCCAAATGGATAATAATGCTTGTTTTTAAACATCTGGTGTGCTGATGCCGAGGTAAGCAGTTCAACCCCTAGACCGGACAGCTGGACTAAAATGTTGACCTGTCGTCCTTGACTTGGGGACGTTAATTACAAGTACTTCTGAAGTCGGAGTGGGTTCGCCTGATGGCGAGGGACACTTTTAATAGGGAAAGCTAACCCACACGCAAAATTCAGTCCATCACTACTATAAATAGTGTGTATGGACTGCGCTTTAGTTCAAAACGAGCGAGCGCAAAGAAAAACAAAAAAACGTTGCACAAGAAAATAAGGGAGATAATAGAACACATACTTCATACATACCAGGTATATCAAGCCAATGAATGGAAATATTCTAATGGACATCTTATGTAGATGAGAGGAAATAAAAAAGATCCTGAATAAGATATATGACACTGAAGAGATCCTCTCAAACATCTACAAACCAGATTTCATCACAATACCAGTAAACCAAGGAACAACGAAATGTTACTGATAACAATCAGTTTACTGAGTCAAGTTACCAAACCACTATTTTTATATTGTAATGTAAAGGATAAGAAATAAAATACATCCAGAGAGTTCAAAAACTGAGTTTTGGTTTGTTGCAGATAAAGGAACAAGAACTGCACAATTTACTTAAATAATGCACAGGAAAAGATGTATACAAATGCAAAAGAATCTATATTTATGTTTTGTAGACTAAACTTTTGGTAAAATGAATAATCAAGACCTTTTTTGAAATTTTGCATGAACTCAGTCTAGATTTGAAAGATCTCAGGATAATATATTAGGAGCGTTCATTTGAAAACCGTTCGTGCTGCACCACGCGTAATTGCGTACGTTGAACGTGATCATGTCATAGTCATGTGATAAGTACTGACCAATGAATAAAAGAGCAAATGCTTATCATCCCATGATGCATAGGTTCTGTTTCTGACTGTTGAGAAAATGGCCGAGTTAATCTAAAATCCGTCCAAAGAGCGGTGATTTAGTTTCTTTCATTTGAAGGATGTCGACCAGTGGACATTCATAGAAGAATGCAGGCAGCGTACGGTAACAAATGTGTGTCGAAGACAACAGTGACAGACTGGGCATGAATGTTCAGAAAGGACATCAGTTCACGAGAGATCTTCAACGGCCGGGTCAAGAGCATATTGTTGCAACAGAAAAAACCATCGCCAAAATTTATGCAGCAGTACAGATGAACCATTGTCGAAGCATACGTTCACTAGTGAAAGAATTTGATGTGTCAATTGGGACAATTCAAAAGGTCGTTCGTAAGAAACTGCAATATCAGAAGGTGTGTTCACAGTGGGTACCATGGGATGGTGTTTGAACCATTTGCTTTGTTACAGAGTGGAGGGTGATGCATTTCTATTCCGCATAGTGGCAGGCGATGAATCATGGTGAGACCACTTTGAGCCGAGCAGCAAAAGAGAGAGCATGCAATGGAAGCATGCTGGATCACCAAAAGCCAAAATATTCAAGTTACAGGTTTCCGCTGGTAAGGTTATGCTGAGCGCATTTTTTGACCATGAAGGGCTATTGCTGGCCAACTTTAAAGAACATGGTGTTAACATCAACTCTACCCACTACTTGGAAACACTAGACAAGCTGCAAAAAGCCATCAAGAATAAATGATCTGGCATGCTTTCTCGTGGGGTGATGTTGTTGCACGATAATGCTCGTCTGCATGTTGCAAACATTATGCAGGAAGCTTTAGCTTGGAAGAAGTGGGAAATTCTGCAACATCCAGCCTATAGTCCTGATTTGTCACCATGTGATTTTCATTTGTTTGGACCTCTAAAAAAAGCTCTCAAGGGGCAACGATTTCACACTGATGCAGTCGTAATGAACGCGGTAAACACTTGGTTCAATGAGTAACCACAATCCTTTTTCACGGATGGCATTCGCCGCCTACCTAAGCAATGGGATGCTTGCCTGAATGCCTACAGCGACTTCTTCTGAGCAACCCATGGTGCATAATTCATTCAAAATGAATGCTTTGTTTAATTCTACCACATCTGTTAATGTTTCTTTCATGCTTTTGTAATAAAGCCATTGGAACGGGTTTCAAATGGACGATCCTTATATATATATATATATATATATATATATATATATATATATATATATATATATATATATATATATATATATATATATCAATATCAATCCATCCATCCATCATGTGCCATGCCGATAAGCCTGGGCGGTCATGTTTTACCATCTCCCTCGATCACCAGAGTCGTGGATCAGCTCTGTGTTTCTGACTTGACCATGCCACATGGCCTAGCCATCCAGGTATTTACTTCTCGGTCTTCCCCTTTGGTCTCTTCCGTTATTGGGAGTAAAACTATGTCATCAAATATGAAGGAGAACTTAATGAATTCAAAGCGACTAAAAGTGATATTAGATTAGGGTGTACTTTATCACCCATTCTTTTGAACACTGGCAATGAGACAATACTAAGCACCATCAAATATCTTGACGGATTTAAAATTATAGATTAAATATACATACTTTGAGATATGGCAATGACAATTTTTTTTTTTACCAGAGTCTGAAAGTTGTCTGCAAATTTTCTAAACAGGATGGTGGAGGAAAATAATAACATATAATTAAATATCAAGAGAGCTGAATGCATGGGTGTTTCCAATAAAGCACCAATTTGTTTTATATGTAGCAAAGATATAGAAATCAAACAGGTGAATAGTTTTCAATATCTTGGCTAAATAGTGACACCTGACTAAAGATGTGACACAGGTAAAGAAAAGAATTCACAGGTACAAAAGTCCACTTACTGAAAAGTTGTGTTTGGCTTGTTGTTCTGCATGCATGCAAATGCTGGGCAATGAGTAATGAAAGAAATGGCTAAGAAACTGAAAGGATGATGTGATGTGATATTTAAGAAGATTGCTAAAAATATTGTGTTTAGAGAAGAAAAAATAAAATCATAAGACAAAGACCAATGAAATGTATGGGGATATTGACAGATAATGCCTTTATGTTACTGGGGCCTATAAAGTAAGCCACAAATATTAATACTGCAATAAATAAGAGGCCACTAAGTGGGCTTGCTGTGGGACTAGCTGACAAAATCCAACCAACTACAAACTGGTATAAAGATAAGGAAAGAAGAAATAAATCAGTCGGCCAAGATGGAAGTTGGCTCTTCTAGAACAAATATGATGTGATGCAGAGAAAAACACAAGGAGTGTGGATGTCCTATCATCTAGAAAAATCTCCACAAATGGCACCAGGAATGGTAAAATTATGCATGCATTGGAAAAGACAGCACAAGTGGTATAAATAAAGCAACTAAGGAACAATTTATGGACAGTCTCTAATAATTACCAGGTCCTGCAACAGTTAGCAAATGAGGTGTGTACCAAAAACTGTTGGCAGCAGGCCAAAAGTATTTGGAATGAATTAGGGGTAGAAGTCCTTGGAAAAAGGGGGACGAAAAGAGGAAACATTAAACATGGATAAAGCCTGACAACCTTAAAAATAGAAGAAAGGAAAAATAAATCAGCAGATTTAATTAATATTAAGACCAGAGCTGCTCTTTCAGAGCACAGGAAAAATACACAGAAGCTAATAAAATAGTTATGAAATGGATAAAAGACAACATTTAGGTAACATAAAACCACATGGAAAATAGTAAGACAGTATAAGAAACCAAATGGATCAATAAAAAATAGAAATGGAAATGTTATCTCCAATATTAATTTTAAATTAAACAATTGGGCTGAATACTTTGAGGAACTTCTGAATAGAACAGCCTCAATAGACCCTCCAGATATCCAGCCTGCAGAAGTGAAACTGGATATCAGTCTAGGAGACTGAAGAAATACCAGCAGACTTGACAGCAAGACATCTGGCAAAGCTACCAAAGAAAGGAGATTTGCAGGAATGCAAAAATTATAGATGAATAATGAAGGATATTTCTGAAGAGGTTATGAGCTGCCATTGACAAATAACTATGCAATGGACAGGCTTCTGACTAAACACATCTTGCACTGATGAGATAGCCATATTATGCTTAATAACAGAGCAAAACATTGAACTAATTTCATCACTTTATATTAGATCAATAGACCATGAAATCTCATAAAACATTAACTTAATAGACAAACATATAAAGACATGAAATGCAGAGTTCTTCATGAGGGGAAACTAACAGATACATTAGGGGGAAAAAAAGAGTGCGACAGGATGCCTTTTGCCAACGCTATTCTTCTTACTGACTACTAACTGGTTTATGGCAACTACAATAACTACTACCAGAAATAGAATTCAGTGGACTCCGACAGACAGCTTAATGATATGGATTTTATTGTCAACAATTATCTCCTGTCTTATACCCAAAATAAGATGCAAAATAAACACAGTGGAACGTCACAAGAATTAGGTTTAAAACTGCATAGGGAAAAGACAAAGATAATGAGAATAAATAAAATAACATGATAACATGATCTCCCTTGGTTAAGCTTCACTTCAAAAGGTGGAATCATACAACTACTTAGGTAGCAATGTAGACAAAGATTGAAGAACAGATAGAGGCATTCAAATACAATTGGCAGGGGTTCTAGTAGAATCTCAAAACTGAGAGGGAAGACCAGGAGAACTTTCAATCAGATAGCAGTGGCAATGATTAGTGGTGTGACTCTTCACTGGCCGTTGAATGAGGGGACAGAGCACATATGGGAATGTCCTGAGTGCAGTGATGTCGGTTCATAGCTTAACTCAACTCAGCTCAAGAGGTTTGGAAAAGATGCTGGCTCTAAATAGGACACACATTGAGAAAACCTGATAATAGTATAACTTTAAGGTCTCTTTCTGGAACCCATAGGGCAAAAGATAAAGAGAGAGATCTAAAACACATGGAGAAGAAAACTGACACGTAGAGATGAATAATACAGGGAGGACATGGAGGGAGCTGCAGGATGTAGCAAAAGATAGGGTGACTTGGCCTGAGTTGGTTGAGGACCAATACTTCAATGGGGGATAAAGGGAAGAAGAAATTAGATGAGGGAGAGCAGACCTGAATAGAAGTTTCTGGGAAAAGAACTTTCCCTATGTATCATGGGAAATATGAAGGACAAACGAATCAACAAGTATTTTCTCACTTATTTTACCAACTAAATAATAGAATCCATTCAAGTATTTGCATGAGCAATATTTGTTTGGGGAATAGCCAGAGATTTGTTGTTACAGATAACCGATTTATATATCAAAGAGATATATTTTCTTTCCACCGCCGTAGATAGAATACACAGTGCTATTGAAATGAAATATATTTTCTGCGTATATATATCCATGTCACGTGCATGATATTTTCTTTACTCTCCCTAGCAATCCCGCAAAATGTTTACTTTTGATATTATTGGCCGAAAATAGGACATTTAATGTGTACGCGTTTTAAACATGTAGCCCTCTATAGCTTTTTCTCTTAACCACTGAAGACACTTTAGGTTCTTACTTCTCTTAAGCCACCGAACACACTTTAGATTCTTGTTATGATATATTGTAAAACTTGGTTCTTTGAGTGATAATTATAATGAATGCATTTTAATAATTGTCATTTTTTAAAGTGACAATCTGATGGTTGAAAACTGTAATAGTCATGTGCTTTAAATAGTTTTTTTTTTTTTTTGAAGTTGCATATCCTTTACAGGACGTTGCAGTCAACACAAGCATTTTACTGCCGTTGCCATTTCTTTCGGAACGACCGGCTCCCATACCTATATGTTAAAACCAGCGAGACACGGTCTGCTGCCAAATCGGTCACTGTTTGTGTCGAACGCGGATAAGTGGCATTACGAATTGCGTCCGTAATGCCATCACCACGAAGGCTGGCAAAATAGTGGTTAGTCACAGTTAAATATTTTGGTTCCTGTAATATAGGGTGTATTTTTATTAATGACTGGGGTTTTTGAAAATATTGGTGTTCCAAGTTTTGTATTTACCTTTTATGCTGCATGAACTCCACAGAGGGTGAATACAAAACTTGGAATGGCAATATTTTCAAAAACCCTGCAGTATTAAAAATACATCCTATACATCCTCAGTGTTTTTTTTAACCAAAATAGAATGTTCAAGAACACTATAGCAATTAGTTGTTGAAAAATCTTGGTAGCAACTAATTTTATTATATTTACTTATCATGGAACTTGCGTATATACATATAATTAATGATGAGGGTAGAATTATTCTTCGTTTTGCATTCAGATTTGTATCTTAAGTAGAATTAATTTGAGGGTTTATTACTAGGATTGTCCCACCTTGTCTCAGTTGTTGCCTTTGACCTTTGTTCTATTTTATATGTTTATTTGTTTGCCTTATTGCAATGTGGTCATGTACATAATATCCACATTGATTTTTGAAAACTATATTTCTTAATTGCTTATTTAATTAAGCATTAATTAAATCCAAGCACATTCTTTGCCTTTTCTGTGAATTTATGTGTAAGTCCACAAGTTTATGCGGTATATAGATTAAACGTTACATGTCCTTTGCAGGACGTTGCAACCAACACTAGGCAGTTGCACATTCAGTAGTTTGCCATTGTTTTCTGAATGAGAAGTCAACATTTAAGTCCAACTTAATACCAGTGTGGGGGTTGAACCACCTACCTTGCCACATAGTGTGCCAGAAGTTTAAGAGAGTGGGCTCGTATCCTTTCTACCACATCGATCTCCAGTATATAGATACTTAATAAAAATTTTAACACATAATGTAGGAAGGTAGAATGCTGTTAGCATATTGTGAAGTGACAGTGAAATGGTTAATGGAATACAGAATTTTAAAATATTTTCATCAAATTAGACCAAGACATTATGGTATTCATCAATTTCCTTTGATTAGGAAAGGTGTTTTCTGTTAGTATAAGAATATACATAAGAGTAAATATATTATTTCATCTTTGTTTTATTTTTATTTCAGCTTTTTGATCACATTGCTGACTGTATCGGCAAGTTTGTCTCTGAGCACAATTTGGTGAACCATGTGCTTCCATTGGGATTTACATTCTCCTTCCCCTGCCAGCAAGAAGGTTTGGCAAAAGCCAGGTTATCAAAGTGGACTAAAGGTTTCCGTTGTGAGGGTGTCGTGGGCGAGGACATCTGTGCCTTACTTCAGGAGGCCCTACAGCGAAGAACAGTAAGTATAGCTGTTGGGATTGCTAAATTTCTATGTTAATTCTTGTGTACTTCAGGATATCTCTTCTTGTTCTGCAGTATGTGCTGTTTCTTATCTGTAAACCTTTGTCGTGTTTAAAAAAAAAATATAATTGAAAATTAAAGAAATATCTTATTCTAAACGGAAAAAATAAGAAATAAAACATAAAAAAATATATATACTCTGTTTTAGTATCATTTGTTACATGGAGAATAATTGCTATCTGATATTTTTATTTGAATTAATTTGCCTTATGGTTTTACACGTCACATTCATTCAGTTGCCTTAACTTAATGATTTAATTATGTTTTGGTGTTTGCAAGAATTTTAAATCTCTGATAACTAGATTTAAAAATTGTTTGAAATTACTTGTGTATTAGTGGGCTGTCACTGTGCCCCTGAAGTAAATTGATCATGCTGATTTGTTCTCACCGTGTGAAGTCTCTTTAGGCATGTTTCTCCATATGAAAATTTTGAGAGGGATAATGCTGAATAAAAGCTTGCATGGGGTAAGATAGATAACAAAGTGGACCTCTAAAATCTTAATTCTTTGTTTATGTTTGAACACTTTGTAACACACTAACTGGCATCTGAACTCTTCTTGTCCCAGGTTGTTTAGCAACAGGTTCTCAAGAAGGGTCACTAGAAAATGTCAGGAGTAAATTATTTTCAAAGAGGCTAAATGTGCACTTGTTGGTAGTTTAGCTTAACTTCCCGTAACTGTTTATGAAGTTGAGCCTGAGAAATGTGGGTATGTAAAAAATGGCCTGCCTTGAAGAAGATTTGAATTCAGAACCACTGGATAATCAGGCGAGTGCACTAGCTACTGCACTATTCTGGCATCACAGCTTCAGTGTTACATAATGACATGTGGTTAATGCACTGTGTTTTTCTTACCATTGAGGCTCTGGGAACAACACAGCCTCGTGAAATCGTTTTCGAAATTTCTCTGAGAGAGTAGGCCTACAGCTAGCTAACCAACATGATACTGATCATATCATTCCTGCTGTGCTATTTGGTCATTGAAAATATCGGTCTAATAACATCTCTATTATATCACAGTTAGTGTGCATGAGGTTATTTACGCTTGCTTTCGCGTGTCTCTTCTTATTCCATCAGCTCCAGTCATAGAGTCCTTCTTCTCCCTTAATACTCCTATTAACTGGCTTGTAGGGAATTAAACTGACCTGGACTCCCTATTAGAACCCAGCTTAAATGGGCAACTGGAAATGTCTTGGGAAGTAAAGGTGATCAGCGTGTTTCTGACCACTTCACCCCTTGAGTGCCGATTGGTCTATAAAAATATGGGGCTATCTTCCTATGCGTGGTGTCTCAAGGCATGTTAAATGGGTCATTTACGTTCTTTACTTTACTTTAGTAAGGAATTAAATTGATTTCTTACCCCCATCCTTTTCCTTCATCCTCGCCTCCTCCTCCTGTCATCCACATCTCCTCAATCCCATTCCAGTTCGTTTTTTCTCTTGTTCTGCTTCTTCTTAATGGGTATATGCAATGCTGTTTAAATTGATTAGAGTGATAACCTGTCTCTTGTTTGCAGCATCCTTTCTTGTAATTTATTGACACCGAGTGTCAGGTTGGTTTGTAAAGCTTCCCCAAGAAGACTTGAGTTTTAATTATATAATTTCCATGCACTAGGTCTGAGTCCTGAAAAGAACTTGAATCTTTAGGAGTAAGGTTGGTGCAGAGACTTTTCTTTCTTCCAGTAGCTAAGTACCATTTCCACGGGGAATGTTACAGAGTTCTCCGTCCCATCTTCAAGTTCAGTTGAGTTGAGTTGAGCAAAGAACCGACATCACTGCACTCAGGACATTCCCATATACGCTCCACCCCCTCTTTCAACAGCCAGCGCAAAGTCACACTACTAATCGTTCCCTACCGCTATCTGATTGAAAGTTGTCCTGGTCTGCCCTCTAAATTTTGAGATTCTACGAGAACCTCTGCCAATCCCCCGCAATGTCACCCTTTCCACATACGGGTTCTCAACCTGCTCCTTCACCTTCTCCACTTGGTCCCACAGGCGCACGACCACCTCTTCTTTGTCCATAGGTAATCGACCACCGCTGGTATCTCTGGCCTAGGTGTTAAACAACTTTCTCCGTAATCCCGTTTATCCACTTAGGGTAACGCAGCGCGCAAGAATTTGTAGCGGTTCTCGCCGCGTTGGCGACTTACGGGATAAGTGAGCCTGCCGCTCAGAAAGCAATGGGCAACTACTGAGCGTAATCTTGCCAAGAAATCAACAACAGCGGCAAAATGCTGGTGTTGACAGCAATGTCCCGTGAAGCAGTGGTTCTCAACCTTTTTTGGCCTGTGCCCCCCTTCACCATAGTTTCAGAACGTCATTCCCCCTCCCCCACCCCTTCCTATCAAAAATTTGGCCCGTGCCCCCCTTCACCGTATTTTCAGAACGTCATCCCCCCCCCCCGACTTTCACATTTCCTATCTAAAAATTCCCCCACCCCTGCACAGTATACGTAAAAATGGAAGGTAAATTTAATAGCATATACTAAAACAAATCTAGACATCCACATAAAACATGATTTGTGGGTCTACTTACTTTATAAAATGAATTTTAGAAGGATGAGACGTACATAACTGTAAAGTATGAAGGGAAAGTCAATATCAAGTAATCGGTTTTTGTATTAACGCGATCTTGAAATGGTCTTCACTCACCCCTCCCCACCGGTTGAGAACCACTGCTGTAAAGGATATGCGAAAAAAAAATCGACCACCATCATCAGCCTGTTCATTCCCCCGCACTCCCACATAGCCAGGACAAACAATCCATACAATTCTTACAATCTGTGACCTCTGAAGCGAGATGAGCTATTCCATTCGAGATGAGTTATTCCACTCGAAACATTCCTTTCTTCACTTTACTAAGCATACTCCTTGAGTCCGTGATGAAGAATGTGTGTTGCAGGTGGTCTCCTCTAACCAACAGAATGCCGCTGTGACTGCTTCCACCTCCATTCTCATGCTGGAGGTCGTAGCTTCATCCCATATGTCATTCTCTTTTTTCAAGAATCGTCCATTAACCTTCGCAATGAAATCTCAACCACTCCGTTTGTTTCTCACCACTGACCCATCAGTATAGATTACTATGTCATCTTGATATGTATTACTCTGGATCAGTTCTTGCACCTCAAACTCTGTGCGGCGTGCGGCCCACTGCCCGTTCTCTACACTCACGACCCAGTGTTTCTATTACATTGTGCTAGTCCGTCTTGTCTGCCGGTACTTCAACCCACTCTTTTTCAGGATTGATGGTCTCTAGATCACAAATCTGATGTATAGATATTTCCGCCTGTGCCATCCAGGACCTGCCTCGTCTTAGTCTTAGTCTATGACCCTTGACCACATCCATGGCTTCATGCAGGAGGTGATTCCTATCTGCTGCAACTCTCGGGTACCATTTGGCCCGAAGGACCCTATATCTATCCGCCATTGTTTGTAGCGCCAGGGATATGCCTCGTGCATATAATTAGTGCGTACTTTGTGCACCCCAAAATCACCCGCATTGTCGCATTTTGTATGCGCTCCAACCGTTCAAGCTGGCTGTTTGATTCTGCCAGGAGCCCCAAACCATACTAAGTGTCACTGTCATTGTCCTTGAGTTCAAGTTCAGAAACCAGCGATGTTTGCAAAACTGATAGGGGAACTTCATATCTGCAAAGATGCATATTAGTATTAGGATGTAACCAGAACAGCACATACGGACCTGGTATTAGGCTTTCGGGCCGCTTTCCGCTTATGTTCATTATGCATCCTCCATGGGTGTTAGCTATAACACTGGGTCACTGGTAACATTCACCAGCCCAGAGGGAGTACATAACCATTAAAACATACATTTTTTTTTGTTAATGGTGTTAGGGGTGGGGGTGGCAGGACATTGACAGCAAAAGAGGAATGTCGAAAACAGAATGAGAACGTTGGTAAAGCTGAAATATATTTTTAAAATGCAGTTGCGAGAGGTAGTTTTATTTTAAACTGTGCATAAGATGTTTTTGTTTTCTTCACGTGAGTGTTCAGAGCGGGGCCCGAATATTTGAATGTTCTAGTCTTGATTACACAGATAAGATCTTGGAAACTAGGTCACACTGCCGCACGTAGTCTGTTTGCTGCTACAGAAATGTATCGTACTGTCACCCAAGTGAGAAGATATGAGAGAGAGAGAAAGAGAGAGAGAGAGAGAGAGAGGGGGGGGGGGAGGGGAAAGGAAAGAGAGAGAGAGGGGGGGGGGGCAAAAATGTTGCTGTCAGATTACCGAATTTTCCTTCTGTCTGATTGTTTTATCCATATTTTTTTACGTTCCTGAGCAAATGGGGATAGCACAAAACAGTATCATATTACCTGCTCGCTCTCACGGCTCTCTCCGCAAATCTGTCTTAGATCTCCTGTAGCAATGTTTATCCTTGCGGTTTATTTTAATCTTATATCTGTTACTTGAAGTTTGATGCTTTTAAATAATGCGCCAAATTTATTAATTATAATTAAGTCTACTGTAAACTGGCCCTTTCTGTAGATATTCCTAGGGCACTTCTCTCTCTCTCTCTCTCTCTCTCTCTCTCTCTCTCTCTCTCTCTCTCTCTCTCTCTCTCTGCCTCTATGTCTCTCTCTCTCTCTACCTCTCCATGCCCCCCTTTCCCTCTCTCTCAAACACATACACACAGGCGGCTTTGAGTGCAAAAGAGGTTTCACAGAAACGGAGGCAGGAGGATTGATTCTAAGGGTTATTTTAAAATATGAATGCAGTGTGGGGACTTGTACTGGGAATATTCTAACAGAGGCACCAATGTTCATTTACATGAGTATATATATATATATATATATATATATATATATATATATATATATATATATATATATATATATATATATATATATATATATAGTTAGTTAGTTAGTCGACAGATCATCTTCATTGCACATCGAACCATTCAGTCTATAAGTGCTCGGATTCCTTCCTCAGTAAATCCCGCAGCGTGTAGCGGCTCACGACACCAGTTCTGTGTTGGTTTATTACTCTTCTTTGGCTTCCTGCATAGTGTTCTTGTTTGGTCACGCCTCTTTTTAACTTGCTGTTCTCGCAGCCTGACCATGGCTGTAGATTCACAGTCATCGCTTGGTTTTTGTAAATGACTTACTTCTCGTAGAGCATTCAGAATGTCTGCCTGGTCCATGGCTCGTCCACCTTCCACGGTAGCCCTACCTGCAAGCCTGTCAGCCTGTTCATTCCCTTGTACACCTGCATGCCCTGGCACGAAGATGAAACTAATCTTTGCCATCTCTATATGCTGAGCATACTTATTGAGTCACTAGGGACACATGCCCAATTGAATGTATGTGTCTCGAGCCATGTTATTGCTTTACTTACTGCAATAACTTCCATAGTCAGGCTGCTTGTGGTCAAAGCAAAAGCGCCAGACTCTTCATTCACACTTTTCCCTCTGTGTTGAGCCATGAAGGCCCATGAACTGCTCACTCCTCTGACGACCGACCCATCCGTGTAAATGACAGCATCATCCTCTAACGAATTTTCGAAGATCAGAGCCTGTACTTCCGCCTTCACAGCAGCTGTATTTTCTTGTCTGCATTGTCTAGTTGGATGCACACTGAAAATGACGTACATAACTCTACTGGCACGTGTACCCACTCCTCGCCAGGTTCTAAATCCTCAAGTGGACACACCTGCTGAAGAATACCTTCATCTTGATCCATCCACGACTTTTCTCTTTTTAATCTACTGCCCTTTACCTTCTTAATCTCGCTGTGCAGTGAATGTTGTGTGTTTGCGTTGACTCTGAGATAGGCACGTCCTTGGCAAAATTGTATTCTGTCCCTCATGGTTGGAAAATCAAGAAGGTAGCGTATCGTCCTGCATGCTGTATCTCTTGTACATCCAAGAATAAAGCGCATAGCTTCGTTCTGTATCCTTTCCATCCTTTCTATCTGCTTATGGCTGAGAGTCAGGATCGCTATCGCATACTCCAAAGTAGAAAGGACCAGACCCTCGTAAAGACGACATAGATGGCACTGCTCACAGTTTGCCGCCGCCATCACCCGCATAGCAGCCAAACCCCACGTAGCCTTTGTTATCACCTGGTCTACATGCTCAATATAAGCTAGGCTTCGATCAGATCAAATCGTCATCATCATCAAGTGCCGTGCCGGCTGGCGTAGGCGTTCATGGCTCTCCATAGATCTCGGTCTTTGGTTTTCTGGATCAACTCTGCTGCTGATATTCCTCCATGCCACCGTCTCAATCCATCCAGCATCACTTCTCTTGGTCTACCTCTGCCTCTCTTCCCCTCGATCTTTCCAGTTGTTACGATGTTCTCCAATGCCTCTCTTCTCATCACATGACCGAGGAAAGCTGTTTGTCTCTGTCTTATTGTTGTATATAATGTTCTAGTTTCGTTAGCCTGTTTCAGACAGTCGTCGTTAGTTACTCTGGCAGTCCAAGGAATTCGCAACATTCGTCTCAGGAACCACATCTCTGTTGCTTCTAATTTCTTCTTAATTTGTTCATTTACATTCCAAGATTCACTGCCATACAGCAAAACTGGTTCTACATAGCATTTCAGCACTCTCTTTCTTACATTCAGTGATAGTGACTTATTGCATAAGATACTCTTCATTTTCTGAAATGCGGCTTTTGCCTGCCCTAGTCTGCTCCTAATCTCTGTTGTACATCTTCCATCTGATGTTATAAATGCCCCTAGGTATCTAAAATTATCCACTTGGTTAAGGATTTTCCCTTCTATTTCTATGTCACATTTTGGTGTCACCATTTTCTTTGATATTACCATTGTTACTGTTTTCTTGATATTCAAGGAGAGTCCTTTCCTTTGCACTCTCTGTTACTACTACGTCTAATAATTGTTGTAGGTCTGTTGAATTATCCGCCACCAATACTGTGTCACCTGCATAGCGTATATTATTTATATTATAACCTCCAACTAGTATTCCTGGCATCTCTTTGATCTCTCTCATTATTACTTCGCTATACAAATCGTATCTCCAGGTAATTCATTGCCTGCGTTCTTTCCACCGTCTCTGAACCCAGATTTACAGTTTGCTTTGGGATGTTGACAATATGGTTATTCAAAGAGAATCATGTCACTGTTGCTGTCATTGGGTTGACCATTGCCCCAGCTTCAACACACCTAGTGCTTATGCGATTAAGTTCGGTTTGTAGTTCCACATCAACCTGATCTCTATCCTTGCCCTGACGATACACTAAAACATCGTCTGCATACGACAATGTCCTCTCCGGTCCTATGATTTGCTTGCTGGCGATTCTCAAGTGTAGTCTTTGAACAGCACTGGGGATAATAATAATGGTGATCTTGTGGTAGGCCAGGATATATTGTTGTTGGTTCTGAAGTCCAAATGCCACATCTAAAAACTACTTTCCGTTGGAAGAGGGCTGCAGCGTTCCAACTAAGGAGGAAAGGACGTATCTTGAGTTCAAGAAGCTGAAGCATTAAAAAATCCAATGGTACTCTGTTGTACGCGTCCTCAAGATCAGTCGCTGCAGCAAATGTTTCAATGCCTGAGTGGAAACCTTCATAGACATCATGGGCAAAAACTGCTGCATTAGTCCAGGTTTCTCTTTTTGGACGGTATCCTCCCAGGGTAAGTGGGAAAACATCTTGCCTCTCTAGCTGGCTGGATATTTTTCTGGCAGTAAACTTCTCCAGCAGCTTGCCTATTGTATTCTGCATATATATATATATATATATATATATATATATATATATATATATATATATATATATATATATATATATATATATATATATGTGCCTTAGCGCCTGCAGTAAGTAATGTTCACAGCCGTTAACTTTAAAACCTGTGTTAATATTATGCAGTTGTTAAATGCTGTATTGTTTGTTGTTGTTTCTAGCATCCTGTTTCCTAATGTTTGTTTGTTTTGTACATAAATAAACAAACAGCAGAGAGTAGTATGGGTGTGTTAGCTTTGTTGCAGATGGCGCAGTTTCGAAGTTTCTATATTTCATGTGTGATAACGAAGAGTGCCGTCATTTACTTCTCTCTACAGATAATGATATTTAGAGCACTGGTGTTTCTTGACAGTTTTACATCATAGTCTTTTGCCATCTATAGTTCAAAGAAGCATAGTTCCCCAGCCATGTCATGCCAAGCCCTCTTGTCCTTTGCTTTCCGGTAGTTGTTCCTCATATGTCTATCCCTTATTACACATCTGTCTCTAATTCTCATAATCAGGTGTATTTAGTTCTCCCAATATGTCTGTTGCCTTGTGGACTCCAGGAGAATGTGATGCACGGGTGGATATAAATGTGTTATCCTGTTTTTCGGGTGCTTTAGAACAACTGTGTAACGTCCCTTAAGTACATTTTCTGACCAAATTCATGAATCAGAGCTTTTAAATCTTAGTTTTCCTACACAAGCGGTGTTCACTTGGTTCACCGTTTTTCTCTTGGTGCACTGCGGCGCCTTGAGGAACCAGGGACTGAGGATCTGGCGCACCATGGATGGGTGTTGAACACCCCTAATTTAGTTGAAAACTAAACATTACTTTATATTTGCTGTTTTATTTCTTATAATAGGGGTTTTTAAAGACTACTTTGTGTTTATGTTTATCTTGTATGTAAAAAGATGTATAAACTGCTGCCTTAGGCTATTCAGTTGCAGTAATTGAAGCAATACACACACAAAATTACAATGTGAAAGCCTTTCAAAGCTCTTCTGTTCAGTAGAGGCTAAGCTAAATGTTGAAACATCACTAGAGTAAGTTATCCTACAGTGAAGTTACAGAAAGAATTATAGTTGGTCAGCCATAGACTTACAAAGGATGAAAACCTCTGCCCTATTTCATAGAACGTATTCAGAACACCATACATCAATGTGCAGTTCTTTATTACACTGAATAAACAGCAATTTGCACTGTAAGTCAGAAATGATAGACAAGGAAGAATCACTTCTCTGTGTATGTGAAATTCCTTACCATTGTATGGTGATTATATATGGTGATATATAAGTAGCTAGGCTATCTCTACCTAATCAGCAATACATTTTTCAAGATAGAAAAAGAAAGTGTATGGTATTTTTGGTTTATAAATATTTGACTTTTTATGGGAATCATTTGATAAGGAATTCATGCACTACATAACATGAAGTATGAAGATTAACATGTGTGCATTTATGGACACTGTATAACATGTACTGGCACACACATGAACAGGTATGTTTATATAGTGATAAGAGGCTATTACAGGTGATTTATATAACATTGCTTTGCACCAAATTACCTACTGGCGGTCTTAAAGTGTATATATATATATATATATATATATATATATATATATATATATATATATATATATATATATATATATATATATATATATATATATGCCGGTCTCTCTGGCTGTGGGGTTACAACACTTTCTCTCTGTAATCCCGTTTATCACGCAGAGTCTCGCAGCGGAGCGAGAACTGAAGTGGTTCGACCCCCGCTCGTGACTTGCGGGATACTGAGCCGGCCGCTCAGAAAGCAATGGCAAACTACTGAGCGTAATCTTGCCAAGAGATCAACAGACAGCTGAAAGATGCTGCTGTTGACAGCTAAGTCCTGTAAAAGGATACGCAAAACATTTTTTTTATATATATATATATATATATATTTTTGTGTGTGTGTGTGAGAGAGAGAGAGAGAGAGAGAGAGAGAGAGAGAGAGAGAAAACATAATGAGAAACCAGCAACCAGGTTGCAACTGTTTGGATGTGCAAACATATGCAGTATAAGAAAAATAAGAAGTCAATGACCATAATTTCTGAATGGGAATACACCTGTTTGGTCACTTTACTGGGTGACTGACTTGCCTCCATCGAGAAGAAAATTGGAGACGATGAATAATATGGCGTGAACATGGAAGGAGATGCAAGAGACAACATAAGATAGAATGGCTTGATGTGCATTGAGTGCCTATGCTCCAGTGGGAGAAAAAGGGAGAAGAAAAATAGATTACGTTAAATTATCAAACTTTATTAAACCCGTTTGTTGTATTACATTAGCTTGACCTCCATCTACTCCTGAACTCTTTCTTAAAAAGTCGTTTAAAAGTCGACAGGGTTGATGCCATTGCACCGGGCTTTATCCTATATGGCTCAGTCTCTTTCCGCAGCGCGGAAAGCGTTGCACAAAGCACAAACTCCATAGCTTCAGCGACGACCCTCAGGAGTCTCTGAAAAAAATGCACTCGTGAACCAAAGGATGCGGCCCAGAATCGAACCAACAATCTTCTGAACCCGAGTCAGACGGCTTGACCACTTCACCATGCAGACTCTTTCATATAAAACGTCAACACATATGGTGCATGATAGTTAATTCAGTAGCTGAAATTATAAATACTACTTTTCTAATTCGTTGCAGAATTGCAAAGTGGAGATAGTTGCTGTGGTCAATGATGCTGTGGGCACACTCATGTCTGCAGCCCATGTTGATCACAATTGCGAGATCGGACTTATCCTGGGCACAGGCTGCAATGCCTGCTACATGGAATACCTTGATAATGTGGGCACATGGGGAAATGACGATGACAAGGACCATCACCCTAGACAGGTGATACGATTGGTTTAGGTTAATTATTGTTGGTCATTTTTCTGTCTTCTATCCATTTCATCTTCACAGGCAACATTTAATGAGCTAATCCTGTATTTGATGTGATGTTTGCTTGTGTGGGTGGATGTATTGTCTTCTGCTGCCCTTTTTGATTCATTGGAGCATAAACTGTCAACCACCTCACTCTGAGCTGCCCTATCTTTTGCTATCTCATGCAGCTATATTCATGACCTCCCCATATTATTAATTTCTGTCTCCGTGTGTTTTTAGGCGTTTATTTGTCCTTTGGGTTCTAGATAAAGGACTTTATAGTTATACCATTCTCAGGTCTTCTCATTGTATGTCCTATCCAGCCACAGCATCCTTTTATCACCTTTTGATTTATTGGTATTTGGGTGGATGTGTGCACTCACACATTTAAGCACAAATAGATAGGCACACCGCTCATATCAGTATTGTTATTCTGATGATTGCTACATTTCTCAATCTTTCTTCCAGTTTAATTTTGCTTCTCTATTAGTAATAGTGCATTCATTCAAGCTGGACATTTCTAATGATTGTCATGTCATTTCATTGATTGTCTGTCACATTTCCTACATTTAGAATCCATAATCTTTGTTTTAGTCAGTTTTTCTTTTTCTCTGTCCTGTGTGAGATTTTAAAATCTTGTAGCCAATAACCAAAGCTTCCATGCAGGTATATACATTTTTTTTCCCCCGCGTTTCCATCCTGTTTCAGGATATTGCGGTCAACGCCAGCATCTTTCAGCTGTATGTTGATCCCTAGGCTAGATTACGCTCATCAGCATGCCACGACTTTCTGAGCGACCGGCTCCATACTCTGTTAAGTCACTGGCACGACTCGAACCCCTTCAGATTCTCATGCGCTCACGTCAACCACGAGAGTATTCGGGGTTACGGAGAAAGCTGCTAAAATCTCAGCCAGGGAGACCGGCATATACATGGTGAAAGTAACATTTATTTTGATAAGCAACAATAAAGGTGAGCAATGTCGATAATCAACAAATATCTTGAAAAATTGACCATGAAAAGAAACAGTTTTTGATGTGCATATAATTTATGACAGCAAGATTTAATTAAAGAAAATATAAATGAGCAAAACATAAAATAATAAAATCAGAAAGAGCATTCACAGTTCATATACCAATTAAACACAAATAATATTGAACAATTGTGTATTTGTCCAGGTTATCATCAACACAGAGTGGGGTGCATTTGGAGACAATGGTTGCTTGGATTTTACAAGGACAGAGTATGACAGAGAACTGGATACATTCTCCATCAATCCTGGCAAACAAGTGTAAGTCTTTCAAATTGTGTGTCAGCATTACAAGCGGTTTTACATTGTTGTATAGTGAAGTTTTCATGTTTGTACTCAGACCTACGCTGAGCTGATGAGGAAGGAAGATCGGAAGAGTTCAAGACCAGTCTGTGGACTGACTAACCTGATAATCATGATAAAGCTTGTCAGAAGTCGGGGTGCCCCACCGGCTAGATGAATGTATTATTCACTGGCGAGCAACCCCAGATAGTCAGAAACTGACTAGGGACAAAATCTATATGGCTGAACTACAGATTAAGCCCTTGAATATCCAACGTACAGTTCCTAGTGGCTCGTTACAAAATTGAAATGAACTGTGCTGAATATTCGCCAAGGTATAGGAAAGAGAAGGTTAGCTTAAGATAGATGTTTTAAGTCTAAATATATTAGTATAGACGACTATCTCAGTACAGGCTTTCTCCCTGACTGCTCCTTTCCTTGGTGTGTAAGTGAACCCCCACCAATGTACACAACAACACGTATGCACAATTGGAAAAAAATATAATGACAGAACTATGAGTTACAAGACTACAACATTTATTTGCTAATCATAGACATTGGATGATTGTCAATATGAGGATGATAAAATCATATAACATATTGTGATGAGAAACATTACGTAACTTTACTTGTTACTTCATCTATCTGGAACTGTGGTCCAGATCCCCACTCTCCAGTAGACTCAACAAAAGAAAAAGAACAGCTTGCCGGTATTCTGAGATCCTGTCAGTCCTGACACTCCTAGTCAGTAGTCTCTAGTCTTGAGATCTATAACATAGGGCTCCTTGTGAGAGCTTGAAAGAAAGTCAAGAATGTGTTATATCAGTTCTACATCAGCGCAATCCTAATTAAAACATATCATAACACAAACATATACAATGACCAGTCTGGCCAAGTTTATCTTTCAGCTCGACTGCGTTCACCATCCTCCTTCTCCCTACTGTCTTTAGTCTGGGACGGGCTTTTCAATTGTCTCACACGCCTGTAATGATTACATTTCTGCCGCCCCATGTCCATGTCGCTAATACAGAAATTCTGTGTCGTACAGCCGCTCCGTCCAATGTTAGTTTAGCAGCTCACAGGGTCGGTAAGTGTATTATAACAATGCCAGGTCCTCCGGGCTTACAAGCCGTGACCGGTAGTTGTGCCAGGTTTCCATGCATTACCGTGGACGCACGCCCACAATACACTGAGAAAGTTTAGCACCATATACCAATTGTGTGTAATGTCTGTACCATTACACCTCTGCTTCCAACACCATCATTGGCCAATGTGCCAATGCACAGACAATAGCCTAACACTTCATATTGGTAGGTTTGCCTATGACAAATCAATATATCAAACATCCAATACACATAAACATATTGATTAAACTAGACATATTATGATACTTTAACATCATAGCATAATGCACTAGTTAGTTTATGAAATTACACATACATACATCCAACATATCCGTAAACATTATATTACTTCAAGATGGACATCTAATTATACTCAACATAATAGCATCAGGCATTATTAATGAGTACTAATACTGTATAGCTACAAAATGAGATATACAACAAGTCTAATTGAAGTTACCGCACAGACCAGCCATATTTGCTGAGCTGCCCGGTTTAATCACACTTAGTTACTGCTGTTGTAAGAATTAAATAAATAGTCAGTTGACTATATTCTGTACAACAAATGCACACACCAAAAGGCAACTAGGATAGTGTACAAAGAAATGACAAGCATCTACCAAGACACCTAAAAGTCTACCCAGACAAGATCTGTCTCACATAAGGCTCTATTTCTCAGAAGAATAACACTTTAAAGCAATATGATATTGAACGCAGAACTTAGAAAGAACACTCAAGTAATCTATGACAATGATAGTTCTTGCAATAACCTAGATCAGATATAGACTGAAAATCGGTCCATCCATCTAAGAAACTAAGAGACTTACTAAGGGACTAGTTACTAAGAAATAATTCCTAGCAGCCAACATAATATTCATGCATATGACTACAGACATTGAGATAGTTCCTACCTGTTCTGAAGTCAAACTTAATCTGACATAAAACAGGCTAGGGACCCTTATTTAAGCTAAGTCAAGCAGACCATATTATCTCCTTGGCATTCCCGTCATAAATTCTTCTTATCTCCTCCTGACAGTAATTGCCCTTATCATTGCAACTGGCCATCACACCTTGCTCCTCTGTCTGGCCCCAAGTCCTCAGTGTTAATTGTCTTATCAGACCTGGTTCACACCTCCCTGAGTCTGCCAGTCAGAGTGGGCGGGGCTTAGTTTACAGCCCTGGGGCTATTATCTTTCCCTGGGTTAATGTTGTTCGCACCTGGGCGATTTCCTACCTGTGCTTATCAGGTGTCAGCCTGGTCAGTTTTAATTACACAGTCCATGGCCCAGTTCATTGTTGATTCAGCATGTCTGGGTCAGCAGTTTCCCAAGGTGTATACTAATTATCTAGTTGCCATTTTACTTGCCATCTGCAAGCTTACGTCATGGCTAGTGGCTTTTTGTGGATAATCTTACCTCACGACTAGATAATTTTGGAGTAGTGTGATTAATTCATTCTTTCTCAATTTGGCCTCTCAAATTTGGAGACCGAGAAAAATATTCTGGGATGTTAAGGCGGCCAATTCGTGACAGAGCTTTCCCCTTAAAAAAAAGTTTCTGCCAGAAATCTTTTGTCAAAGCACGCCGTACATCCCAGAATAAATGCCTAAGCACTCTCCGTTCTGTATCTGCCTAAAGGTTTCCAATATTCCTTGTGGCAATGGGTTGTCCTGCTTCTGCATAAAGACGTCCCATTTCCATAACCCAAAGATACTCTGGATAGATCCTTGTACCTGGTTTTCGGCCGGGATTCCATGCAATAGCTTGGTAAAATCCGGTAATTGTCAGAAGGTTGTAATTTTACCCCTCTGGGAAAGATCATAATCAACGGGATTCGTCTACGCCTCTGGGCAGCAATTGTTTTACACCATTCACTCACGTGATTTACTCCTTTCAGCCGAGGATGTACCCGTAGTGAGGTCTCGCATAAGCTGGCCACAGCAAAGCTTGTCTCCGTGATATTCCTCCATCCATTATAGATCCTTAACCGATTCATCAATATCTTCCCTTTAAAAGGAATATTGTTACACATCATGGTCCCATGATATAAATTCAACTGGCGCTTTCCTCCTTCAAAGTCGGGAGTAACAATCGTCCCTCCTCGGTGTCGCGGTTTCTTCCCCTGATAATCAGTTAATGGGCTGAGTTTCTCTGCATTAGAGTTTCGTGTGAAAACCGTGCTAGAAAGTGGAATTTTAGTGTGCCAAGTTGTCCAGCCTTGAGAAATAACATAGTTACTCCAGGGCGATAAAGTGGTGTTACTTTTGAATAAAGTATCCACAAATAGCTGATCTACTCCTATCAAATCGACCTGACTGAAGGGTAGATTGAGTCCTAAGAGTGTTGATTCCAAACCACTCTTGACTTCTGTTACTTCAGGTCCCTGTTGCTGGAATTCCCTGATAACTTCAGCTATAGCGATGCTAGCAGTTTCTACCTCCATCTTGTGTGAAGAGTTTTCTTTGCTAGTAACTACAGACAATGTTGTCTGCACAAAATCAGAATCCATATTCTGGCTCCTAACAATTCCCTGTGTTTCCTGAGTCTCCGAACTGGTATACTGTAAGATAACAACTGGAAATGTTTCCTGGTCTGGATGTTCCTCTCTGGTCGTGCTTTCATGGGCTAAGTCCAGTTGAGGTAAATCCTGTGATGGGCTGGTGTCTACACAATCCATCACACTAGGTAAATGATTTGAACTGAGATCTAGTGTCTTGTCCTGAGCTGCAGCCTCAAAGATCACAAGGGGTTCCGGGTCTTCCTTCATCCCACTGTCAGTCAAATTTAATCCCACTTCTTCCTCGTCTGGGCTGAAGGGAATAATAAAGTCGGTTACCTCTCCATCTCCGACCTCCTTGAAAGATGTCCTCAGGTCATCTTCCTCTTGAGTTTCACCTCTCGTTGAAGTAAAATGAGATTCCTGGGAGTCTTGTACTGGCAAACCGTAGTGCAAACAGTTGTCCTCTGGGTAACTGTTACTAGGTAAATTATCTGAACTGATAATTAGTGACTCTTCCCGCGTTGCAGCAGTGAAATTCACCTGGGATTCTGTTCCTTCCTTCCTCCCTATTTCAGTCAGATGTAATTCCACTTCGTGATTCTGTGACCAGAAGGGAATGTGAGAATCGGCTAGGTCTCCGCCTGCGACCTCATTAAAGGTTGTCTTCAGTTCCTCTTTCTCTCGAGATTCATTTCTCGTAGCAGTCAAGTGGTTTTCCTGAAGGTCCTCTACTGTCAAACGACTATTGCCGTGGTGCAAACAGTTATCACGTTTGTGACTGTTTGAAATGCCATTGGCATGTTTTTTCTTCCCTCTTTTCCGTTTAGGACTGGGTCGAATGAGAACCTGTAGTTCCCGGTCCACTACCTCTGATTCTGCGGTGGGTGGCAAAGATGTCCCTTCCTTCCTGGTTGGGTGAGCATCCATATCTCCTACCTTATGTTCCGCTAGAAAGGTTAGCTTCTCCGCATTGACTGCTTCCATATGCGTTTTCTCCATCTTTACTCCTTCAGTTTTGCTACGCTCTTGTGCTTCAAAGAACTCATCATTTTCTTTAAACATAATGTCTTCTTCTTGGTCCCACCATTCTAACTCTGCTATGATATAGGTTTCTAGTTGCTCTCCCTCTAAGCCTTCTCTTATGCCCCACCCTCTCGCGGTCTCTGAGAAATCTGCGCGCGCCTTCAGATCCTCTTCAAGATTCCGGTAAAGCAAGAACATAATTGCTAATGACTATATTCAGGTTAGCTCCTATGTATATATCAAAAATCAGATCTACTAGAAAGACAAGAGTTAACTACTGACAGTCTACGCTATCCAATGTGTATAGTTTAGCCTCAGCAGTGAAAGACAACTGAAAATAATATTCAAGTAGTACCTGGCGACAGCAGTGAAGTAAGTGTGAGAGGTATACTACACAGTAATCAACAGTAATATTTACCTAAATAAACATTAAAATGCACTGCATACATGTCAAAATGAACATGGCATATATTAGCATAAAATTGCAAATCAGTCAAGCAGTTAAATCATCAAACACATCAATGTAAATATGATTAAAGTGTTCAATTATCAATAAATGATTAATGATAACACTAAATGATAGATGATGGTAGTTTTCTCATAAGTTCTTATCTGTTATACTTTTGAAAAGTTATATATGTACTCTGAAACTTCCTCAACTAAAAGTAGCTACATTTGATGATAGTCTATTTTGATGACTGAAGATTACAAGAGTTAACTTTTAAAATCGTATGTCTAGGGTCTAGTACCGGAGTCTATTGAAAGCGAGAAGTCCGAATTCAAATACCGTACGAGAAGCCCAATCTGTCAGAAGTCGGGGTGCCCCACCGGCTAGATGAATGTATTATTCACTGGCGAGCAACCCCAGATAGTCAGAAACTGACTAGGGACAAAATCTATATGGCTGAACTACAGATTAAGCCCTTGAATATCCAACGTACAGTTCCTAGTGGCTCGTTACAAAATTGAAATGAACTGTGCTGAATATTCGCCAAGGTATAGGAAAGAGAAGGTTAGCTTAAGATAGATGTTTTAAGTCTAAATATATTAGTATAGACGACTATCTCAGTACAGGCTTTCTCCCTGACTGCTCCTTTCCTTGGTGTGTAAGTGAACCCCCACCAATGTACACAACAACACGTATGCACAATTGGAAAAAAATATAATGACAGAACTATGAGTTACAAGACTACAACATTTATTTGCTAATCATAGACATTGGATGATTGTCAATATGAGGATGATAAAATCATATAACATATTGTGATGAGAAACATTACGTAACTTTACTTGTTACTTCATCTATCTGGAACTGTGGTCCAGATCCCCACTCTCCAGTAGACTCAACAAAAGAAAAAGAACAGCTTGCCGGTATTCTGAGATCCTGTCAGTCCTGACACTCCTAGTCAGTAGTCTCTAGTCTTGAGATCTATAACATAGGGCTCCTTGTGAGAGCTTGAAAGAAAGTCAAGAATGTGTTATATCAGTTCTACATCAGCGCAATCCTAATTAAAACATATCATAACACAAACATATACAATGACCAGTCTGGCCAAGTTTATCTTTCAGCTCGACTGCGTTCACCATCCTCCTTCTCCCTACTGTCTTTAGTCTGGGACGGGCTTTTCAATTGTCTCACACGCCTGTAATGATTACATTTCTGCCGCCCCATGTCCATGTCGCTAATACAGAAATTCTGTGTCGTACAGCCGCTCCGTCCAATGTTAGTTTAGCAGCTCACAGGGTCGGTAAGTGTATTATAACAATGCCAGGTCCTCCGGGCTTACAAGCCGTGACCGGTAGTTGTGCCAGGTTTCCATGCATTACCGTGGACGCACGCCCACAATACACTGAGAAAGTTTAGCACCATATACCAATTGTGTGTAATGTCTGTACCATTACACCTCTGCTTCCAACACCATCATTGGCCAATGTGCCAATGCACAGACAATAGCCTAACACTTCATATTGGTAGGTTTGCCTATGACAAATCAATATATCAAACATCCAATACACATAAACATATTGATTAAACTAGACATATTATGATACTTTAACATCATAGCATAATGCACTAGTTAGTTTATGAAATTACACATACATACATCCAACATATCCGTAAACATTATATTACTTCAAGATGGACATCTAATTATACTCAACATAATAGCATCAGGCATTATTAATGAGTACTAATACTGTATAGCTACAAAATGAGATATACAACAAGTCTAATTGAAGTTACCGCACAGACCAGCCATATTTGCTGAGCTGCCCGGTTTAATCACACTTAGTTACTGCTGTTGTAAGAATTAAATAAATAGTCAGTTGACTATATTCTGTACAACAAATGCACACACCAAAAGGCAACTAGGATAGTGTACAAAGAAATGACAAGCATCTACCAAGACACCTAAAAGTCTACCCAGACAAGATCTGTCTCACATAAGGCTCTATTTCTCAGAAGAATAACACTTTAAAGCAATATGATATTGAACGCAGAACTTAGAAAGAACACTCAAGTAATCTATGACAATGATAGTTCTTGCAATAACCTAGATCAGATATAGACTGAAAATCGGTCCATCCATCTAAGAAACTAAGAGACTTACTAAGGGACTAGTTACTAAGAAATAATTCCTAGCAGCCAACATAATATTCATGCATATGACTACAGACATTGAGATAGTTCCTACCTGTTCTGAAGTCAAACTTAATCTGACATAAAACAGGCTAGGGACCCTTATTTAAGCTAAGTCAAGCAGACCATATTATCTCCTTGGCATTCCCGTCATAAATTCTTCTTATCTCCTCCTGACAGTAATTGCCCTTATCATTGCAACTGGCCATCACACCTTGCTCCTCTGTCTGGCCCCAAGTCCTCAGTGTTAATTGTCTTATCAGACCTGGTTCACACCTCCCTGAGTCTGCCAGTCAGAGTGGGCGGGGCTTAGTTTACAGCCCTGGGGCTATTATCTTTCCCTGGGTTAATGTTGTTCGCACCTGGGCGATTTCCTACCTGTGCTTATCAGGTGTCAGCCTGGTCAGTTTTAATTACACAGTCCATGGCCCAGTTCATTGTTGATTCAGCATGTCTGGGTCAGCAGTTTCCCAAGGTGTATACTAATTATCTAGTTGCCATTTTACTTGCCATCTGCAAGCTTACGTCATGGCTAGTGGCTTTTTGTGGATAATCTTACCTCACGACTAGATAATTTTGGAGTAGTGTGATTAATTCATTCTTTCTCAATTTGGCCTCTCAAATTTGGAGACCGAGAAAAATATTCTGGGATGTTAAGGCGGCCAATTCGTGACAAAGCTAACCTATTTTCTTCTGAGTATGTTTATATCATGGTTCCAGCCTACTTTAAAATATTGCATACAAATTTGCATAACATGTGATATCATAACAGCAACCATTCCTGGGTATACATCATCGCCAAGCTTCTCTACAACTTAAGGTGCCATTTGTATAGCTTTCCTTAGCAATCTTAAAGCTGGCATTGAAGCTATGCAGTTGCCTCAGTTGTGTCAAACCATGGGAGTTTCAGAAATATTTCATTCTAGAACGTAAATACATACAAATATAACAATTGGGACATTGAAACTCAAATGATACTAAAAGAAATAGTATTGTTCTTCTTGTTAGAAGCAGAAAATGTATTTTTTTTTCATAGACTTACGGGAACATAATTAAATCCAGTAATGGAGGTCAGTATGGCCGAATGGATAAGAGTGCTTGCTCTTAAATTTCTGGTGTGCTGATGCCGCGGTAGTGGGTTCAACCCCTACATCGATCAGCCGCATTAAAATTTTAAATTCCTTGACTTGAGGATGTAAATTACAAGTACCTCAGAAGTTGGAGTGGGTTCACCTGAGGATGAGGGACACCATTTATAGGGATAGCTAATCCAAACACAAAAATCAGTTCAGTGCACTAGAAGTAATAGCTGGTGTATGGATTACGCTTGGGTTCAAAATAAGTGAACGCAACCCAAAAGGAATCTAGCAATTTGTTGTGTGCATATTCAGAGACAGTTATAATTCTGAAAAGATCTATAATTTGAAGCACAAAACCTTCTAAGCAGGATTCTTATCAACATAGCTTTAAGTTTGTGGTAATGGATGTTGAAAAAACATTAAAATACTAATTTTAATGGTGTTTCAGATAGGTGAATAAGATGACAGTAAAAGTGTGGAGAAAAATAATAAAATACCGTGAAGTAATTTAATTGAGAAGCATCCATTTTTAGTTTCCTTGATTGTTTAACTTTGCTGTGTTGTCTCATGTTTTTTCAGCAGTCATATCCATTCCACTGTTGCATGTTGTCTTAAGTTTTCTCCACTTTTCTTAACCATTATCAATCTTAGTCCATAGTATTTTATTTTTGGCTAGCCTTGTTTATTCTTTCTCTAATATTATGCCCTATCCTCAGCTTAAGGAGCTCTCATTTGTATTGGTTGTCATGTTGGGATCAAATGATAACTGATAGCCACTTTGCATTGTTTGCTTTTGAATCCAGGAGATCATAAGCATGCAGGAATGTAAATATTTTACTTCCAATAAATTAGTCTGGTCAGATGAACAGGGAAAAAGTACATGATATATTGCTAATGGAAATCAATAAAACATTGATTATTTGTGTCAACAAAGCTAAGGTTTGAGATATTGCTCATACTTGATTCATTTAATTTTCTCGGCATTTACTAAACATGATCCTTTGTGTTTTATTTCCTGTACTCATCCAAGAATTACAGGATTGTACTAGCTGTGATAGTGAATAACCATGTGTTTTTTAGTTAGTGAGTCTCTATATAGGATGTTTTTGTGATTTAGGAATTTTGTGGCAGTCCTTGAGTGAAATGTGATCAATTCTAATAGCAGACACTTGATGTTTTTTCTTTAATAAAACAATGTTAATAGTCTTGTCTTGTTTATCCACTATCAAAGAAGTAGGACTGTTTTGTTCCCTGTATTGATCAGACTTAGCCATGAGTCATTGTGGAGAGCTTTAGTTTAAGTCTTAGCACCTGGTGTGTTTTGCTGGATGACATAAGTCTATGTTGTTGTAAGGTGCTTTTGATCTTGTATTTGAGTTTGCTCTTTAGTTTTTCTCATGCTCTGTAACCCAGTCTTCTACAGTTGTAGATAAACAAAGATAAAATTACAGGCTCCATTCTAATTAGATGACTGAACAATCTTATCTTTCATCATTTTTGTAATCAACACATGATGTTACTCTACCATGTCTCTGATGTCATCATTTCTTTGTCTCTTCTGCTTACATTCATAGTTCTTCTCAGACATTTCATCTCACACACTGTGACCTTCCCCTCTTATGCTTTGGTTATGGTGACCACATCTGACATTGGTATCAAAGGGTTGATATGAATGTGCTGTTGAGTAATTGTCTTTTAGTTTCCACAGTAATACTTGGGTGCTTGAGCAGTGGTGACAGCTGAGAAATCATTAATTTGCCCTTATTGCTTCTTATTTCAATCTCCCTGTCCATTCCCCATCTTCTGTCAATAGTACTCCCCAGGTATTTGAATTTGGGAGTCTGATTGATCTTTGAGCTGTTAATACGAATTTTACACGAATTAGACTAAGTAGTGATCTTCAAAGTCTGTGTCTTAGAGATGCTAATTTTCATACTGTATTTCTCAGTTGTCATATTTAGTGTTGGTGTAAGTTGTTTGTAATTGTTACTCAGATTCTTAGATTATGCATTTATCATCTGTGAAGAGTAATTAATTTAAGGTTGGTTTGTCTGTGTCTTCTTTCTTTGTCTTCACATGAAAAGACATAATATTATAATGAACACCTGCTAGAGGGAAAGGTGAAAGTACAAGATGAAGATAACAGTTTAAAATAAAAGAAGATTTTAAAGTGTACCATCATTGCATGAAACTGACAACACTGGACATCTAATTAAGGCACTGTCTTTATTAGTATCTCTAGTAAGTAAAGGACTCCTGTTCATACTATTTGGTGTATTGGGTATATGGTGCTACCCAATATTTTAGACCAATCTGCACCTGATGGTGATGTGACCTATATCACACCAGCCGCATTTGCTGCCTAGAAAATTCCGGGGTTCCCATTTTAGGCTGGGTAGACCTTGCAGCCCAAATCAGTGGGAGAAAATAGCTGCTTTTAAAAGGGGGTTGAACACATGACTCTCAGGCTGGCAAGCAAGCATGCTAGCCATTGCATCCTCAAGGCTCTCCTTTAAGAAAGTAAGTTTATTATCTAATATTTAAGGATTATTATGGGATCTTAATGTAACCTTGGAGATTGTTTTTTTTTTTTCAGGATGGAAAAGATGATTTCAGGCATGTACATGGGTGAAATTGTCAGACTGGTTCTTGAGAGACTGACACGTGAAGGCTTACTGTTTCAGAGTGCAGATAAAGATTGTGCTCTCTTTGAGAGGGGCCGATTTTATACCAAATATGTTTCAGAAGTTGAAAGGTAAACATATATTATTTTAAATAACTAGTTTGAATTGGAGCAATGTACACCTGATGTCAGTTGGAAGGTAATCATTATAAAGTGCCATGCTGGCTGGCGTAGGCGTTCGTGTCTCTCCACAGATCTCAGTCTTTGGTTTTCTGGATCAACTCTGCTGCCGATATTTCTCTATGCCACCGTCTCAAACCATCCAGCATCATTTCTCTTGGTCTGCATACGCCTCTCTTCCCCTTGATCTTTCCAGTTGTCATGATGTTCTCCAATGCCTCTCTTCTCATCACATGACCAAAAATGTACAGATAGTAAATGAAATTAAACAATTTGTGTGTGATTTCTCCTGTTTGCATCTGATTTTTTGTGCATACCCCTTGCAGGACGTTGCAGTCAACACCAGCATTTTTCAGCTGCTGTTGATGTACTAGGCAAATTTTACATTCAGTAATTTGCCATTGCTTTCTGAATGACCGGCTCTCATACCAACATGTTGTAAGACAATGCGACATGGTCTGCTGCACAAATCGGTCGTGGCTGCGTTTCGAAAGCCTGGTAAGCGGCTCACGAACCGCGTTCGCAAGCCTACATCTGATGATAGCATTGTAAATCAGAATATTGTTACATATTGAGAACATAGAATTAATGGATATGCCTTAGGAATACTGTAATTAAGTGACAAGTGTAAACATTGTAGCAAAATGGCCTAAAAAGGGTGCTAAAATTACGTAGCCTGTAGTATGTTGGATCTGTGAGAGGGTGAATTTTGGGTAAGAATAAATGCATCTGCTTCTGCAATGTGAATGTTTGAAAATATGAAGTGGGGATGAAGAACTGCTTGTATGCAACATAAAGAAATAAATGACAATAGGGCAATATCTATTTTTAGTTGTTTAGTCATTGGATTAACATCACGGCATATGGTTCAACCCATAAGTGCTCCGTTTTCCTCCTAACTGAAACCTGAGTCTGGAGAAACTCAGCTCAATGTACGAACTCTGTTGCATTGGCGAGGATCCAGAAATACTTTGGGTAGATTTTTAACTCGAAATTTTGCCTGGGCAGCGCCGTTAGGCTACTATTGTTCGATTTTCAACTGCCAAGGGATTGTTTACGTGCGCAACAATATACACGGGCGTCCGATCTGACTACCCAGAGACCAGGGGAAATTTTATTACTGGAAGTCCAGGTGGATTTTTTAAATAAATCCCGGTCCTCACCGGGACCTGAACCCGGGACCTCCAGCACTTGAGGTGGACACCATACCTCGAGACCACTCAGCCCCCAATATCTATTTTTAAGAAGAAGAGACTGACACCGGACAGGCCATACATAGATAAAACCTGAGATAGTATAACTAGAAAAGCCTTGGTCTGTAACCCACAGGGCAGAAGAAATGGAGGAAGACTTACACTCATATAGAAGACAAGCAGACAGAGAAATGAACAACATGGGAAGAACATGGGCAGAGCTCTGTGGGATAGCTAAAGATAGGAGGGCTTGGAGTCAGTTGGTTAATAGCCAATGCTCCATTGGGGAATTGAGAGCAACAGAAGAATATCTATTTGTTGTTAATCTCTCAATGTTTTTGTCATTGGTTCACTAGTATTGTTATTATTACAGTTTTTATAAGTAGTCACAAATTTGTTTCATTAAAAAAATAGTGTCAGTATTCCTCCAACTCCCCCCTCCCCCCCCATCACCACCACCACCAATCCACACACACACCTTGTATTTCAGTGTCGCAACACAGATGTATTTGTAAACAGTTATGATAAAAGTAGTGTTAACTATGTCCAAGTTTTGGTGACTAGTTAAAAATATATTATCTCTACAAAATGTCTGCAGTTTGTTCCATTTCATTTTTAAACAGTGATACGGATGAGTTTTTTCGACACACAAAACTGGTTCTTGAGGAGCTGCATATAGTTAACTACACAGTTGAAGACTGCAAAATAGTCAAATATGTGTGCACTCTGGTTTCAGCAAGAGCTGCATTTCTGGCAGCAGCTGGTAAGTTTTAATGTCAAGAACAGTTACCTTGCACACATAGAATCTCTGTCTATTCTTGGGTTAAACATATTCTTTGTTTTCTACATGCATCTTCTCTGTTATGTATACAGGTTTGTTATTGAGGCTTATATTATCTTTAGAATATTTGACAGATATGGTGGCATAATGGTTAGTGTGCTTGCTTACCTACGCTGTGGTTTCAGGTTAATTGTTCAGTAATACTAAGATTGAAATTGTTCTGATCATCGACTATTCTCTATAGACAAACTCATGTAAGAAATGCTGCTTTGGCTCTATTCTTTAGACATGTACTGATTAATGATTTATGTGCTGTGTTGTGTTGTCTTGTGAGTCAGGTCTTAGATATGACTGAGCTACCGCATAACAGTAGATGGTACTACCTGATTTCTGTTAGCGCTGAATGTTGAGTGGCGCTCACCAAACCCGACACCCCACATTGTGCCAATGGCTTCGGGTGAAGGAGTGCAATTTGGAGGGCACAAACCTTATCCTGGTGTAAATAAATGCAACCTAAAGACCAGGATCCAGGCCTTGGTTGGAAACTGGTCTAGGATTGAAGCTCCGACAGGCAGACAGTTAGAGCATAGTGTTTCAGATGTACTGGTGTTACCTTTCCTCTGAAGTAAATTAGAGGTGATCATGCTGCATGGGCGACACATGGTCTCTACAATTCAACTCAGGCTTTGTGCTATGGAGAGGTTATTATGCCTTTTTTTAATCACAATGTAACAAGTGGAAAATGTCATTAGTGTGAACTTTGCTGGAGCTACAGAGTTCGTGCTCTGTGTGATGCTTTCGGCAGGCCGCTCTGTGTAAAGAAGACCAAGCCAAATGGGATAAAACCTGGTGCAATGAACTCAGTCCTCTTGCATTTTATCCCTCTTTAATTAATTTTAATCATATTGTGAAAAGTAGGAGTAATTAGTTAGTTAGTTAGTTAGTCGACAGATCATCCTCATTGCACATCGAACCATTCAGTCCATAAGTGCTCGGATCCCCTCCTCAGCAAATCCCGCAGCGTGTAGCGGCTAACGACGCCAGTTCTGTGTTGGTTTATCAACCTTCTTTGGCTTCCTGCGTAGTGTTCTTGTTTGGCCACACCTCTTTTAATTTGCTGCTCTCGCAGTCTGGCCATTGTTGTAGATTCACAGTCATCACTTGGTTCTCGCAAAAGTCTTACTTCTCGTAGAGCATTCAGAATGTCGGCCTGGTCCATGGCCCGTCCGCCCTCCACAGTAGCCTCACCTGCGAGCTTGTCAGCCCGCTCATTTCCTTGTACTCCCGCATGCCCTGGCATGAAGATGAAACTAATCTTTGCCAGTCGAGACCGCTCCAGAGGCAGCAACCATTCTCTTCGGATCGACCCCTCCTCTATCCTCTTGATCATGTTCATTGAGTCGCTAAGGAAACAAGCCCTAGTGAATGTCTGTGTCTCGAGCCATGTTATTGATTTACTTACTGCCATGACTTCCATGGTCAGGCTACTTGTGGTTTCAGTAAAAGCACCAGAGTCCTCCTTCACAATTCTCCCTCCGGCCCGAGCTGTAAAGGCCCATGAGCTTCTCACATGTCGGACGACCGACCCATCTGTGTAGATGACCGCGTCACCGTCTAGCGAATTCTCGAAAATCAACGCTTGTACTTCAGCCTCAACAGCAGCCGGATTTTCTTGTCTGCATTTTCTGTCAAGTTGGATGCAAACTGAAAAGGATGTGCAGAAGTCTGTTGGCACTTGCACCCACTCCTCGCCAGGTTCTAAGTCCTCAAGTGAACACACCTGTTGAAGAATGTCTTTGGCTTGACCCATCCACGACCGTCCTCTTTTTAACCTGCTGCCCTTCACCTTCCTAATTTCACTATGCAGTGGATGTTGTGTGTTTGCGTTAATTCTGAGGTAGGCGCGTGCCCTGCAATCTTGTATTCTCTCTTCAATGGTTGGAAACCCAAGAAGGTAGCGCATCGCCCTGCATGCTGTATCTCTTGTACATCCAAGAATAATGCGCATAGCTTCATTCTGTATCCTTTCCATCCGTTCTATCTGCTTATGGCTGAGAGTCAGGATTGCCATTGCATACTCCAAAACAGACATGACCAACCCCTCGTACAGAAGACATAGATGGCGCTGCTCACAGTTTGCTGCCGCCATCACCCGCATCGCTGCCAAACCCCGCTTGGCCTTTGTTATCACCTGGTCTATGTGCACATTATAAGCAAGGCTTCGATCAAACCGTATCCCCAGGTAATTCATTGCCTGCGTTCTTTCCACCATCTCTGAACACAGCATTACAGTTGGTGTTGGAGTGTTGACAATATGATTATTCAACGAGAACCAAGTCACTGTTGCCTTTGTTGGGTTGACCATTGCCTCAGCTTCATCACACCAAGTACTTATGCGATTGAGTTCGGTTTGTAGTTCCACAGTAGGAGTAATTGTTTGGTTGAAGAATACACATAATTCTTTTCCTAATTCAGGTCTCGCCACACTTATCAACCGCCTGAATAAGAAAGACATGACAATTGCAGTTGATGGCTCATTGTATAGATTTCATCCAAGATTTCATAACCTCATGTGTCTGAAAATTAAGGAATTAGTTCGACCAGGACTGAAGGTGAGTTTTTAAGTTAATCATCTTTGTAAAGCTGGGTACTTCTTAGGATTACCATTAACTTAAAAGACTCAGAAGTTTATTATTTAAATAAATATTAAGACAGAACAAAGTCGCCTAACAATTTTCTTGATCAAGTAGTTTTGCATTTGCTCTAAAGATGTGTTAAAGTGTGCAGAGAAGAAAATAAACACACCAAGAAATGTAAGAAAATATATTAAAAACATAAATGCCTACCATGAATGATTATAAGGCTTTTGATTTCATAGAAAGCTAAGTACAGGAAGAGAACTGAAGACATCACTGGGTTCTTATTTTAAATTTGAAAGACATTTGACATGTTGCAGAAAAGGAAAATAATATGCAGCTCTGGCCAGGAAAAAATCAGACTGTATTAATTGAAAGATAATAATTCAGGTGTCAGAGTTTGCAATGGCGGATGGGAAGAATTGATACTTAGTGCTATTGGTAGTACTTATTAAAGTCAGAAAAATGAAAGGATTATTGCTGCTTGGGGATGTGTGACACCCCCCCCCCCTCCTCCCAAAAAATGGCATGACTTGTAGCATTGCTGATATTTTAAGATTAATTGTTATTGAGTCATAACCACAGATGAATAAATATGAAATATTACTAATAAGCTCAAGAAACAAAAGAAATGTACACAGAAAATGTAATGTTTCCACCAGTCTTTTCCAACATGTGAATGTAAAAGATGGATATATTTGTTTCTGTGCGCGTTCATGCACACACATGACTTTTTGTATAAGACTTGATTTTTTTTTCTCTCGCTCGCTTTGAACTCAAGCGTAGTCCATACACAGTACTTCTAGTAGTGATGGACTAAATTTTGTGTGTGGATTAGCTTTCCCTGTTAACAGTGTCCCTCGCCATCAGGCAAACCCACTCTTACTTCAGAGGTACTTGTAATTAACGTCAAGGACGATAGGTCAATATTTTAGTTCAACCACCCTGTGTAGGGGTCGAACCCCTTACCTCGGCATCAGTACACCGGATGTTTAAGAAAATGCATTCTTATCCATTCGGCCATGCTGACCTACTTTTGAGTTATTTAAGTTCCTACCTGTTCATATTCACCTCATTTCATTCACTATTTTGTTTCCTATTCTTCCTGTTTGTGTTTGTTTATTGTTTTTTTTTTTTTTTGTTGATCTGATTAAATTACTTTTTTTAAGCATGATATGACTATTGCGAACTAAGTTTCTTGATTTCCATTTTTTGTCCGTTGAAAATTACTTCTGTTGAAAAGGTTTACTTCTGTTTGTATGTGTCTTTTGTTTGACGAGCTTCCCAGTCAAATTTCATGCTCATTTGTCTTTGGCCTATGACATAGTGAGAGCCGCAATAGCACTCTGGCTAACTGCTGGCCTGCCAGCTGTGTGGCCAATGGTTTCCATATTGACCTAGTCCAAAATGGGTACCAGGAAATGTCTTGGAAATTTAAGGCACCCGATGGGATATTGATGGCATCACTCCTTGAGTGCCCATATACAAATGTGCGGCTAGCACCTTATACCCAATACTCTTTAAGGTATGCAAAAGGGTTCCTTTAATAGCTTAACACCTTTATCAAGGGGTTATGAGCACAGTTCGTAATCCCGCATACCGCTTTCGAAACACAGGTGTGGGCAATTTGGCAGCAGACTGCCATACTTTTTATTCTTTTATGAAATGATATGGGTGCTGGTCGTTCAGAAAGCAATGGCAAACTACTGAATATAAACTTGCCCAGAAATCACAAACAGCAAAAGAATGCTGGGGTTGACTGCTACATCTTATAAAGGATATGCAACTAACTTTTTAACCTTTATGAAAGAATTTTACAAAGTCACTTTATGACACTATACATATCTAGTTCTCCTAATATCCATGTCTCCACTATTTATTTGGTAGCACTTGTTGTGATCACATAAATGTTCATATAAGTTATAGTTGGTTGATTGTACCGAACTCTTTCTTTTCACAGTTCAAGCTATGTTTGTCACATGACGGCAGTGGCAAAGGTGCTGCCCTGACAGCTGCAGTATCACTCAGACTTCGCAATTTTCTAGCACTGCCCACAGACAGCAATGCTCATAACTTACTTAACTTGGATACACTGTCTGTTAAATCCTAGAATGTTGAACTATACCAGGCTGCTTTGTTAAATCCTAGAATGTTGACTATACCAGGCTGCTTTGAGCATGTGAGTGTTGGGTGATAGCTGCAGGAGTTTCAAGTGAGTGTAAGGCATCATTGCTGTGGAAATGTATGAAATGTTAGTATTATTACAAGAATGGTTTTTCTAATTGTGTTCTATGATGAAAACTACCAAAACTGACATTTGTTGACTGCCAGCATGCTAGGTTGATGCTCAAGGAAAGATAATATATGTTGCACATATTTTAGACATACTGTAAAAAGTAAGTTGCATGTCCTATACAGGACATAGCAGTCAACCCCAGCATGTTTGGCTGTTCGTGATTCCTGGGCAAGCTTACATTCAGTATTTTACCATTGCTTTCTGAACGACCGACACCCATACCATTTTGTAAAAAACCAATGCAAGGCGGTCTGCTGCCAAATCATCCACAGCTGTGTTTTGAACGTTGGTATGCAGAATTACAAACTTCATCTGTAACACCTTCACCACGCAGCCATTGATATACTGTGGACATTTAAATCACTTGGATCCTGCTTGTAAAGATGGCCTGTTCTCCCAGACCATTGTATGCTGACCTAAAATTTGACTCTTCAGCTGGATAAGACAAAAGAAGTTCCACAAAGTATTTCATGTTTGCCACCTATGGATGGAAGGGCATAGCTATCACCATAAGGCTGCAGAATATCTTACAAAACTACCCAGGAAAGCTAACAAATGCTGGGAAGAAATTGGATGTCTGCCAAAAGGTTTAAATATCACATCTCTGTGTATACAGACACAACACAATTATGTCTAAAACAAACCAAAAAATACTGGATGGACACTGAAGAATAAAGACACTGGAGTGACCAATAAATATATAATGAGTTGCTTGGTACACAAACTGTTAAAGTAAGTATAAGTCTCACAATACGTTTGTCATGTAAAATCACATATTGTGAAATCTAGTTACCTGTGGATTTTTCATTGTTTTCAGTCAATGAGTTTTTTTAAATCACAATCCAGGTGGAGCTGTTCTAGTGAACATGGTAGTTTTATTAAGAAACTACTCTGTGAAAAGAACTAGGAGTTTTATATAATGCATTAGATTTAATCATGAATTTTATTGCTTGATATTGGACCTCCAGCATTATATATATGCACATGCCTACAATGAAACTGTGTTGGTGCAGTGGCCAGCACGCTTACCTGCCAGCCTGGTGATCATGTGGTTACTTTTGCATCCAGTTTTAAGCTCACTGTGGCTGCCAGGTCGACCCAGCCCAACAAGGGTACCAGGAAATGTTCTGGCAAGTGAAGAGGGCTGGCATGGTATTGACCACATCACCCACAGACTGCCCATTGGTGTATACC
This sequence comes from Cepaea hortensis, assembly GCA_963921405.1. Taxonomy (NCBI): domain Eukaryota; kingdom Metazoa; phylum Mollusca; class Gastropoda; order Stylommatophora; family Helicidae; genus Cepaea; species Cepaea hortensis. Next base: position 59,860,255 of record OY992878.1, on the reverse strand, counting down.
AGTATGGGGCCAGCACCATATATCCAGTACCCCTCAAGGTGTGTACAAGAGTCCTTCATGTACATACCTACATCTTGCTGATGTTGTCACCAAATGGCATGACATATGTTGATGTGTTCAGTGCATTTCTTTGGCATTTACATGTTTTATTAGTTTTGCTGCATTATTGTAAAAATATACCATCCTGTGAATTTGTTTCAAGATTGCTTTCCTACTGTTAAAGAGAAATGTCATATGCATCATATAAGCAATCAAGTTTACTTATAGAGGTCTTTCATGGGTTTTGTTTTGTGATGATTGATTTTCCTTCTTCATCTCCCTGTGGCATAAGTGCATGTGTCTGTATGTGCAATTGTGGCATTAGTTTCACCACTTTGTTATTATTTATGTTGATTATTGGCTGTCATTTTATGTAGATGCTCACATCAATATTATTTTAATTCAGTCTTTGATCTGTCATATTCTTTGACATAGCATATATGATATCTGATGACATGACATTTTGCATGTGTGTGTGAGTGGAGAGAGAGAGAAAGAGAGAGCACTTCATCCCATTAGCCTTATGAATCTCTGAACAGTTTGATTAGTCACTGAATGTCACCTCTGGTCCTGATGCAGTTCCGATGTTGTTAGACAACTTCTAACACAGTAAAGCAAAGATATTTGCCAGGACAAGTTTGTAATTTAATTCCTTATTACTCATAAATGTATGTAACGTTTATAGTAAAAATGCTGACATTGGTTAAGTGAGTTTCTTTAGATACATAGATCTGAAGTGGCAGAATAATTAATTTCCGAGACCTAATCTACAAGAAAAATGTTACTGATTATGTGTTCACTTCTTCTTGTATATAATATGAAATAATTAAGTGTTCCATTTGTTGACAAAGATTACATTCAGCTCTAAATTGATTTCATATGAGTGTATATGAAAGAGTAGTTCTTCAGTTGTTAGTGTGTCCTGTTGTCATGCTGCTTTCATTTACATATTGTGATTAACATTGCTTTCCTGCCTTCATATAACCTTTTAAAGTGCCATATAACTTTTGCCTGTTATGCGGCTAGAACAGTTTCATTATTGTGATAAGCTGTGAATTATTTTCTATGTACTTGATGCAGTTGTTAATATTGGATTGTCAAAAGAATTGAAATTGTTCTGCCAAGAATATAGATATTATATTGAAATTGTTCTGCGAAGAATATAGATATTATATTGCCTATGAAAAGATCAGCATCTATATTTGTTTATTATATGTAAACCATGCCAGACAATTCATAGACTTGTTTACTTGAAATCGTTATTTGGAGCTTGCTTGTTACAAAATAACACAGTATATCCTTTTTGTTAGGGAAGCAGTATCTAACGATGCATGCATGTTTACCTTGAAAAACAAGAAGTTGTATGTCTTCTTAATAAAGGATAATGCATTGTTTTTACCACAACTAAACTCCCAGGCTGTGGGAGGAAGGACAAGGAATTCTTCTACATTGTGCAAAGCACTGCAAATAGGATAAGGTGGGCTGTATAATTTTTGCATCAGATATTCTTGCTGTGAAAATAAATATGATGTGTACATACTAATAATAAAGCAGGTGTTGTTGATACTCATGGATGGGTTAAATAAAAATCACTTTCAGTAGACTCAGCTAGAGTGGTGCATGAGTAAAGACAACCAAGAAATGATCACCATGCTCTTCACCTTTTGCTAGATACAACACATATGCTGATGACACAATGTAATTTCATTTAATAAACAACGCATATGGTTAGGTAACGTTTCAGGCTATCAGCAACTGGGGGAAGAGTTTGTGGGAGGAGAGAAAAGCACATTAGCAGAGGAAGCTCAGAAGATAGACCAGAAGTAAAGCAGCTAAAGAATGGCTGAAAAAAGCACCTGAAACTGTCTACTTGACAACTGTGCTGGTGAATTCATAATGTGGTACATAACCAAGGAATGTATAGTGTAAGTAACCAAGGAATGTATAGTGTAAGTAACCAAGGAATGTATAGTGTAAGTAACCAAGGAATGTATAGTAAGTTGCTGGTCATAGAATGAAAAGAGAATTAAACGTTTCTGGTTGTAGTCAGTAATACTGAAGTATTGATCGCACATAATAAAATAGTTATCTGTGTCTATTTCTATATAAACATTTAACATGTCTAATCTGTACAGTTAATCCAGATTACTCTGAAGCGCTGTATACTAAATTCTGCTCAACCACATTTATGTATTATTTGAATAAACACAAGTATGCCTATTGGTCATCTAGTTTGTTGTGAATGATCACTTGTAGTAAACGTTCTGCTGACAATGCTATTGCTAGTGATGACGTGGTTGATCTGTGCTTGTTTCGAATTGTTTTCTGTGCCAAAGTGAAACAGAACAGGCAAATGACAATGACATTAAAATTACAATGGCAAAACGGATTCTCTAGAAAAGCAGAAAATACTCATTGAAAAATAATATCCTTGACACCCATCTGACCAGTACGTGCTGAATTATTGTAAAACATACCAATAGCAGAACTGACAAACAAGTTACAGTGGCAATGGAACGGTGATCTGCCAGAACACTATATGATTCTCAAACTTACCGTTAACAAAAAATATAAGGAACACATTACCTAGATATGGTGTTACTGTATAATTTAAGCCTATAGACAGTTGGGGAAAAAAAGACGAATGGTAAAACACTGGAAGAAGTCAAGAACAAAATTATTCTGAGCAACGTAGAAACGAAGGCTGTCTCGTTTGGGTTAAAGCTTCAACATAAAGATCCACTAATCAGTGTCCTCGGGCGGCCAAGGTCCAAGGAACATAATTATTTAGAGGAGTGGTAGAAGGACAGTCGTCAAGGGTGAGATGGTGGAATGTGGCCCCCTCCATGACCTCCCCGTATTATTCATCTCCATCTTTAACTCTCTTCTCTTGGGCTTGATCGCAAAGGACATGCAATAGGGTTTTTTTTTTTTTTTTTTTAAACGATGTCTTCATTCTCCTCTTGGACCCCAGACAAGGGAGAGTCCAGTATATTATATTCTTCATCTTCTTTCGTTCGCTTGAAATATATAACTATAACTGCAATGTTGTCTCTTGTATGAATTTAACTGTCTTTTTTAGTTCAAGTTCACTCAGCGGTCCACAATTATATTATCCACAAGCTTTCTCAGTGTGTCCTATCTATCGCCAGCGTTCTTTCCTCAACTCCTGATTCACGGGAACTTTACGTTTTGTCCACGAGCTTGATTAGTGATTCTGTCATACCGCCTTGGTCCCACTATTCAACTCTGGCATCAATTAATGAATGTTTCGGGTACACTCGCCTCTTCAAATCTGCCCCATTGTGAATAAACAATAACTTTGCCTAGCGGCACAGGTATTTTCACTTTGGCATCTTGTACAAGTAAGACACCACAGTTTCACCTAGACATATCCAATTAAGGTGCACCCAGGTTATCTAACCAGGATAGTCTGTTCGAAGGAGCTTTCTGTTGTAGAAGATCTGATATTCGCTTTATTGGAATCATACACGCCGATCCAACGATAGACGTGTCTAACCCGCAACAAGGATACAAATAAGCAACTGTTATATTGATATTTTCATGTAGTTGTGTTGGTCTGTGTTTGTATTTTCTGTGCTGACGAAGACTTTAGCCGCACCGTCTGTTTTGTTACCTGTGATCGCGATCTAGTAAAGTTTACCGCCTACCTCTGTTTTTTTGTTTTGTTTTAATGTTGGTGATTCATTTATATAAGATATGAAAGCAGGTGTCCCGTTATTCAGCTTTGTTTCTTTCAGCGTAATTTTGTCACCGACATACAGATGTCAATCGAGGATACGTCGATGATGTTCTACGCTGAGACAACTCCGGTACAAAGAAAGGATATGTTTTATGGCTAAGCCTGTCATTTATTATCATCGTTTTCTGGCGCTTGTTCGTTTCCCTTGTCTGCGCCATATCGCATTCTAATGGCGCTTCTGTGCTGTCGACTGCTGACAACATAACACGGGGGATCTTGGCTCAGTGAATTATGGAACGTGAAGGAACACATTAGAAAGAGTTTGGAAGCAACGAAGATGTGGTTCCTGAGATATATGTTGCGAATACCTTGGAGTGCCAGAGTAACTAACAATGATTGCGTGGAAAAGGCTAAAGAAATTAGACCATTATATACAACTATACGAACAAGTCAAACGGCATTCTTTGGTCATGTAATGAAAAGAGGGGCATTGGAAAACAATACTACGACTGGAAAGATTAGAGAGAGAGAGAAGAGGAATATGTAGACCGCAAGAAATCATATTGAATGAACCGAGACAGAGGCATGAAGGAATATCGGCAGAGTTGACCCACAACACCCAGGACTGAGATCTGTAGAGAGTCATGAATGCCTACGTAAGTTTTCAGGGCATGTGAGTATGGTGATGCTGATGATTTCGGCACACGTGAACGAAATGTGTAGCACTGCTCAAGAATCCTGCTAATCCTGCTTAGAACACTGCTAAGAATCCATGCCAATGTTCATAACTAACTAACCCGCAGCCACACATCTCCTCGACACGTAGATTCACTTTAAACCTAGTTTAATCCCCTACAAATACCATTATTTAGATCGCTAAGATCTCAAAACGTCTTCATCACTGAAATCAGCATATTATCGTGCGCTAAAGGGGAGCATAGGGACTTACAACCTGCCACAATTATTCAACTATCTGCATATTCATGCATCAGTTATGTGACAAGTGATAAATAACACACATAAGGGGCTGACTATACGATTTTAACCTGACAATTAAGAAAATGTCACAGAGAAATGAAATTGTTTACAGTGTGGCCCCCTCTCCTAACTGTTCTTTCAATCAGTTTTAGTTTTATTCGTCTAGCTGTCACTGCAATTGTCATTTTTGGATCCTGGTCATTCATGTTCTTCTTTCTGCATTTCCGTCGTTCCACTCCTTTAACTGCTGTCCACATCTTGGCAGGCCAGAAAATTTGTGAGGCCACACTTAAACTGTCTCATCATTATCATGTGCCATGTCAATAGGCGTGGAGGATCAATGTTCGCCATCTCGCACGATCACAATTGTTGGGTCATTCCCGTCTTCTTGTTCCAATTATGCAATGTGGCTAAGCCATCCTGATATTTATCTAATTATCTTCCTCTTGTTCTTTTCCCATCAGGTTTGCTAGTTGTCACTAATTCATTTCTACTCATAACGTGCCCCCACAAACTTGACTGCTTACACCAGTGTTTTGCCGAAGTATACGCTTGGCTGGAAGCGTGAAACACAGATTCCATCTCCTTGTCTATTTCTGAAGTTGTTTTTTTCCCCCAGGAATTTTATTACAGCCATGGCTCTGACTTCTCAATTGTTCTAACAAATCCTTGGAGCAGTAGCACTAGTTAATAGGGTATATTTCGCAGTGCCCATAGCGGAAAACCCCGTTGAAGAAACAAATGTACACTATCATGTTCATTACAATTATAAAGACAGCTGGAAAGATCAATGGGAATAGAGGCAGAGACAAACCAAGAGAAAGGTTGCTGGATGGACTGAGACGGTGGCATGGAGGAATATCAGCAGCAGAGTTGATCCAAACACCGAAGACCGAGATCTGTCGAAAGACATGAACGCTTACGTCAGCTGGCAGGGTACATGATGATGATGATGATGATGATGATGATGATGATGATGATGATGATGATGATGATGATGATTTGAGGCTGAGTCGATCAAGGAATACAGATCAATTTAACTTCCCCCCCACCCCCACCCCAAGGGCACCAAAACAAATCCTGCCTTGAGCGGAATTGGAACACTCGTGGACCCACGGGTAAGAGTGCTAGCTACTGAGCCACCACACATTTCAATCTGGGGATTAGGAAACTATTTAGTTTATAAGGATATGCACAACTGACGCGCTCAAACTGGAGCGAAACTCGAGTCTAGAGCTTCCAATCTGACGTGGACAAGGCCCAAGGGTCGTTACCGGAATGCGATCGGCGTTGCCAGTAGTGGGTTGTGCTCAATCTTCAAACCTCAAATCCCGAAATAACCAAATAAATCTATTTAGTTTATTCTGGCATGCTATCAAACAGTGCTGATACTACGTCTGCCTCGCGTCTTGTGCTTATGGCTGGTTCTCACTTGGACTGCCTCTCATGAAGTTTCAAGTAGATTTTCTTTCCTCTCTACACTCTCCCGCCTCCCGCAGTCTACGCGTGATGTAGATTTTCACAATGCCTGCCTCTCACGCAGTATGTTCTCAACCTCCCTCTTGTCTCGCCGTCCATCATTCCAAAATATGGTAGCAAAAATGTAATAACTTTGAAATAGAAAAAAAAGAGGTCAGGATATCAACGGAGAGAAGAGCGCAATGCCTTAGAAATGAACATCTACTGTGACCTGGTTTTGCTTCCTTCCCGCCACCGATATCCAAAGATATGTTGAAAATAGAAGCTGGCGAACAGTTAATTTATTATCGTCGCAACGTAAAAAGAAGCCCCATGTGTTGGCTGAATGTTTAAAGCATATATTTTTCCGGATCCGAGAAAAATAACTAAACATTAAAATATATTTATACTGGCAACAAAAGACAGCCATGAGAATTGATAACCAAATGGAAACGTTATAATGCATATTTATAAGGCAGGCTCCGTGGCGAAGGTGTTATGAATGCAATTCGTAGTCCCGCATACCAAGTTCGAAACACAGCTGCGGGCGATTTGGAAACAGATCACCTTACTTTAGTTTCTACACAAAAGTATGAGTGCCGGTCGTTCAGGTCGTTCATTTGTTTAAATGTTGCATATCCCTTACAGGACGTTGCAGTCAACACACGCATTTTTCAGCTGCTGTTAATGTACTAGCCAAGTTTTACGTTCAGTAGTGTACCATTGCTTTCTGAACGACCGGCTCACAAATCCCCGTAAGCTACCAGCGCGGCGCGATCCGCTGCCGAATCTCGCAGCTGCTGTTTTCCACACGTGGATATACGAGATTACGAACAATGTCATTAACACCTTGGCCAGGGAGACCGGTTATAAGTTATAATATATAATAACTGTTATAATAACAAACTACTGAATGTAAACTTGACAAGACATCACATACAGCAAAAAGAAATTAAAACGATGGGCTGACTGCCTCATCCCGTAAAGGATATGCAACTAACTTATGAACCTGGTGTTATGACAGATTTGTGTACTATCACCTAATCTACTTAATCTGTGAAGTGAAATAAGTATGACATTCAAACATAATATGCCATGGATATCAGCGTGTGAGCTTAATGTGGACAATCTGCCGTATGCTAATGCCACGGTACTTTGTCACAGCCCAGACCCCTTTGTCTTCCCCTTGCTGTTCTCCTATCAAAATTGCCAATTGCTTCTAAATTTTCAAGTTTATTTCTCCCCATAACGTGCTCCCCCCCCCCCCACAAAAAAATGTGATTGTCAACGGTTTTCATCTCTGTCGTGAAGGACTGTGTCGTGGTTTATCAGTCTGTCTGTCGCATTCTTCCCCTGTGATCTCTACTTCTTTGTTTTTCTTTTTTGTAAGAGCAATCAATATCAGCAATTTTATTTTTCGTGTTACTTCAGCGGCCTTAAGTGTTTAATAAAAGTTGATATTTTTGTGTAATGTCTAGCGTTTTGTAAGTTTGGTTTATTTGTGTACTTTAACAGAGGTTCTTTTGACAGTGACGAAGATGTCATACTGGCTTGTGATAACAAGTTTATTTCGAAAAATAGGTTGTTTAATTCTGAAGGTCTTTTCAAGGTCTCGCAGAGATGGCAGAAATGCATAAATTCAGATGATGGCTACATTGAGAAGGAATAAGAACTGTGCCAGATTTCAATTTTCTCCGGCTACTCCTTCATGGTCAGGCTAAATAAAGACTTATGAGAAGCCCTTTGTGTGTGTGTATATATATATATATATATATATATATATATATATATATATATATATATATATATATATATATATATATATATATATATATCGTTGTGTAGGTCTTGTTTATTTGTGTACTTTAGCAGAAGGTTTTATTATTTGCAAGTCAATCCAAATGCCGGCTCTGTGGCGAAGGCGTTAGGAGCGCAGTTCGTAATCCCGCAAACTGCGTTCCAAACACAGCTGTGGCGATTTGGCAGCAGACCGCCTTGCGCTGGTTTCATACGGGTATGAGCGCCGGTCGTTCAGAAATCATTAGCAAACTACTCAACGTAAACTTGCCAAGGACTCACAAATAGCCAAATAATGCTGGGGTTGACTACTACGTCCTGTAAAGGATATGCAACTAACTTAAAAATCCAAATAACATATACATAATATACGAAATGCACCTACAAAGAGTGAAAACAACAACAAACATAATGAAGTTGTTAAGCATTTTGTGTGCCATACAGTTTCAGTAATACCAATTTTTTTTACTTCCACATATCCTTTACAGGACATCGCTGTCAACATCAGCATATTTCAGCTGATTGTCGATTTCTTGTCAAGATTACGCTCAGTAGTTTGCCATTGCTTTCTGAGTGACCGGCTCATATACCCCTAAGTTACCGACGCGGAGAGAACCGCTACCAATTCTCGCGCACGTCACGTCACGTTACGAGAGTATACGGGATTACGGAGAAAGTCTTGTAACCCCTAGACCAGAGAGACCGGCAGTAATACCAATAAGGAGTGCTTTTTACTTTTATGTTAATGATTTCATTTTTGTTAGGCAATACATGAATTCATGTTTCATTTCATTCAACAGATCCTAATGCTAAATTTTAGCTATCATTTGCATTGTGACCAGTTGCCTTACCCAACATCTGGTATGTGTCTAGATTTGACAGAGAGGCTTAGTGAACAGCTTTCCCGTTTCCTGTTACACATTATGTGATCGGCTTCATTTTGTATTTCATACTGCAGGGGATTCCCTGGGTGGCTTCATTTGATCGTGAATGTAAATTGTTTAATCTATACGAGAATGGCGGATGACGTTCCTGCATGGCAAAAAAAAATTATGAGAATTATGGTGATTGTAACTGTTCTAAAACAGTTATATTTGCATACTTCCTATGAATGTTTTCTCTACCTGTTTCCGTTTCTTTTGTCCGAACAGTTGTCAACCTTCTTGTGTACAAACTCCTCTCTGAAGCTTCTCTGGAGTGTTTCGCTTGTTTACTAATTGACCAGGATTGACGGCCAAATGTCAAAACTGGTCATGTGTAACATGTACGAATTCTGCCTCTTACCTTTACTGAGCAGTCTGCGTGCCCACGAGGCTTGATGCACTTGAACTTCCGGTGCGCTGATGCCGTGATGGGAGATCGTTCCCTACGCCGGTCAGTTGACGTCGAGCTCCAGTTCAGAAAGCAATGGCAAACCTTTTTTAAATGTTGCATATCCTTTACAGGACGTTGCAGTCAACACCAGCATTTTTCAGCTGCTGTTGATGTACTAGGCAAGATTACGCTCAGTAGTTTGCCATTGCTTTCTAAGCGACCGGCTCACATACCCCGTAAGTTATATACGCGGCGAGAACCGCTACCAGTTCTCGCGCACATGACGTCACTCACGAGAGTATACGGGATTGAGGAGAAAGACGCGAATTCTTAGGCCAGGGAGCCCGGCAATGTTAAACTAGTGAACGTAAACTTGCCTAGAAAATCATCTTGGGATTAGGTTGGTCGTAATGTCCTGTAAAAGACAAGCGACCTATTTTTTAACTTCCAATGACAAGGATTTATTGCCTAAGATGTTCTTCATTTGATAAAACACAGAATTTGCGTGTCCTGTTCTGTTCATTATTTGAGTGATACATCTTCCATCGGGTGTTATCCATGTGCCAATATACTTGCATTTTGTACGTGCACTAAACTGATACCTTGAATGTAATTGTACATTTAGACGCAATCTGTTGTTTGATATTACCATTACTTCTGTTTTCCTGTTATTAAAACTGAAGCCCCATTTTTGTAACTCGATATGACCAATGTATATTTTATATATCTCATTCTGACTTGCTATGTTGACCATGTCATTAGCATACTTATATTATGATCGCCAGTCGCGATCCTTTGTATATTTTCTATGGATCTCATTATCTGCTCATTGTATAATGAAACCATTTAGGAAGGCGGTAAACATCCTTGCTTGACACTCTTCTGTGTGCACTGAAATGTTCCTGAATCGTTGTTGGCTGCTGTTTGCTGCCAATATATATCCTTAATTATTCGCAGATCTTTGCCATAAATGTTTAATTGCTCTAATCATTTTATTATGTCTTCGCGTTTCACAAAGTCAAACGCATTTGTGCAGTCTGTTAAGCATAAGTATAGATCTGATTTTTACAGCAGCACATCTTTCTAATAGTGTGCTGAGAATGTACAGGTGTATATCACTCGTATTCCAATCTAGTATATCGGCAAGTAACATATTTATGTGTTTGAACGTTCTGTTATAGGTCAATAAGAAGCAATGAACTTCAGATACTATTATCAGACTTGACCCGAAATGTACTCCTAAACATTAACTTTTAAAAAAGTAGCCTTCGAGATTCTACACTAAGATTTAACCCGAGGGTATGATGCGATAAGGAATAAAAGGGAGAAGAGCCTATAATCCAGGCTAAAATGTCCATACTAATCACTTGAACTCGGTTGTAACTGTGACGTGTACTAAGCCCTGGAAGAGGGAGTACAAAAACTATCAGCTACAGAAATCAAGTTGTGACAAGACAAACGGCAGGCTGCTAATCTCCCAGCACTTGGCCGGTCTGAAAATATTAATGTCACACACAGTCGGATTTCTTTACCACTTGTGTGCCATCGATCCTTTGTAGTTTGTGATTAAAGGATGTTGCTGTTGTTGTCTACTGACAATGTAAAGGTGAATACTTCCATTTTTACAGGCGCGCACACATTATATATATATATATATATATATATATATATATATATATATATATATATATATATATATATATATATATATATATATATATATATATATATATATGAGAGTACTAACAACTACTGCCTGAAAGAGGCTAATGGAATAAAAACATTATATATATATATATATATATATATATATATATATATATATATATATATATATATATATATATATATATATATATATATCATATTCAACAATACGCATGAGTCACAGAGCTTTCGTGATCATGTGATAAGAAAAGAGGCATTGGAGAATATCGTGGCGACAGAAAGATCAAGGGGAAAAGAGGCAGGGGCAGACAAAGAGATGTGAAGCTGGATGGAATGAAGCGATGGCATGGAGGAATGTCATCAGCAGAGTTGATCCAGAACACCAAAGGCCGAGATCTGTGGAGAGACATGAACACCTACGCCAGTTGGCAGGTGGCAAGGCACTTGATTTTATGTCTGTCTGTCTGTCTGTGTACGTAGTACGTGCATGCGTGCGCGCGCGCGCGTGTGTGTATGAACACCCATGCGTGTGGTCTATTGTAGAATCGTATAATGAAGATGACTGTTAGTATATTTCTGCGTGTGGGGCGTATTTCCCTCGGCCTTCATCTATACCTTTCTCTTATTCTTCCCTCCCAGTTCCGTATAAATGTTCATCAGATGTGACACACTCTCCTTTTCTTTATTATAATTCCAAGTACTTTCCTGTATCATTTACTCGTGTCTAATGTTTTTTTTTTTGTTTTTTTAGGCATCGTTATTACTGGAAATACTCCTATGTGAAAGATTGTGAACCGGAAATTAGTCGGTATCTCCTGTATCGCTCCATAAACTTTTCTCAAAAAGGAACCTGTTTTCATATTAAAATACTGAATACTAGTCTGTGTTTTATTTTATTATTCTGAAAACTTCTTGTATGAATGCATTCTGCTGCTGAAGATGTTTTTAGACTGCGAGCCAGCTCTCACGCCTTACCATCTCGACTTTCTCATGCGACAGACATGATATTGCTGTGATACTTTTTCTGGCCAGTAATAACACTAAGATTCTTGTCTGCTTTTACATAAATAAAGACGGGTTGTGCGGGATGTGGAGAGTGCATCATTGTTTTAAAATAGATATGTGAAACACAGGAGTAACTCCGCATTCTACATATGTTTTTTTAAATGTTTATGTTCAAGATAGTCTACAATATTTATGGCAGAAAGGGGGAAGCAAGGGCAGCTGAATGATACAATTTTATAAGCAAAAGTTACAGTCTGGATGGAAGCCAAACACTCGGAACTTTGTGAGCTCTTGACGTCAGTATTCAGTTCTATGGATTCTAAAGCCGTTCCTGAGACGATTAATAGGGCAAAGTCTGATATAATTTAGGAACAGAAGCGTTTTTATTTTCAAACAAATCCGATTGATTTATGTGGGTCACGAGTTGTGTCTTGGGGAAACAAGCTTGATGTTGTTGCTCCTGGCTCGATGCGTGGGTGTCACCATCATCATCATCAAGTGCCATGCCGGCTGGCGTAGGCGTTCATGGTTCTCCACATATCTCGGTCTTTGGTTTTCTGGATCAACTCTGCTGATGATTTTCCGCCATGCCATCGTCCCAATCCATCCAGCAACATTTCTCTTGGTCTGCCATTGCCTCTCTTCCCTTCAATCTTTCCAGTTGTCATGATGTTCTCCAATGTCTCTCTTCTCATCACATGACCAAAGAAAGCTGTTTGTTTCTCTCTTATTGTTGTAAATAATGTTCTAGTTTCATTAGCCTCGTTCAGGCAGTCGTTGTTAGCTACTTTGGCAGTCTAAGGAATTCGCAACATTCGTGCCAGAAATGTATGGGTGTATGGTGGAATAAATTAGCCTCGCGTGTATGTATGACGTATACATGAATACTATGCACTTAGGGAAGTGGACAGGGAACTGCGCTGATAATGCCATGAGTATGTCGGACGAGGGTTACGAGCACTGGCTCGTCGTCTGCTAAGTGACGGAAAAATTGACCACCTATTAACCGTGCATTCAGGCCTACAAAATGTGATGCCGTCATATCATAGACCCATAACAGGAAACTGCCTCAAGACAATTTAAAAATAAATATACACGAGTGCGTGGAGCGGCGTGGCACAGTAGTTTGTGCGCTTCCCTGCCAAGGTCACAGTCTGGGTTCAATCCTCAGTAGAGACAGGATATTTTACGTCCAGTTCAACTCTAGGATCCAACCAGCCTCATTTCTTTTACATGGGAATCTCTTTGAGAAGAGAAGCCAGAAGGAAGGGAACTCTGGCTATCCCACCTCACTATGTCGTAGTCTAAATACCTGAAGGCATACAACTTCACACCCCAGCGGCAATAGCTACATTTACCCTTTTTTTAAACACATGATTGTGTGATGTTTAAACAAATGTTATATGCCCTTTGCAGGACTTTGCGATCAACCTCAGATTGATTTTCAAAGCAATTTTACGTTCAGTAGTTTGACCTTGTTTTCGGAACAAGAAGTCAACGTTTAAGTTCAACTGAATACCGGTATAGGGATTGAACGCCATACCTCGACATTAGCGCTCCGGAAGTCTAAATAGTCATTAGTCATTAGTTAATCATTAGTCGCGGTTCCAACTTCACGGCAACGGGTCGTCCCCATTATGCTCCGTTCCTGTACCAATGCTGCGGAAAGATCTGAATAGAAGTAGTTATTAGAGGATACACTGCACCAAAGAGTGATTTTTTATTTAAAGTAAAGAATCCATTTTCATGCCATGAGGCATATTAGGTAGCTGGTGTTAGCCCCATATGTTCAAACCCATCGGCATTCCATAGGTGATGTGGACAGTACCACACCGACCTACTTTACTTCCCAGGTCCTTTTCTCTTACACTGTATAGGCTGGGTTGACCTGGAAATCCATCTGCAAATCTAACCATTAGAGAACTCCTGTTTGCGGACGACCAACACTAATAGCAAAATCAGAAGATGAATTACAAGACCACATGAATAGTCTAAACGAAATGTGCAGGGAACATAACATGAAAACTAGCACAAGTAAAACAGAGGTATTAACTATAACTAAAGACGAAAAAGCAACAACGATTCACCTTAACGAACATCCCTTGAAACAAGTAAAGAGTTTCAAGTACCTAGGAAGTATAATATCATCAAATGGCAAATCAGAGGACGAGATCGAAAATAGGTGCAATATGGCAAACCAACTTATTGGACAAATGGCACCAATACTAAAGAACAAACATGTATCAATAACTACTAAGAAAGCACTTTACAACACAATCTTCCTACCAACTCTGTGTTATCAATGCCAAACCTGGACAATGACAGAAAAAGAGAACAGAAAAAATCACAACAACAGAAATGAGATTCCTGAGAAGAATACTCAATGTATCAAGAAGAGATAAGATCAGAAATGAAGAAATCAGGACTAAAGTGGGGGTTACAGCTGCACTAGATTTTATTAGAAAGCAGCAAGTCAAATGGTTTGGCCATGCAAGTAAGTTACCAACTAACAGTATATCTGGTGCGATGCTTGTACATTGTTCAGTCTGCTTTCTTGTAGTTCCACCTCGAGAGGGTGCTGCTTTCACTTACAAACTCATTTTCTACAGTTAGAAAGACTGGCCGATGGTCACTGCCACCAAGTTGTTTCCCAACAATTCGTGTAATGTTCCACTCCAGGTCTGGTGAATAAAACGCCAGGTCAGGTGTAGTTGTAGAGTGCCATGATCTGGAGTAGAAGGTATGTTGGTCAGACGGCTTGTTAATCAGGATGAATCTATTCTCATCCTGCCAATCTTCCAATCTCTCTCCTCTCTGGTCCATGTGATCATAGCCCCAGCTCTGCGAATGGCTGTTGAAGTCGCCACACACAATCATTTTTCTTTTTAATGGTAGTGTGTCCAGTGCCTGTGGGCGGTCATTTGGACAGTAGTAATTGATCAGGTGAAAGTCCGTATTGTCTGTTTTAAGTTTAAGTGCCTGATACTCAGCCCCTTCCATGTGAACTTCAATTTGGGAAGCAGGAATGTTGTTTTTGACGAGAGTCAGTATCCCACCTTTTCGCCTGTCCTTTCGGTCAGATCGGTAACACTGGTAGCCTCTGATTTTGAAAGCTATATTTTCGTTCAGGTGAGTTTCTTGCAAGCAACATACACTTACATTTTCATTGGCCAAGATGTTTTCTAGTTCTATTCGTTTTTTGGTGATACCCTCTGCATTCCAGTGCATTATTTTAAGTCTTTGTTTGGTACGGCCAGACGGTCTATTGTCAGGCCCTCTGGCTCCGCTGGACATCTGAGATGGACCTCCATTATTTGTAGTTAGACCCTTACGAGGCATAAGGCCCGGCACTGCACCTGTCTGTGGGACCAGAGCAGGGCGAGCACCATAACATGTAGCAGTTGTCGACATAATTCACGGCGTTATT
Source organism: Cepaea hortensis (assembly GCA_963921405.1). Lineage (NCBI taxonomy): Eukaryota > Metazoa > Mollusca > Gastropoda > Stylommatophora > Helicidae > Cepaea > Cepaea hortensis. The sequence goes on along the minus strand of OY992878.1, from coordinate 59,844,866 downwards.
GCGTGGCAGCCTGATTTCTGTGGTGCGCCTCCTGGCTGGCTGCCTCCGTCTTCAGCACCTATCTTTTGCAAGAGTAGACTATGGTCTTACTCGACACACGAACACATAATATTCCTTTTACTAGAATTTCAAAACTATAAACTTTACTTGGAAATTGATGGGCGCCACCATTAGTAACAAAGACGTAAACAGGCTTCCCCGATGGCAACGCAATATCGATACATACATCTGATCAAGAGAGTAGGCCAGTAAAGCCGATTATACACATTCCAGATCCCAAACGGAAACACCCACATATTGATGTATCAGAAATGGAAAACTTGAACGTTAGCAAATCATCTCTTCATCACGAAAACTGTATCAATGTTACTTGAAAAATATGCAATTCATGGGTGCCGCCATTTGCACCGTGATATACTTCATGTAATGTGTACTCTAATGATCCGTAATCAAAATAGAGAATCTGTAGTTACTTCTTCAGTATTCTATTAAAGCTGATTATGTCCATGTTTCTCAGAATTGGAGACTATTAAAATCATCTTTAGTTTGCTACTAATGTCCAAAAAATAGCATACATTCTTTCCTCCTAAAATTGATCACAAGTGCTCTTGCCAAAACGACCCCCAGACTCCACAACACACATTTCAATGTGCCCTTTATTTTCGCTACTTGAGAACTCAAATTTTGTCCTAGGAGACGAAAGCGGAAGAGACACTTTAGGGAACCAACGACGACTCATACAGAGGACTGAATTCATAAGGTTGAAACAACTTACTTCTTTAATTAGACTACCGAGAATTGGAAACAATCCCAGAAGATGGCGAAGAAACTTACTCTTCTTCTTCCTCCTCCTCATACCCCTTCTTCTTCTCGCCTTCTTATTTTCGATCCACGTTTTTCAAGTAATGCCTACACAAGAAACCCGGAATTTGTTTACAGTTTAGGACGTATGTTGCTGTATTTGAGAGCACCTCGCTTTTTGTGCATTTGCGTCTCTGTTGGCCAGGATTCAGCCAGCAAGTAGCGAAACTTGTGGCAGTCTAGAAGATATTTTTGACTGTCTGATCTGCCAGTCCAAATGGGCACATGGGTAATATGACCGACATATGTCTGTGTTTAGTTTAGTTTTAGTTTAGTCGACGGATCAACATCACGGCACACGAGTGTAACCCATAAGTGCTCCGCTCTACTCCTAACTCAAGCCTGAGTCCGGAAAATCTCAGCTCAGTTTACGAACTCCGTAGCACCGGCGAGTATCCTTAAATACTTTGGGCAGATTTTTAACTCGAAATTCTGCCCGGGCAGCGCTGTTGGGCTACTCCTTTCCGATTTCCAACTGCCAAGGGGAGAGAGAGAGAGAGAGAGAGAGAGAGAGAGAGAGAGAGAGAGAGAGAGAGAGAGAGAGAGAGAGAGAGAGAGAGAGAGAGTCCATAGATTGTCAGCCTATTTTTTCACACTGTGCTCTCCAAGGAAAGTCGGTTAGAGGCTAATTTGTTCGCTTGACTTAGTTCGGGTTGCCAGACATTTTCTACAACATTATGAATGCTTTGAAATAGATATAGTTTCCTTCGTCTCTTTGTGTGAGTGTGTGTGTGTGTGTGTGTGTGTGTGTGTGTGTGCGCGCGCGCGCGCGTGTGAGTGTGTGTGTGTGAGAGAGAGAGAAACTTGGTTAGGGTAATGAACGAAAATAGAGAATTATTTACATTTGAATATTATTTACTTTTGAATTACTAATTAATTACTAATTATTTACATATATGTTTGCGCAGTGTGACATTGGAAGAAGTAATTATTCTCACACACACACGCGCGCGCGCACGCACGCACGCGCGCGCGCGCACACACACACACATGAAATGGAACGTATGTATCTTCAGACTACCATACAGAAAAGCAAACTGGTTGTCTATTCAAAGTTCCATCAAGGCAAATGTGTGTTTTCATTGGCCTGGGTTCGTAGGGTGAATCAGTCTAAATGGGTACCAGGAAATTTCCTGGAAAGTGAAGGCGACCGGTGTGATATGGATGACATCACCTATCGAGTGCCGGTTGGTCTATACAAGGATGGGCCCAGCACTATATGTACATGGTGTATTTTTATTGACTGTGCAGTGTTTGAAAATATTGCCGGTCCAAGTTTTCTATTTACCTATTATGTTGCTTGAACTTTACAGAGGGTGAATACAAAACTTGGACCGGCAATAGTTTCAAACACTGCACAGTCATTAAAAATACATCCTATATATGCCTCAAGGCGTGCCAAAAGGTCCCTTACTTTACTGACCTCGAGAAGGAACCGCATTTCTCTATGTTCAGAACCATTGATGTAAACAAAGGCATGTAGCATCGCATGTAACATATTGTTGCATGTAACATATTGTTGCATGTAACATATTGAAGGTTGGTTTGCAACAAGGATGCTGATACCTAGAGCGTGTTCTACAGATACTGAGTTTACTTACACACACGATTATGAGCGTCGCCGCGTGATTGTTGTATTTTTGGCAAGTGTTCCTAGTCAAATATGATATATCATGTACAGACAGGCATCTCTGTTTCACCAGTGATTATCATCAGCTGTGCATCACCAGACTTCGTGGCATAACTCCTGTCAGGGCAGGAAATCATCATCATGTGCTATGCCGATAAGCGTGGGTAGTGATGTTTCGCCATCTCACTCGATCTCCGGAGTCGTGGATCAGCTCAGTGTTATTGTCTCGACCATGCCACGCGGCCAAGTCATCCAAGTATTCACTTCTCTGCCTTCCCCTTGTTCTCTTCCCCCTCGATATTGCCAGTTGTCACCAAACTCTCCAATTTGTTTCTTCTCTTAACGTGACCACAACGTGTGAATCAAGGCATTGTTTATCATGGAAACAGTTGTAGACAAGCCGTATGGCCAGGCTAACAATCGTCTGCGTTAAAATAATGAGATATTTTCCAAACTTCTTTGTTTTGTTTTGTTTTAATGATTACTGTTTTGTTTTTTTAAATACTTGGTAACGAGTCTCATATCAGATACTGGAGGTCAGCATGGCTGAATGGATATGTCAACGTGTTAGGTAGGACTGAGATAGGACAAGAGACAGAAGAGAGTTAAGGACAGATAGGACGTAGATAAGGACCACTACAAGGGAGTAGTTAGAATAGAGACAGAACACAAGCTATGACTTAGAACAGTCAGAAGACAGGACGTAGATGGGGACACAGACGTGTCATATCAAGGACAACAGCGGGACCAACCCCTAGGACAGGGTGAGGAACGCTAGTTCACGGGAAAACACCCGTAGACAGAGTAAACAGTAGTACAACCCAAGGTTGACGTGAACAAGACTACTGGACTACGTGACGGACAGGACAGCACGGAGTGTTGCTGACCGCACGTGATTAAGACGACAAGACTAGCCAACCGACTGAACTTAGTGAGACGGCGACCGGACAGCTTCCAGACAGGACGTGCGTGTTTTCCGAATGCAAATGTGTAGTTTATGAGGGCGCATGTTACCGATAGCGAGAGTTGAGTTGTATCTGAAGACGTATGAGTTTCGTGTGAGAAAGGCGACCACTGTATATTGAGCCAGGCAGCCATTGGCTGAGTATGCTTGTATGAATTATCAGGTTCGCCTGAAATAAAGTAGACATGTTCCATCCCCATAATTACTGTGTCCTTGAGATGTGGATGAAGATGCGAGAGTTCCTGTATGTAAAGTAGGTTGTTGACAAGATAAGAGAGCTCACTATAAAACTTTCGATGTGCTGGTGCAACCTCTACACTGGTCAGTTGGATTAAAGTATTAACTTCTCGTCCCTGACTTGGGGATGTAAATTAATATTACCTCAGAAGTCGGAGTAGGTTCCGCCTGATGGAGAGGGACGCTGGTAATATAATTAGAAAGCTAATCCACAAGCAAAAATAAGTCCAGTGCACTAGAAGTAGTAGCACATTATAGACTACGCTTGAGTTCAAAGCGAGTAAACGTTAAAAAAACAAACAATATCAGATACTCAGCTTGTACTCGAGGTGCACCCCACAGAGTTATCTCAGAAAGAGAACTTATTACTCGCGTCAGAAGAGGACAGTCCACATTCTTCGGGCAAATCGTGAGAAAGGGAAGCTACAGTGTATTCTCACAACAGGAAAGGGAGGGGAAGAGAAGCAGGGGAAGACCAAGGGAGAATATGATGGACAGTTTGACATCATGGCATGGAGGATCATCGGCATCAGAAATGATTGGCAGCACAAGAGACAGAAGGATGTGGACAGACATGATCACGAAGGCCACATGATGTGGACTAGAAGAAGAAACATGCCCAACTGTTGTCACGCTACACCCGACATACGTCATTATTTCCATCGGTGTGTTCTTTCTATAATAAGCATGGTTAACGCTTGTCAAAAAGAATAACATAATTTTCAGTGTTTAGTTTAGTCGTCGGATCAACATCACGGCACTATCAGCCTTACAGCAAGTTCAGTTGTGCAGAGAACAGAAGAACTTAGAGAGGACAATGTGCTACAGATACGCGAGAAAGCTAGAAACGTGTGATATTCTCTGGCACTATTGATCTCTGGAGTACTCACAACTTCTCGTGTTCATTCGTGTTGTCAATTTAGACTTTCACATAACGGAGAGTTGGCATCCGGTAGCAGCATGCATGGAACAGCAACTGGAAAAGACATTTTCATGGAAGTGCAAACAATTTTGCAAGACTAACCTTCAGTGGAATCAGCTTCGAAGTGTTACAGTTGATGGAGGAAAACACATGGCTGGAGTGAGGAAGAGTCTGGTGGGGCAGATCAGGACTCAGTTGGAAAATTTGCAAATTCCAGCGCTCTGATCACACACTGCATCATACATCAGCAAGCACTTTGTGTGGGAAAGACTTAGATATTTCTTGTGTACTGAAACAAGTCGTTTCTGCTGTGAACTTCATTTGGGAACATGCACTCAATCACCGTCAATTCCAGGCTTTCCTTGAAGAAATATATTCTGAATTCTGTGACTTACCTTATCACACATCAATGAGGTAGCTCAGCTGCGGTAAAGTCCTGTTTCGTTTTTTTACAAGCTCCGAAACAAAATAGATGTTTTCCTCACTGAAAAAGATATAGCTGATCCACAGCTATCAGATCCTACCTGGCTGTCATAGTTGTCATTTTTGGTCTACGTCACATTCGACATGAATGAATTGAAATTGAAACTTCATGGAAAGGATAACCTCGTCTGTGATCTCTACAGAATCATCAAAAGGTTTCGGAGAAAGCTGTCATTGCTTGAAGCGCAACTGGAAGGAGAAAACTTGTTTCTTATTTTCACTATTTCAGAGTTTTGCGCTACAATCCCGAAGATGTCAACCTCATCTCATCAGGTTCTTCTTGTACCTTGCGTTGTTGAGGAGGTGAATTATAAACAGCGGGAAAGTGATTGCTTATGTCAACATCAATTTTCCAACAACTAAAATAAATTATTCGTGACATGAAGAAGCATTTTTTGGGGGGGGGGGGGGGGGGGGAAGAGATTATCAGATTTAGACAGAATTGAGAGTGACATTCTTCTGTTCCAGAATCCGTTTAATTGTAACAGTGATGATGCGCCAGTTGAACTACAGTTGGAGCTCATTGATTTGTAAGCACATGACTTATTGAAAGAGAAGCACAGAGAAGGAAAACTTGTTGAATTTTACCGCTGCTTACCTGATGTTGAGCTTCCGAAACTGAAGAAATTTGCCGCCGGTTTGGCATCAGTGTTTGGAACAACTTATGTCTGTGAGCAAACATTTTCAAAAAATGAAGTATATGAAGTCAACACATGGAAGGAGATTGACTGATGAACATTTGAAAGCAATTCTCTTGACTGGATGCAGCAATTCCAAACCAAACGTTGATGATATCTTGAAAGCCAAACGTCAGTTTCACAAATCTCACTAACCTATTTTGCTGCTTTGTTTGTGAGATTCGGATATGTGCACATTAGGTCTGATGTAACTATCTTTTTGCCAACGTTGCCTTCTTTGACAACTTTGTTTAGTCAATAAATATGTTGGTTGTCTGTCTTTGTGCATTGCACGTCACTCACCCATGATTTTCATATTTTTTTCCCCAGAGCTTTCGTTCTGGCTTGCAAGTATTGTACAGAATGATTATGCAGCACGCGCTCGTCATTTTGTCAGTTATCCGGCCCGCTTAAAAACAAAGTTTGGTGACACTTGGTCTAGCCAGGGCTTCTGAAGGAGAAAGGCGATGGTTCGCTAGAGGGACCTACCGACCTATAGTCTGTCCGGAATTGAATGCCGTCATTCACGATCAATTATTTTGAAAACTGTCTGTTGCATCGTTATGAAATTTTTCCTGCCGTCTTATATTTACCCCTGCCCAAGCAATATGTCTTTGGTAGGTCCAGAAACAACTTAAACATCGAAAGCGGCGACATTTCTTTGATGTTTTGGTGAAAAACTATTGATTTCTCGCTAACAAACTTGTTTTACAGTAATGAATGCCCCGCCAATTCAGATGACGACACAAGGCGTATCCGGATTCATATGGGAGTGGGTGCAATAAAAGTAGCTTAAAAGTCGACAAGGTCGACTGCATTGCACCGGGATTTTATCCCACATGGCTCAGTCTCGTTCCGCAGCGCGGAGATCGTCGCACAAAGCACGAACTCCGTAGCTCAAGCGACGACCCACAGGAGTCTCCGAAATAAATGCACTCGTGAACCGAAGGACACGGCCCGGATTCGAACCCACAACCTTCGGAGCCGGAGGCAGACGGCTTGACTACTTCGTCACGGAGAGGCAGCTGCTAAAATTGACAACCCATTATTAAAATTAGACATGTTACAACACGGGCTTCGAGATATTCGACAGAAATATATTTTGACACGAGATTTAACCAATGTTTACTGTGAAACAATTACAAAATCGATACAAAATATGCTAAATGTGTATGTTAGTTAATATAAAGTTGTTTTTGTTTTTTGTTTTTGTTTTTTTCCCCATATCCTTTACAGGGCATTGTAGTCAACACCAGCATTTTTCAGCTGCTGTTGCTGCTTGCTTGTGTTCGTTGCCTTGAGCTCCAACGCGAAGTCTTGCATGTCAGACGAAGGCATCCTGTTGTCCAACATCAGTGTGATGTCATACAGGACCTGAGGTTTGCGTGAGTATCCGTTGTCCCATGTCTGGCTTATTGGTGTGCAGACTGGTGGTTCCTCGCCGTACAGGCAGACACTCTCCGACTTCGGAGGAATCGGCGATCCTACTGACTTTAGCCAGGACCCCGAAGGGACCTGTTGCCCAGGACGCTCGACGAGGACGCGCCACTAGGTCTTGGCCAGTATATAACCCAGCCCTGGTGCCTTGGAAACACCTCTGCGTCCCAGAAAGAAGATGAAAACATTCTGACCAATAAAAAGATGTCAATTGAAACGAGAAAAAGAGTGTTGAGGGGTTACATAGAGCTTGTTCTTTTGTATGGATGTGAAACTTGGACAATGTGCAGTCAAGCTGAAAAACATCTGATGGCTGCAGAAATGTGGTTTCTGAGGAAAATGCAAAGAATACCATGGACAGATAGAAAAACCAATGACCAAATACTACAGGAGACAAATGAAAATCGTAAATTTATTAGAGAAATTAGACGTAGACAGTCAACATTTTTTGGACATGTTATGAGAAGAAATGGATTGGAGAACTTAGTGACAACTGGCAAGATCGAAGGGAACAGACCAAGAGGAAGACCGATAGGAAAATACCTGAATGGCTTGGCCACATGGCATGGACGAGACAGGAACACTGAGCTGATCCACGACTCTGGTGATCGAGTGAAATGGCGATTCATGACCGCCCACGCTTTCCAGCATGGCACATGATTGATTGATTGATTGAAGAGAAAGGCGAGTGAGGATCGGGCGGATTAGGAAAAGAATTCAAGTAATATTTTTTGTTTAAATTAATGTTTTTTTAATTTCATCAAAACTCCTGTCATTGACAAAATGAACTAGCTAGACATAAAGGAATTAATTTTACTGACAATGTACCTTTCTAGATAAAATTACGCAATCAACAGCCAAGCTTGTTCATAAACAACAAACCACGGTCTGCATCTTCACATGAAAACCCACACACGATGAATCTCGTCATCAACATTGCAAGGTATGAGCTAGCACTGCTCTTCTCAACGATGAATCTTCTCTATCAGTGGGCTGTTCAAGACTTGCTGCTTACGGGCCTGAAACTCTATCTCTGTTTGCTGTGAATTCTTAAATTCTTCTTTCTCGAGTTCTCTTTCCTCGTCTCTGGTTTGTATATTCCAAGCCATTTGATCAACCAGGTCACGCTGATGCTTGAGTCTGTCGTGTCCTCCTTTAAAGTGTCGTCCCTGGAGTGAGGAGAGTCAACACCCACATTATAATATTTTTTCCCTTATCAATATCTTGGAGAATCCACCAGCTTCCGTCCAACACACTCCATCAGCCTATGGACACCTTTCCCTATCACTCTCTCACTGTCGTACTATGCCCCCTCTCATACTTCCCCAACGCAACATACTCAACAACTCTTGCTTCTAAAAATTAATAAAGATTAATTTATTAAAAGAAAAGTGTAACGTATATGAGACGTGTATGCGAAGAAAATGTGTGTCGTGTATTCTAATGTAAATGTATAGGTCAGACCACAGAGTTCATGTTCAGAGTCCACGCATCATGGCAAGGATCAGACGACATCACAAGACTCATCACAATAGACCTCACCGAAGTCGTGTCCTTCTCTCCAGACATGTCCTCCTCCAGGAGCTCTGATGACCATGAGATCTGAATCCCATGTAAATATAATCCGTGAAAAATACTATTATTGTTCCTAACACAACTGTTCCTAATAGTTTATAGAAACTCACGATCTCATAATTCCGCACCGTGAAAAATAATGGAACGGTGTCTCATGAACATGACGGTTTCTTCTAGCGAAATGTTCTATATTTTCACTCTTAAACAGTCATAGTCTAGACTAAAATGGCTTGCTTTATTTACTAGATATTGTCTGACAGTTCTGATTTCCTTGATACGTGGTACAACTACACTTCAATGTTTGGTTTCATCTAATGTGACCATCAGTTCTTACTGATCTAGTTCCACGTGGACTGAACATCCATCACTTCAGGTGTGTTAACGATTGGTATGCACTCATGTAGGATACTTATACCATTCAGCTCCACCGAGCCATGGGTATCAGCTTCTTCTAGCACCGACCCATTTAGAAGGTGGCTGGCCAATCTTTCTGCATCATAATTTATCCGGGATCGGATTTTCCATTGGTTCCGGGTTCTTCATTCCAACCTGAGGAACCTGTAAAATAGATCATACAACTGGTGAAAGCCTCCCCGTCACTGATCTCTATTAGATGATCGTGGCCCTTGGCCCTTGCTCAGTAAAATACAATGAACCTACTCTGTCAGGGACAGATGACTCAACCCATTGGTTATCATCAGGCCAAGACAAGAAAAAAAATCAACAAACAGAATGCGGAACCCCGCCCACCAGGGACACCTACGGGAATATCCCAATTATCGCTCATTACTCAATTCTCCACTAGTAAAGCTTATCAACACTTCACTAATCTATTTTCAACTAACAGAGCCAAGTATCACTCTAGTTTTAACAAGACTACTGTCTATATTAATTAGAACTAATTATAATAGGTTCTACCTTAGGCAACACCGCAGTTAGATCCAATTACATCTACTCTTGCTATGACAGGCACGTGTAAAATTAAATTAACTCAATTCGCACACGGTAGACATTTTTCCAATCAGAACCGCAGTGCCGAAGCACGTCCGCTAAAATCCAAGGTTTGAGTTCAACTGTCCTCTCCTATCATGGTTTTCTGGCAAACCCCTAAAATTGGTCACGTGACATGGTTGATGTCCTGTGGGTGTTTATTTGGGCATATCATCCATTGTCAAGAATCTATTTTCCCTGGCTTAGTCACTGTCAGAGTTGTCATCACTTGTTTTGACATCCCCAACAAGCTAGCGAGTTACTGTATGATCCCCACAACAGTAGTCAATAGCAATCTGCCAATCTGCGTGATGTCCGGAAACTCTATATGTCAGATGGACTGTTTTCTTCCGAGCTGGGTACTTCCGCTCTCAATCCAACCTGTTTATGAACTGTCAAAGCGATGTATGATTCAGCTCACTCACTTCCCCTACACATCTGCAGCTGTTAACTTTGCCCGACCTGTGATGGCTGACATCCGATTGCAACCAGGATCCGACGGGTTCCATCTGTATTCGAATGTTGACAAACAGTCAAAGCGATGCAGGGACCCGTCTCACTCACCACCGAGTGTTCCCAATCCGTCGACCAGATGTACACGTGCAGCTACAAATATTGTCCTGGGATTTTGACATCCGATTTGTTTTTACTGTTAGTTAAAATAGTTGTCGCTGGCAGATAGTCCGTTTAATCAGAAAGTCTCTATAATAATCACTGGTTAAACGCATGGTTTTATTTTGTGACAGAGTCCCTTTTGCAAACGTGTAGCAGATTCTTTGGCCTCACATCTTCGATTCTCTTCGATCAGATAAAGAAGTTGTTCTCGTTCCCTGGCAGCCACTGCTTGACGGCGCTCATTCTCTTGTAATCTCTCCTGAAGCTGCTTAGCTCGACCTTCCATCACATCATTCATGAGAAGTTCGCGAGCCATTTTGTCCTTTCTCCATTGCTCCATGCGTTTTTCCCAAGCTGCATCTACCTTCTGTTGAATAATTTTGTCCAGCTCCTTCTCTCTAGCATTTTCATCCTCCATTAACTTTCTCAGGAACTCACGGTACCTTCTGTCCTCTTCCTGAAGTTCTCGCTTGCGCTGCAAGGCTTCCACATTTTCATGATGGGACTCGCGCAGAAGCTGCTCCAACATTTTCATGTCAAAGGCTAGTTGCTCCTGCTCTTCCTTGGCTTTCTTTCTAGCCTAGTGTACGATCCAATATGTCTCGTGTCTCGTTCTGCTGTTGAATCTTTTCCTTCTGCTTCATTTCATCCTCCAGCTTCCACAGTGCCTTCTGCTCTTTTATCAGCTGAGCTTCTTCCTCCTTCAGTTTTCGTTCTTCTTCTTTCTTAGCCTCTAAAGCTGCCATCTGCTTCCTCTGAATTTAAAGCACACCTCGATCTTTCTCATGGAGTTCTTTGGCTTCTCTTTCTTTTCTGGCTGCTTTTTTCCAGCATGTCCTGTTCCCACAACCTGGCATACATGTCATCGTAGGCTTGCTTTTCCAAATCAGCCTCTTCCTTTTGCTGAAGCTGGTCGAGACGATCAAGGCAGATCTGGCCAAAGTGCTTCTTGCTTATTGCCGACCTCAGCTCTTCACACTGATTTCTGAACTGCTGGTCATATTTCTGTTGCACAAAAACAAGTCTCTCTGATTCTCGCTTGTCCTTCAGAAACTTTGCCCTCTCCCTCATCTTTGCTTGCCTCTCCAACACTGTCTCTTTTTGATCTTCAATTTCTTTCATGTAACAAGCTACCTCATTGGCCAACATGTCCTGCAATTTTTCTCGTCTGCACTCCAGTGAACATTCATTAGCGTCCATGAGTGTTTTCACACGACTTTTCACATTTGTTATTAGAATACGCCTTTCCCCGCTTGACTCAAAATCTGTTCGAAGGTCTCGCAATTTCTGCTCCTGTACTTGAACTGCCATGTATTGCAGCCGCTCGTCAACGTCTCTGTTTTTCCTGATTAAATAGTCTACAGGGTTGTTTCAACGGTTTTTTTTCCTCTATTCATAACTTGAAGCTATGAAGTCTTTACTCCTATTAATAGGGACCACCTTTAAACCGATAGTCAAGTACTTCCTAAACTCATCTCATCTCATCTCATCGTGTTCCTCTTGTACCTTGCGGTGTCGAGATGAAGTATAAACTTCGTGAGAGTGCCCGATTATGGGCTTCGTATATCGACATTCCCATGGATTCTGCTATTCCCTCCGTCCAACGTTTACGTGGTCGGCCTCTTCCTCTGTTTCCATCTGGTCTGTACATCATTGCTTGTTGTGGCATGCTGTTGACTGGTAACCTACTTGCATGGCCAAACCATTTGACTTGCTGCTTTCTAATAAAATCTAGTGCTGCTTTAACCCCCACTTTAGTCCTGATTTCTTCATTTCTGATCTTATCTCTTCTTGATACGTTGAGTATTCTTCTCAGGAACCTCGTTTCTGTTCTTGTGATTTTTCTTTTCTCTTTTTGTGTCATTGTCTACAAAAATATAAAATAAAGCCAATTAAAAGGATCAATTCTTATATTTTTGACAGGCCCTTGAAAGGCCAAAAGACAAAAAAAACTAAAAAAATAAAAAGGAAAAGATTTATACGTTGTGAAGAGAAACCAGAGTAACAATGTCGGGGCGTCCATTGGGTGACAGTCGTTAACATCGTGCACGGAGCTTGCAGTGTTGAAACATTGTATATATTGCATTAACAAGTACATTTTATTCATTCTTAGCAGTAAAGGTATTTAAAATTTTAGGATGTCAAATTATTGTGTTAAGTGTGAATAGGTGGTGTCATTATATTAAACATTTAACAAATAATGTAACTAATTGCTTCTTTAGAAAAACATTGACGAGTTATGTGCCTTGCAGTCAATAAAATGAATAATATGTTCCTGTGAAAAAAAGGGGTATTTGTCTCCTCTTAAATTTCGCTTTGTAAAAAAAAAAAAAAAAAAAAGCACTTGTAAAAAGCATATATTGGAAACAACAAGCTGCCATCAGAATTGATAATGATGTAGGTCAGTATCAGCCTATTAAAAGAGGTGTGAGACAGGGATGTGTAATGTCTCCAGATCTTTTTTCCCTGTACAGTGAAAATATATTCAGAAATATAGAAGACTAGCTGACCCGGCCCCGCTTCGCCCAGTTCCTGGTGGGGATCATCTCATTTAATTCATATAAGTAGTCATATAAGCTCCCGTTCCCTACTATCTGTCTGTCTGTCTGTCTGTCTGTCTGTCTGACCCGGCATCGCCCAGCTCCTGGTGTGGAGCATCTCATTTAATTCATATAAGTAGTCATATATTTTGGAATGTAAATGAACAAATTAGGAAGAACTTAGAAGCAACAGAGATGTGGTTTTTAAGACGAATGTTGCGAATTCCTTGGACTGCCAGAGTAACTAACAACGATTGCCTGAAAGAGGCTAATGAAACTAGAACACTATATACAACAATAAGAAAGAGACAAACATCTTTCTTTGGTCATGTGATGAGAAGAGAGGCATTGGAGAACATCGTGACAACTGGAAAGATCGAGGGGAAGAGAGGCAAAGGCAGACCAAGAGAAATGATGCTGGACGGACTGAGACGGTGGCATGGAGGAATATCATCAGCAGAGTTGATCCAGAACACCAAAGACCGAGATATGTGGAGAGCCATGAACGCCTACGCCAGCCGGCACGGCACTTGATGATGATGATAAGCTCCCGTTCCCGTTCCCGACTATCTATCTGTCTGTCTGTCTATCTGTCTGTCTGTCTGACCCGGCCCGGCTTCGCCCAGCTCCTGGTGGGGAGCATCTAATTTAATTCATATAAGTAGTCATATAAGTTCCCGTTCCCGTTCCCGACTATCTATCTGTCTGTCTGTCTATCTGTCTGTCTGTCTGTCTGTCTGACCCGGCCCGGCTTCGCCCAGCCCCTGGTGTGAGCATCTCATTTAATTCATATAAGTAGTCATATAAGTTCCCGTTCCCGACTGTCTGTCTGTCTGTCTGTCTGTCTGTCTGTCTGACCTGGCCCAGCCCTTGGTGGAGAGCATCTCATTTAAATCATATAAGTAGTCATATAAGCTCCCGTTCCCGACTATCTGTCTGTCTGTCTTGGGTAAATGGAGGAGGGAGGAGGAAGAGGGAGGTGGAGGAGGGAAGAGGAGGGAGGAGGAGAACGCAGAAGGAGGAGGGGGAGGAGGAGGGAGAGGGAGGAGGAAAGAGGAGGAGAAGAGAGGAGGTGGGGGAGAAGGAGGAGGGAGGAGGAGAGGAGGAGGAATGATGAGGAGGGAGGAGGAGGAAGAGGGATGTGGAGGAGGGAGGAGGTAGAGAGAGGAGGAGGGAGGAAAAGGGAGGAGGAGGGATGAGGAGGCGGGATGAGGAGGAGGGAGGAGGAGGGAGAAGGGAGGGGTAAGAGGGAGGAGAAGGAGGAGGAGGGAGGAGGTGGAGGAGGAGGAGGGAGGAGGAAGAGGGAGGAAGGAAGAGGAGGGATTAGGAGGAGGAAGAGGGATGAGTAGGGAGGAGGAGGAAGAGGGAGGAGGAGGAGGGGAAGAGGAAGAGTGTAGGAGGAGGAGGAGGATTATAACGCATATGCCTGTAGATTTAATAATGGCTGAAGTTGTTCCATGTCTTCGTAGAGTTGGCGACAGTGTAAAGAAATATAAAATCTTCAAACTTGATAGAGATAAGGTAACTATTATTTATTTATTATGTTATTAATCACCGACATGACTGTAGGTAACTCTTTAAGCAATAAAAGATGAGTTACAATGTTATGCATTGTGCATTATTTTTATGAAAACTTTGAAAATGCCTTAAAGATTATATCATTATTTATTACAACTCATATGCCGGTACATAACTACAGACAAAGAGTTTATAAATCTTTGAAAACGATGCAACAATATGACTATAAGCTATACAGAAAAGTTATTAAAAGTTATGCCCCTTGAAATAACTTTTATAGAGTTAAGTCCCTTCGCAATATAGAAATTATAATAAAAAATGAAATATTAAATAATATTAAGTAAGCAGCCGATTTCACACTAAAAAAATATCACAGTTGGCTGCGCTGGAATGAAAGGAAGGCGTGTAGAAAATTTCATCTCAATCGGATGGGCCGTTCGCGAACGCATAAAGGACATACATATCCACACACATCCTTTTTTATATATAAGAAGATATGGAAGGAATCAACATTGGGGGACGATACATCAATAGCATTAGATATGCAGATGATACAGTCTTGATTGCAGACAATGAACAGAACCTGCAAAATTTAGTAGATGCGGTTGTTACACACAGTGAACGACTATAGTATGTCCAGAAATGAATGCCGTAATTCACGATCAATTATTTTGAAAACTGTTTGTTGCATCGTTATGAAATTTTTCCTGCCGTCTTATATTTACCCCCTCCCATGGAATATGTCTTTGATAGGTCCAAAAGCAACTTAAATAATCGAAACCGGCGACATTTCTGTGATGTTTTGGGGAAAATGTAGTGAATTCATGCTAACAAACTAGTCTTACAGTACACCACGTTATTTCTGGTAAGGACACAAGTACAAGGCGTAGCCAGATTCGTATGGGAGTGGGTGCAATAACAAAAGTAGCTTAAAAGTCGACAGAGTCGACCGCATTGCACCGGGTTTTTATCCCATATGGCTCAGTCTCTTTCCGCAGGGCGGAAAGCGTCGCACAAAGCACGAACTCCGTAGCTCCAGCGACCGACCCTCGGAAGTCTCCGAAAAAATGCACTCGTGAAATGAAGGAATTAAACATACAACCTTCGGAACCCGAGTCAGACGGCTTGACCACTTCACCACGGAGACTCCCGAGAGGGGTGCAATGTGTAATATTAGTAAAGACAGAGAATTTACAGAGGCATGGGGTAAATAATGTGTAAATTGACAGGAAAGTAGAAGGAATATATTTCTTACCTTATTTTTCATTTCCTTCTTGTTTCTTCAGCTGCTGGTTAACAATTGTACACAAGTATTCATGTTACTAGGATGCATTTAGCTTTTTATATTGAGTTCGTGAAAGCTTCCAAATAGCTGTGCGTTAATGTGCGTATGGAGTGACCAGAAATGATACCGCAATTTAGTCATCATGTGTCCATTTTTAAGGATCTGTTCAGCTGTCTGTGTAGTTTGTTCACACGTACACATGGGTGACGGGCCCGCTTTGAGCCTTCGTGAAAGATTGTCTACTCTGCTGTTTACTGTTCAGAGACGGAACATGATTACCTGTTTTGCACTATGAAAATAGTTGTCAGTGTTTCTATAGTGGGCTTTCTTCTTAACGACCAAGATGTTGGTCCGCTTTTAATTGTGGTTTATAGATTGATTCGTATGCACGTGTGTTTGTCACTGTCAGAAGTTGGGGTGCCCCACCGGCTAGATGAAAGTATTATTCACTGGCGAGCAACCCCAAATAGTCAGAAACTGACTAGGGACAAAATCTATATGGCTGAACTACAGATTAAGCCCTGAATATCCAACATACAGCTCCAAGTGGCACGTTACAAAATTGAAATGAACTGTGCTGAATATTCGCCAAGGAATAGGAAAGAGAAGGTTATCTAAGATAGATTTTTAAGTCTAAATGTAAGTGTAATTGACAACTATCGCAGTACAGGTTTTTCTCCCTGACTGCTCCCTTCCTTGGTGTGTAAGTGAACCCCCACCAATGTACACACACAACGCGTATGCACAATTGGAATTAAAAATATAACGACAAAACTATGAGTTACAACAAACTACAACATTTATTGGCTATCATTATTATTATACATCTGATGTTTTTCAAGATGATGATGATGATGAGATCATATAACATTTTGATAGTGATGACAAACATTACATAACTTCAATGTTACTTGAACTATCTGGATCTGTGGTCCAGATCCCCTCTCTCCAGTAGAAACATAACAGCTTGCTGGTATTCTGACGCCTGTCAGTCCTGGCACTACCTAGTCGTCTCCAGTTCTTGAGATCTAAACATAGGCGCTCTTTGTGAGAGCTTGAAAGAAAGTCAAGAATGTGTTATATCTAGTTCTACATCAGTGCAATCCTAAGTAAAACATATCCTAGCACACACATATACAATGACCAGTCTGGCCAAGTTTATCTTCCAGCTCTACTGCGTTCACCATCCTCCTTCTCCCTCCATATCTCTGTCCTACGGTCTTAGTCTGGGAGGGGCTTTTCAATTGTCTCACACGCCTGTAATTATTACATTTCTGCCGCCCATGTCCATGTCGCTAATACAGACATTCTGGGCCGTACAGCCACTCCGTCCAAAGTTGGTTTTGCAGATCAAAGGGTTGGTAATGGTATTATTATAGTACCGGGTCATCCGGGCGTACAAGCCGTGACCAGTATTTGTGCCAGGTTTCCATGTATTACCGTGGACGCTCATCCACAATACACTGAAAAGGCTACGCACCATATATTCTATACCAGTTGTGGATAATGTCTGTACCATTACACCTCTGCTACAAATGTGACTAATAGGCAAGGTGCCAATGCCCGCACAATAACATAACACTTCATATTGGTAGGTTTGCATGTGACAAATCAATATACCAAACATGAAATACCCATACAATGTATTAATTAAACGATACATATTATAATACTTTAACATAATAGCATTATGCAAAGTTAGTTTGTATGCATACAAAATGAGACGTATACACATAAAAAGAATATTACGAAGCATAGTCCTAGTATCGTATATTCATATGAAGTTACAAATACATACATCCAACATATACTTAAACATTAGGCATGTGAAAGTATTCCTACATACATAGTATGAAATGCAAACAAGTTGTAGTAACATGATTAGCTACAACGACTGAGAAACTAATAGTGTCCATAGAGTAACAGACATCTAACATGATAAATGAAAGTCAAAAGTCTGTCTCACCAAAAAGTATCTACTTGTAAAGAATAACCCTTTTAGCAATATGATATTGTACACAGAACTGAAGAATGAATAGTTCACAGATCAGCAAGAAGAGAAACTGATGGGCTCACTGAACTAGTCTACCACTTGCCGACAGAAAGGCAGTCACCTAAAAGACTTAGGTAGTTGCTAAGAAATATCTTTCCTAGTGAAGTCTAGCAACACCAGAATCATACATATGCCTACAAAACATTGAGCCGGTTGCCTACCTGTTCTGAAGTCAAACATTTTCTGACTTGAAACTTACAAGCCTAGCCTATCTAGTATCCCAAATGCCATTAACATTCCTCCAGCCCTGCTCTAATTGCCTTATCAGATCTGTTTCACACATTCCTACCGGGCAGACACATTATCTCCCAGCATGTCAGTCATAAATCTTTCTGATGCACACTAGCCCTCACACCTGTGAGTCTGACAATTTTTAGCCCCCTGAGTCTTATCAGTGATTTCACACCTTGCACCTCTAGTCTGTTTCAGATGGAGGTAAGCCATCGCGGTTGGGCGATTTCCTAGCTCTGCTTATCAGGTGTCATGTCAAAGGAACAATTAGGTTCTCATCGTCAGCTGCCAGTTTACAACTCTGTTGGTAACCTGGTTTGCTTGCTTCATGTCTGGTGGGGTTTAATTACACACTCCACTGAGTCTGCCCTCCAGTCTGGCTGGATTGATAACCTCTGGGGGTGACCTGTACTGGTGTCAAATTAAATTTCCCATACCGAAAGCCATCTGTGGTGGTTTGTAATCTTGCGTCATGTGAAACGTCTTAAACATGCTTATAGAGAAAGCAGTCCATCAAAAGTGAACCGAAAATTGTTCTGGGCTGTAAAGGCTGCATTTCATGACAGTCACCGCTGAGGGTTTGCGGAATTGAAAATTCATCACTTTGGAATACAAACTGTTGCCATTGACATTGTGCTGTTGCTGTAATGTTTAGGGGCTGCAATTCGTCTGAATAGTTGGAGCAAAATATCCCAGTAAGCGTGCACGTGGATTAAGGTCTGCGATCTGCTCAGACCTTAATCTGTGTCGGACGATTCCAGTAGGTTGATGACTGCTCTCGGTTGCATAAAATTCAATCCATCCTTTCTCTAATAGCCCTCTTCCTCTTTCAACACATGGTCCTCACATTTTTTCAGTAACTTTTATCAATATTTAATAGCGCGGACTGGATTAGTATCTTGACGTCAGACAATTTGAATATAGTATTGTCAGCTGCCACCTGTCCTTTAATTTTAGCCCACACAAGTTCTATAGTGTTAAAACGAGAATGGTACGGCGGAAGTCTCAAGCACCCATGACGATGCTCTTCTATCAACTTGTCGATTTGATATTTCTTGCGTGTTGGCGTTTGTTTTACAAGGGACCACAATTCTTGCTAGAAATGCGTTTCTGGAAATGGTATTTTTCCATTCGGAGCCATATCTTTATTGCTCCCTTTGTGCTCGATGCTGTAGGTATTTTGTCCTCTTGTGCAACACCATTGATATCATGCATTGTCCATAATTGGACACGACGGTCTATCTAGGGATGGAAGCGAAGCACAGTGTTCTCGAGCCAATCTCTAAATACATTACCATTCACCTTATTATGATAATCCCTATTGTCTGTATGCTTTGATACGAACACGAGCCCAGAATTCTGTTGTAAGCCATTATGCGTATTACCAGCATGGGCCATGACAAAAAGCTGTCCTATACTACTGGGCATATATCGCTTTATCTGTCCATCCACTGATTGCCATTTCTTTTCACTTGTGTGGTGTGCATTGATCCACATTTCATCCAAATCACTATGCCATAATTTTATTTTTGCATTTCCCTTATTTCACGTCGATATCTGCTTCTCATGGCTCCTAAATGCGGTTGCTCGCAAAGAATATTTCTACCTCCCTTGTACTTTATAAAAGTGAAGATAATGTCCTTATAATTTTCCACAAAGTTGTTTTGGATAGCTCTATGTTATTATTCTTTCTCAACTAAACCCTAAGTTTTCTTACAGCCACTATTTCTTTGGCATCCAGCATTTTTATAATGCTGGATATACAATCCAAAATTTTTATAATTTTAGGAGTCTCCGTGACGAAGTTATCAAGCCTTTTGACTCGGGCTCCAAAGGTTGTGGGTTCGATTCCGGGCCGCATCCTTCGGTTCACGGGTTAAATTTTTCGGAGACTTCTGTGGGTCGTCGCTAGAGCTGCTGAGTTCGTGCTTTGTGCGATGCTTTCCGCGCTGCGGAAAGTGATCGAGCCATATGGGATAGAACCCGATTTAATTAAGTCGACCCTGTCGACTTTTAAGCGACTTTTTAAAGAATTTTTATAATAGCTCGCTTTATGACATCTTTGTCAAAGCTGTCTACAATAAGCTTTCTACCTAACGTTTGGTTAGTGCGTGGTGGTTTAATTCCAGATTTTTGCACCCATCGACGAAATGACCGTTTACTCAAACCCAATGCATGCACTGTTCTTTTTTCGGAATTTGTAATAGTATAAAACAATTTCCTGCGATCAGCTTCTATACAAAATTATGTGTACAGCTTCATAGCGATGCTTTGAAGTGTATTCACAATTTCACATTCAATCCCATTGAAAAATATTCACACATTTCAATGTTAGCGATACGTGGTAAGATTTAAAATAATAATAATAATAATAATCATGTTTCATGAAATAACCCACATTTTGACGACACCTCTGAACACTCCCAGTTTAAACAGCGCGAGGTTCTTGGCATAAGACCAATCTCGTGAAACACGTAGAATATTCAACATTGAACGCTGATTGTCTGGCTACGGTGTAATACATTTAAAATTATGAACTTAATCTCTGACCCGTAAATTATATACCGCATATAAACAAACATTGAAATCTGCTGTACAATCTCCAGAACAAAATTTATTTTTTTTTGGGTGGACATGATGATAAGGTTATATGCTAAATCTCATAGTTTTCCCTCAGTTGATTACTGAGATATGGATTGTTATATGGAGGCAAACAAATGTGAATGCACTATAGTATAACTGTTAGTGTAGCCACTTGGTATCCACAAGGCTGAATTATACAGACACTGCCGCGTGCAGAGATTCAGAGGAATCATACTCCAGAGCGGTGGTAACTGCACTTTTGTGGTTGAGAGATTATAAAGATACATAAACGTTCAATTGCTAATTGGGGATTATGAACAAATCTTCGCGTGCTATGAATGGCTGCATGAAATATGTCAATCAATCAATCAATCAATCAATCATGTGCCATGCCGGAAAGCTGCAATAATAATTATTACGAGGAACTTGAATATTAATTAATTGCTACGACTGTACAGTTGAATGACAGAGACGGACTTCATCACTCATCTGATGGCTCACCATCTTTCTTCAATAATTGTCTTATATTGAAGCCTTGTCACTGGGTTGTTCCATGCCTGCTGTGTAGAACATTATCGCTGGACAGTCTCAGTTGCAGATCTTTCATGTTTCGTTATTGGGGCCATATGTTCGTTATAAGTCTCTAGTCTAGCACATGGTCGTGACAGGGACGTCACAATTGGTTATAGGGAACAATAACACTATACGCTAAACCAGTTCAGTGCACTCACTAATTGTAGTAGCACGAGTGTGGACTACGTTCGAGTTGAAAGCGAACAAACGAAAACAATCACTGAAACTACGAAGCATTCTGTGATACTCTCGGCAGGTGGCGGCCTGTCGTTCTGCGCTGAGAAACTCAGCCAGACGGGATAAAACTCAGCGCAATAAAGTCGACCATCTCGCATGTAAACTCTTTGTATCAAAAATATTTCCTTGACCTGAGATTTAATCCATTATTTCCACACCAACCACCTCTCATTCAGCGGAAGTAGTTATTACCTTGAAGCCAATATAATGTGATAGTTATTTAAAAAATCATATTAGCGGTGTGGCCTTGGGGATTAAGATGGCACCGATCTACGTCTGCCATCTATATGAGGTCCCCAGAGTGTCTAATTGAGTAGCAGTGGCACGGCCATTGACCCGAATCTACTGACGCTATATCAAATATGGTATTAGTAGTTAGTGCCTCCCTCCCCCCCCCCCGGGCTAGCCTAGGGGACACCCTTGGGCAAGATAGAGTACCTGTTTATCCCCCCCCCCCCACCCACACACACACACACCCTCCCCTATCAGAGTTACGTGACGCCATGGATCCAGGTGGTGGCTGCAGTTGAAGAGCAGCGGACAGATAATTGTTAGTTATGGTGTCCAGTTTCACGACGACAGGCAGATGATCTCTTTTTTGAAGACAATGGCTACGGTCGCCGACCACAATGGTCACTGTTAAGAATGAAAGCAATGGCAAACTTCCTTCTTTACAGATGCCTGGAAAATCATGCTTCGTCAATTCATAGATAATCAAAGAAACCGTGCACACGTGTGCTCCACAGGAACAGCCTCGCCCGGTAGGAAATCGATACAAAAACACAGAGCTTATCAACGACTCTGTTGATCGTGTGAGATGGTGGAACATGACCCCCCCCCCCCCAGTAGTATGTCAGGAGGTAATGGGGTAGCATTTGGGGTCCGCTTCGGTGGTCCGGACGTCGTATTTCCTTATATGAAAGTTATCCCGCCCCCAGCGGACCACATAGAAAACGGACCTCAAATGACCCAGATATTTGAAATGTGTCTGGTCATGGCACCATTTGTCTCCTGTGACGGAGGTGGAGACGAATGCAACAGATCTACACGAAGGCCTGGCAGTAGTTGCTGGACATCTTACTTTATTAATGAAATTTCAGTAGACATAAACTTGACATAAAACTCTAGATGGTGACACCACGTCCTGCCGTCATGGCCTCCATTTGGTAACTAACTTATTCCCCACCCCCGCGTCACAGCTTGAGCGTCTCCCAACGGGATGCTCAGGTGTGCCTTGTATACTATTCCTTTCCCCTTGCACACCCATCCAAACCCCTTAACAGAGATGCTCTGTTATAGAAAATGGCGGTTATGTTCTTGGTTTTGGGTGACCACTTCCGGATGTCGTGATCACTACTTCCGGTCTAGGGGCGGGGCGGCTGGCGGCGGTGGTGGTGGCGATGGGTTCGAGTCCCAGTGTGTGTGTGTATGTGTGTGTGTGGTGCGGTCACGTGGTGTGATCGAACCCCAGTCATATCGATCCCCTTCGATGAGGGAGACTGAAGTCAATATGACAGAAAATGATTTAGTCCATCTCTCGAGCTAACCCGAGGATCCATTTTTGGATTGCATTAATAAACTTTTGCACGGCTCAGTATGCTAATTCGGTGTGTTTCCTTACCCATGAATCACCATTACGCGCTTGTTGAAAATCTGGTTTAGAAATATACTAGACAGTCATATAATTTTATTTAAAAATTAATCCTAAAACATAAGTAAGCGGCTAAATTTCTTGTATGTTTAGCGGCGAGTAGTAACGTCAATAAAAAACTACGATTCTCATGTAAAATAAAGCATAACTTCCCGAGATAATTATAAAAATATGTAATATTATTAAACAGCAAAGTTATACCCCTTAATTATAAACGGATCCCAAAGGGAGAGTAATTGGTCCCTTGACTCAACCAGAATTGTCGACCCTTTGCATACTAACGTCCCCTTGAATGACCACGTACCTGCGTGCACAAGCAACCATTAACGCTTCACCGAGCACGCCCCACAAGAAAAATACAATGGTCAGCGACGGTCGTCTGAGATTAACCGATACCAGTCAGCCAGAACGCCTACGGAATTGTCAATTAACGTCGACGGACTTCAATGGTTATCACAGATAGAGACCAGAAGACAACCGGGACAGTGAAGGAAATATTTGGCCGAAAAAAACATAATACATAAAATAAAATAAAAATATAGCTTATATGAAGGTGTTATACAAATGGTTTGAAATATGTAAATAGATATGTATGTATTTATGTATTTATTTATTTATATACGTATGTATTTCCATAACTGCCTGCAGATTGTCCCAGTGGATATATATATATATATATATATATATATATATATATATATATATATATATATATATATATATATACGCACTTGTCTTGATGACTTGGACATGCGGATATGTGTGCGCGTCTGTGTGTGTATATGTATGCATGCGTGCGCCCGGGTGTGCTATCAATTACAGGACATTACAGTCAGTCCCAACATTTAGTGGAGTGGTGTGCTTGCTGGGTAAGATTGCTGCTGTCTTATTGAACGAACGGCCGTCATGTCACGTGCGTATGCGTATGCGTATGTACATGCGCGCGTGTGTGCTATCAATTACAGGACGTCACATGCAGCCCCAACATTAATTGATTGGTCGTGTGTCACCAAAGCTAGATCTTGTACTATAACTGTGTGTCTATCTTTTACATATCACAGTCAAGGTGTAATGCATTGGATTTACAGGACGTTGCACTCAGCCTCAACATTGTTTGGATAATCGTGTGCTATTATGATTTGGCGTGTCATATCACGACCATAGGTATGACTCGTACTATAACTAGGTGTCTATCTATTACATACTCCACTCAAGCTGTAATGCATTGCATTACAGGACGTCGCAGTCAACCTCAACATTCCAAGGAACGGTGTGTTTGCTGGGTAAGATTGCTGCTGTCTTATTGAACGAAGGGCAGTCATGTCACGTGCGTGTGTGTATGTACATTCGTGTGTGCTGATTGGGTCTACATGACTCGTAGTGGTGAGACTATTAGACCAGTGGGCGGTGGTGATAAGGCCGTGTATGTCTCATCATACAGAGGAACGACAACGTTACACATCCGAAGATTTTACGGTGAAGCCGACCAGAAATTCCCGACTAAGACGGGTATGACACTTACTCGACAAGAATATGAACAGATGAGCGCCATGCATCTCGAGATCCTAACTGACTTTGACAGACTCAACCAAGTTAACCAAGCCAGTAACGAAATCAAACAAGGTACTAACTGAGACAAGCAAGTCAGTAACCAAAACACTCAATTCAGTGCTCATATCAAACAATGCACTAACAGAAGCCATCAAGTCCAAAACACTCAAGGCAATGCTCAAGTTAAACAAGGAACTAACCGAAACCTCCAAGTAGACGCATACTATACTGCCAGTTTTCAACCCAGCTACAGTCAGATGTGTGATGACCCCAGCAACCAGATGTGTGATGAGCCCAATAGCCAGCTGTTTGATATGCAACAAGACACCAACCGAAGCAAGCAAGTCTAACACACTCAAGACAGTACTCAAGTCAAACAGGGTACTAAACGAAGCCACCAAGTAGACGCATACTATACCACCAGTTATCAACCCAGCTACAGTCAGATGTGTGATGACCCCAACAACCAGATAGGTGAAGAGCCCAATAGCCAGATGTTTGATGTGCTCGACACTCATATGATTGATGGCCCGGTTGTCTACAATACTCAGATGTCAGCCCACCAATCAGGAGACCAGCCTTATGACTACATGCCAAGTGACATATACATAACAGGCTACCAGCTGGAAAAACCAACCTACTCAAACACTGGTGTGAAGAAACCCAGAAACAACATACAATGTGTATAGCTCTATACGTGAAAATAAAATGCTGCGATGATACTATGTATACCAGTTAATATCACAGCATCCATTCCGTGTAATGACATTATGCAATTTGTATTCTTGTAAAATGTACTGACATACTGTAAAATGCACTGAAATACTGTAAAATAAAAATCTTGGTCAAGTAATAAAATTTGCTAGCCAAGTGGGAACATTTTTGGCTACATTTCAACCAGACTTATAAAAAAAGCTCACCCAAACTTATGAAAAGTAGGAAAATTTGTTAACCAAAGTGAAACATTTTGGTCACATTTCAACCAAACCTATAAAAATCCCAGTCAAACTTATGAAAAGAAGGAGACTTTGTTAACCAAATGGCAAAAATCTTGGCCGAGTAAGAAAATGTGTTAACCAAATGTGAAAAGGTTAGCCAAATTTCAAGCCAAACGTATAAAAATCTCAGTCAAACATATGAAAAGTAGGAAAGTTTTTAACCAAACGTGAAAAGTTTGGCCAAATTTCATCCAAACTTATGAAAAGTAGGAAATTTTGTTGTCCAGGTGTGAAAAGTTTGACCAAATTTCACTCAAACTTATGAAAAGTAGGAAACTTTGTTAACCAAAAGGCGAAAAGTTTGGTCAAAGTTCAACCACAACCATCAACAAGTAGGAAAATTTGTTAACGAAAGTGAAAAGGTTAGCCAAAGTTCAAACAAATTCATAAAAAGTAGGAAACTTTGTTAATCAAAAGGCAAAAATCTTGGCCAAGTAATAAAATTTGTTAGCCAGAGGGTGAAAATTTTGGCTACATTTCAACCAGACTTATAAAAAGCTCGCCCAATTTTATGAAAAGTAGGAAAATTTGTTAACCATATGTGAAAAGGTTAACCAAATTTCAAACCAAACTTATAAAAACCTCAGTCAAACATATGAAAAGTAGGACAATTTGTTAACTAAACGTGAAATGTTTGGCCAACTTTCACCCAAACTTATGAAAAGTGGGAAATTTTGTTGTCCAGATGTGAAAAGTTTGACCAAATTTCACCCAAACGTATGAAAATTAGGAAACTTTGTGAACCAAATGGCAAAAATCTTGGCCAAGTAAGAAAATGTGTTAACCAAAGGTGAAAAGGTTAACCAAATTTCAAACCAAACTTATAAAAACCTCAGTCAAACATATGAAAAGTAGGAAAATTTGTTAACCAAACGTGAAAAGTTTGGCCAACTTTCACCCAAACTTATGAAAAGTGGGAAATTTTGTTGTCCAGATGTGAAAAGTTTGACCAAATTTCACCCAAACTTATGAAAATTAGGAAACTTTGTGAACCAAAGGGCAAAAATCTTGGCCAAGTAAAAAAAATGTGGTAACCAAAGGTGAAAATTTTTGGACAAGTTTGGCCAAATTTCAAACAAAACTCATAAAAATGTAGGAAACTTTGTTAACCAAAGATGACAAGTTTGAGTAAAGTTCATCAAAACTTATAAAAAGTAGGAAACTTTGTTAACCAATTTAACAATAAAATTGTACAAACAAAAATTAACAATTAAATTTCTCTTGATGTTTCCAAATTGAATGTTTCATGGAGAAATTTAATTGTAAATTTTTTTTTTGGTACAATTTTATTGTTGAAATTGGTTAACAAAGTTTCCTACTTTTCATATGTTTGACTGAGATTTTTATACGTTTGGCTTGAAATTTGGCTAACCTTTTCACATTTGGTTAACACATTTCTTACTCGGCCAAGATTTTTGCCATTTGCTTAGCAAAGTCTCCTTCTTTTCATAAGTTTGACTGGGATTTTTATAGGTTTGGTTGAAATGTGACCAAAATGTTTCACTTTGGTTAAAAAATTTTCCTACTTTTCATAAGTTTGGGTGAGTTTTTTTTATAAGTCTGGTTGAAATGTAGCCAAAAATGTTCCCACTTGGCTAGCAAATTTTATTACTTGACCAAGATTTTTGCTCTTCATTCTCTCACCACATGACAACTATATACACCGTAAACACTAAATATTCAACAACCAATATATACCTGTTTATTTTACAGTATTTCAGTGCATTTTACAGTATTATGTACATTTTACAAGAATAAAAATTGCATAATGTCATTACACGGAATGGATGCTGTGCTATGAACTGGTATGCATAGTATCATCGCAGCATTTTATTTTCATGTATAGAGCTATACACATTGTATGTTGTTTCTGGGTTTCTTCACACCAGTATCTGAGTAGGTTGGTTTTTCCAGCTGGTAGCCTGTTATGTATATGTCACTTGGCATGTAGTCATAAGGCTGGTCTCCTGATTGGTGGGCTGACATCTGAGTATTCTAGACAACCGGGCCATCAATCATCTGAGTGTCGGGCACATCAAACATCTGGCTATTGGGCTCTTCACCTATCTGGTTGTTGGGGTCATCACACATCTGACTGTAGCTGGGTTGATAACTGGTGGTATAGTATGCGTCTACTTGGTGCCTTCGTTTAGTACCCTGTTTGACTTGAGTACTGTCTTGAGTGTGTTGGACTTGCTTGCTTCGGTTGGTGTCTTGTTGCATATCAAACAGCTGGCTATTGGGCTCATCACACATCTGGTTGCTGGGGTCATCACACATCTGACTGTAGCTGGGTTGAAAACTGGCGGTATAGTATGCGTCTACTTGGAGGTTTCGGTTAGTTCCTTGTTTAACTTGAGCATTGCTTTGAGTGTTTTGGACTTGATGGCATCTGTTAGTGCATTGTTTGATATGAGCACTGACTTGAGTGCTTTGGTTACTGACTTGCTTGTCTCTGTTAGTACCTTGTTTGATTTCGTTACTGGCTTGGTTAACTTGGTTGAGTCTGTCAAAGTCAGCTAGGATCTCGAGATGCATGGCGCTCATCTGTTCATATTCTTGTCGAGTAAGTGTCATACCCGTCTTAGTCGGGAATTTCTGGTCGGCTTCACCGTAAAATCTTCGGATGTGTAACGTCGTCGTTCCTCTGTATGATGAGACATACACGGCCTTATCACCACCGCCCACTGGTCTAATAGTCTCACCACTACGAGTCATGTAGACCCAAACAGCAGGCACAGTCTTGAGGTCTATAGTCATCTTCTGATCACAATGCTTGAGTGTTACCAGCCTCTGTTTTATATACTAGTTTTTGAGCCACGCTTAAAACCGGTTTCAGCCAGTTTCTTAGGTCAAGAGGTTCAGATTACGCTGACGTGGCTGTCCGTATGGCGAGACTAAGCGTTCTACTACCCGCTCGTTGACCTGATGTATGTTTGCGGTGGGTTAGGGAATGCGGGTCATGCTCGCCACATGATCTCTAGCCATGATGAAATAGATAGTGTAGAGGGCGCCGTGTTACTTGTGATGTAGGCGCTGTGAGCTAAAGTCTGCACAATCAGACTACCAGTGCTATAATATACAGTCTCCTCACACCCCTTGTAGTTTTCTTCGTATTGAGGCCTGGTCAGCTATTAAAGACAGGACTGTAAGTATATTACAATCATTTTGTTTTTTATGTAGGTGTTTTAATACTCGTCCGCTAGTGTGGATTGACTAAAGGTTAAGGATGTCGTTGATGATGTTCGCTCGACGTTTGGTGAGGATGGTTCTGGAGTATCCTGTTGTTGATTATAGTCGAGGATGCATTCCTCAATTCTATTCAGGCTTAATGCGATTATTTCTTATTTGGCGAAGTTCTGATGTAGTACATCCCGCAATCGAACCGTTTCTAGATCTGCAAAACTACCACCCTCACCGTAATCACAAGAATGACTGAATGGATTCTCGGCTTCTTGATTTTGTGGGACATTAAGACACGCCATGCAATAACTGTCTGATTCAGCTCTTAGCATGCTTCATAGTTTGCTAATTAGGTATTCGTGGGCCTCGGTATCTGTAGAACACATAAGAATTGGGTACTTTATCAGTGTTATAGACATGGATATTACAGATAATAACTAGGGATCTGATATGGATTTTCTGTTACATACTTCATATATTTCTATCGATAATGGGTATGTGGACCTTGCGGTCCACTTTCACCTTCCCCTACGAGTACACATTACTGCCTATATTATTCAGGTACCACTATAGTGGTGTGTTCAAAAGTTCGAATGCCAGCTCTATTCCATGTCGACCCACCCTACAATACTATAGTAAGAAATGGCTTGTTTCTTCAGATATAGGCGTCTAGCACCATATATCCCGTGAATTATACTAGTATTGTTAGGAGAAAGACAGCGAAAATGTGAAAGCTTTATCAATAAACCAACTTACCGTTAGCGAGTTGTAACATTGTGAGCTAGTTGCAGTTCACTGAGACCGGTACTTCTATTCGAAGAATGTTGGTCGTCTTATACACGCTATTTACTAACTTAGAATGACTCAGCAGATTATTATGTACTGTCTGATCATGTAACCGGATGCGTCGCCCTCTTTGTTTTCGGATGTATCCCATAAGACACGTGACCGGTTACAGCGCCATCTTTGAACGGTTTTAGTCACGTGTTTCGAATGTATACCTTAGACATATTACCGGAAGCATCGTCATATTTGAACAGTTGCGTCTCATAAGACACGTGACCGGTTACAGCGCCATCTTTGAACGGTTTTTAGTCACGTGGATGTACCCTTACACATGTGATCTAGTGCGACGCCATCTTTAACTGGTTTTAGTCACGTGTTTCGATTGTATACCTTAGACATATGACCGGAATCATCGCCATATTTGATCGGCTGTATCGGTATGTTGTCAGTACACTCTGAATCATCCTCCAGTTTTCCCCAAAGACATGTCTGAACACGTTCACGGTCGTTCACTCCACCGACATAGCCCTGTTGTGAGTCACCCGCTCGGTCACCTTCAGCTGATGACGATGCTGCTGTTGTTGATGATGATGCTGATGATGCTAATGATTTTGTTAGTGGAGCTGGGTGATGCTGATGATAGTAATCCTGGTGACAGACACTACAGCTGATCATGGGTACCGATTGTTCAGAAAGACACCGACAAGCTTGCAAGGAAGCATGAATGTAGAAGTTGACTGCGCTGTCCTGTAATTGATAGACATCTAGCTGTTGATACACCCTCTTCACACGCACGTGACCTGTTTGTGGTTCGTTCAAATAGACAATTGTAAACTTGCCCAGGACGGCTGACAATCCATAGAATGTTGAGATTGACTGCGATGTCTTGTAATTTACAGCACACACACACACACACTCGGCAGTACACCCACGCACGCACACACGGATGTCGTGATTGGCTAGAAGCAACCAATCAATGTTGGGGTTGTCTGCAACGTCCTGTAAATGCATTGGATAAACAATGTTGGGGGTGACTGTGACGTCCTGTAATAGATAGACATCTAACTGTTGATACACCCTCTTCACACGCACATGACTAGTACAAGGCATACATTGTTTCTTGAGTTGACACGACAAATCATGATGGCATATGACCAACCAAACAATGCTGGGGCTGACTGCGACGGCCTGTAAATGGCTTGTCTTACAGCTTGACTGCCCTATGTAATAGGTAGACACATAACTATAGTACACGGTATACCTATGGTCATGCGCTGCCACGGTAAAGCATGGTGGCACACGACCAACCAATCAATGGTGGGACTGCATGCGACGTCCTGTAATTGATAGCACACACACACACACACGCATGTACATACACGCACGCACAAATCATGATGGCATATGACCAACCAAACAATGCTGGGGCTGACTGCGACGGCCTGTAAATGGCTTGTCTTACAGCTTGACTGCCCTATGTAATAGGTAGACACATAACTATAGTACAGGGTATACCTATTGTCATGCGCTGCCACGGTAAAGCATGGTGGCACACGACCAACCAATCAATGGTGGGACTGCATGCGACGTCCTGTAATTGATAGCACACACACACACGCATGTACATACACGCACGCACGTGACATGACTGCCGTTCGTTCAATAAGTCAGCAGCAATCTTACCCAGCAAACACACTGCTCCATATAATGTTGAGGTTGACTGCAACGTCCTGTAATGGAATGCATTACAGCTTGAGTGAAGTATGTAATAGATAGGCACCTAGTTATAGTACGAGTCATACCTTTGGTCGTGATATGACACGCCAAATCATAATAGCACACGATCATCCAAACAATGTTGGGACTGAGTGCAACGTCCTGTAAATCCAAAGTATTACACCTTGACTGTGATATGTAAAAGATAGACACACAGTTATTGTACAAGATCGAGCTTTGGTCGTGACATGACACGGTATAGCATGGTGGCACACGACCAATCAATCAATGTTGGGGCTGCATGCGACGTCCTGTAATTGATAGCACACACACGCGCATGTACATACGCGTACGCATACGCACGTGACATGACGGCCGTTCGTTCAATAAGACAGCAGTAATCTTACCCAGCAAGCACACCACTCCACTGAATGTTGGCTGACTGTGATGTCCTGTAATTGATAGCACACCCGGGCGCGCGCATGCATACATATACACACACAGAGACGCGCACACATATCCCGCGTGACCAAGTCATCAAGACAAGTGTGTGTGTGTATATATATACACACACATACACACACACACACACACACACACACACACACACACACACACACACACATATATATATACATATATACCAACTGGAACAACCTACAGGCAGTTATAGAAATACATACGTATATAAATAAATAAATACATAAATACATACATATCTATTTACATATTTCAAACCATTTGTATAACACCTTCATATAAGCTATATTTTTATTTTATTTTTATTTATTTTTTCGGCTCAAATATTTCCTTCACAGTCCCGGTTGTCTTCTGGTCCCTATCTGTGATAACCATTGAAGTCCGTCGACGTTAATTGACAATTCCGTAGGCATTCTGGCTGACTGGTATCGGTTAATCTTGGACGACCGTCGCTGGCCATTGTATTTTTCTTGCAGGGCGTGCTCGGTGAAGCGTTAATGGTTGCTTGTGTGCAAGTACGTGGTCATTCAAGGGGACGTTAGTATGCAAAGGGTCGACAATTCTGGTTGAGTCAAGGGACCGATTACTCTCCCTTTGGGATCCGTTTATAATTAAGGGGTATAACTTTGCTGTTTAATAATATTACATATTTTTATAATTATCTTGGGAAGTTATGCCTTATTTTACATGAGAATCGTATTTTTTATTGACGTAACTACTCGCCGCTAAACATACCAGAAATTTAGCCGCTTACTTATGTATTAGGATTAATTTTTAAATAAAATGATATGGCTGTCTAGTATATTTCTAAACCAGATTTTCACCAAGCGCGTAATGGTGATTCATGGGTAAGGAAACACACCGAATTAGCATACTGAGCCGTGCAAAAGTTTATTAATGCAATCCAAAAATGGATCCTCGGGTTAGCTCGAGAGATGGACTAAATCATTTTTTGTCATATTGACTTCGGTCTCCCTCATCGAAGGGGATCGATATGACTGGAATTCGATCACACCACGTGACCGCACCACACACACACACACACACACACACACACACACACTGGGACTCGAACCCATCGCCACCGCCACCACCACCGCCCCGCCCCTAGACCGGAAGTAGTCATCACGACATCCGGAAGTGGTCACCCAAAACCAAGAACATAACCGCCATTTTCAAATATCTGGGCCATTTGAGGTCCGTTTTATATGTGGTCCGCTGGGGGGGGGGGGGGGGGAAATAACTTTCATATAAGGAAATACGACGTCCGGACCACCGAAGCGGATCCCAAATGCTACCCCATTACCGCCTGGCATACTACTCCCCCCCCCCCACGCCACGGCTCGTTTTACCACCTTGATTTACTACCATATACATATTGGTGGCATTGTTGATTCCTGTATATATCTAATTATCCCAAAAGTTGTTACAAAAGATTCAATCCCATTTGCTTAGTTGTAACGATTACATAGGATATGTATTTAATGAGAAATCCAGTTCTTGCATTATCTTCCATAATTATTCCTTTTCCCCGCAGTCAAAAGTACAGATCTATATTGTAATCTCTGCTTTTTTTTTTTTCTCTATAATTGTTCTCGTGTTAAATATGTTGTTATCTGTACCCACTTTTCTTCTATTCTACGCAAGCCTGTAGAATGTTCATATCTTCGTCTATTTTTCATAGTCGTCAAATGATTGTTTTCCAAAAGCAAAACAAAAACATTGTGCTTACATTACATATGAAAGCAAATATTCCATAATTCCGACAAAGTTTCATGTACATATACTGTTCTAATTTATTCCTTTGGTTATAGTCCTGTATCTTTTAACATAATGCATGATTGATATACTTTATACTTGTGTTCTCCGCTATATTTAATAAGCTACAATGTGATGTCACATACTGATGTTTCCCTTTCCTTCATCTAGTCTTGGTTGGCTCTGTCTCGTGTGGCATTTAATTATTTACATGTGTGTATTTACTCTTTTAAAGAAGAAATTAGAAGCAACAGAGATGTGGTTCCTGAGACGAATGTTGCGAATTCCTTGGACTGCCAGAGTAACTAACGACTGCCTGAAACAGGCTAATGAAACTAGAACACTATATACAACAATAAGAAAGAGACAAACCGCTTTCTGTGGTCATGTAATGAGAAGAGAGGCATTGGAGAACATCGTGACAACTGGAAAGATCGGGAGGAAGAGAGGCAGAGGCAGACCAAGAGATATGATGCTGGATGGATTGAGACGGTGGCACGGAGGAATATCAGCAGCAGAGTTGATCCAGAAAACCAAAGACCGAGATCTGTGGGGAGCCATGAACGCCTACACCAGCTGGCAGGGCACTTGATGATGATGATGATGATGTTTTACTCGTACTATCTCTATTTACGTATATTTCGCTGCAGTATTCTTTTCGTATATTAAGAATTTGTTTATTTTCTGTTATGATCCTTCCATTCATCTCTTTTATAGCACGTGTCTTGATTCGTAAGTTTCCGGTCATTGTTTTAGATTTTTGAACGTGTTATGTTTGACCCTTTCCTCTTCCATTCTTGCAATCGTTCGCGTAGGAGTTATGCTTGTCTCTCCTTACCACCTTTGGTATGTCTAATGTTAGGTTATTTTCAGCTGTATCATCACTCTGGACAACCAATGTAGGTCACGGAGAGAAGTGGGTGTTTAGAGTCCAGAGGTTCCCAAACCACGGCCCGCGGGCCACTTGTAGCCCGCCTGCTGTCAGAAAGTGGCACACGAGGCGTCGAGCAGTTATTTTCCACAAATGACCGTTTTAAGAAGAAAAAAAAAAAAACAACGTTCCAAACTCACCGACAGTAACCTTGCTGCGATTATGACTTTGGGTACGACAGATTTGTGCCCAGACATTGATAAACTGGCAACTGAACTTGAGTAACTGGTTATGAAGAACAGTTACAATTGTAAATTAACTACATTAATAGTGATTTTCGAAACTGATTTAAAATTTAAGTTAAGAAAGGTAAGAATTACATTGCGCGATTTTTATAATTTTATAACGTTGTGGCCCGCTAATCTACATATAATGGTAGATATGACCCTCTGCTTGAAAAGCTTGGGAACTACTATCTCTCAATTAGGAAGCCCCATTTCTATTGCCCGACAATGCAAACGATTGTTATCTATCTACGGTGGCAATCTTAGCCTTGAAACTAACGTCAGCTCTATAGCAAGCGGCCTTGAACCCTCCAGTCCGGGGTCAGTGAGGTCTCGAGACCAGATCTCATACTGGCCAAAAATTTGAAGCTCTCTACGTGATGCGACCACTTCACAGACTGGATCCCCAGTCTTAAAAATCCTCGCTTTTTTTTACTTTTTTTTTGAGGGAAAGAAGAGCTTTCCAACACATCTCCATAGAAATGGTACTTCAGTACCGAGTCTGGAAAAAATGTCTCTACTGCAACCTCACTGGTCCTCACTCCAGTAGATGCACGCTCTTGTCAGGGCTCACTCAGGTGACCACAGCTTCAAGGCACAGAGCATCAATGCTAAAACTTGAACTTCCAGAGAACGTTCAACTAGCCAACCCATTCTCTCTCCTGTGTGTTACCGGGGCCTATAAGGGAAACAAAGACGTGCAACTGGCTACCTCATTCCATAGAAAACTTTAATAGCAAAACCAGACCAATCGTGAACAAATCTACAATGTCCATATACTCTAGTGGGAGATGAAAGGCAAACGGATAGGAAGAACCTATTTACCGAACACGCCCCCCTCCCCCTCCCCCCAACAATAGTTGAGTAGTTGTAGATCACGTGGACATCACTGCACAATGTTTCCTATAAGAGGAGAGTACCAACACACTTGAACTATCAACACAGCAATTTTTTTTTTTTTTGGTAATCTGCTATTCATAACGAGGTTGCCGACCTGGTAAGTGATAACACGACGCTGTAATAATAAATCACATAACAGAGCCAGACATAATCAAGGACAAGAACGTTAACAAGCCGTGGTCTGGACAACACCAGCGACGACCTTGTCATAGTTCCACAGTCGGGGGTGTCAGCACGTCGCGGTAATAACCAACCACATCAAACATGTTCTCTGGGTTTTCCACGCCGCTAAGACGTGAATGTTTGTGGGATCTGGCAGTTCCACGACCCCAATAGATAAGAGAATAACAACAATCCCATGAAAATAGTGTTTATATTAATACATTGTAAACATTAAACCTAACTTGAACTCTTGTTTTAATGTAAACACTTAGTATTAAAATAATTAAAAATTAGACAACCCTTGTCAAGTATAATAAGTCTGTATATTGATTAGTTTAGTTTAGTCGATGGATCAACATCACGGCACACTGGTGCAATCCATAAGTGTTCCGTTTTCCTCCTAACTCAAATCTGTCTGGAGAAACTCAGCTCAGTGCACGAACCCCGTAGCACCGGCGAGGATCCTGAAAATACTTTTGGTAGCTTTTTAACTCGAAATTTTGCCCGGAAGCGCCGTTAGGCTACTCTTTTTCGATTTCCAACTGCCAAGGGATTTTTTGCGTGCGCAACAATACACACGGGCGTCCGATCTCACTACCAGAGACCAGGGGAAATTTATTACTAGAAGTCCACGTGAAAAGATCCCGGCATCACCGGGGCTTGAACCCGGGACTTTCAGCACTCGAGGTGGACACAATACCTTGAGACCACGCAGCTTCCCCCTCCCCCCTCAAGTATATTGATGGCATGGTTCATTGTGGTATGGTATACATATACTGTATCTGGAAATTCGCTGGTGATTGGAAGTCCACGACTGTGGTCTATTCCTTTATATTTTGGGAAGCGACAGCAACAAACGATTTTTATAAACAATAAAAGTATATCATCATCATCATCATCAAGTGCCGTGCAAGTAGGCGTTCATGGCTCTTCACAGATCTCGGTCATTGGTGTTCTGGATCAACTTTGCTGATGGCATTCCTCCATGCCACCGTCTCAATCCATCCAGCATCATTTCTCTTTGTCTGCCTCTGCCTCTCTTCCCCTCGATCTTTCCAGTTGTCACGATGTTCTCCAATGCCTCTCTTCTCATCACATGACCGAAGAAAGCTGTTTGTCTCTTTCTGATTGTTGCATTATAATATTCTAGTTTCATTAGCCTGTTTCGGGCAGTCGTCGTTAGTTACTCTGACAGGAATTCGCAACATTCGTCTCGGGAACCACATCTCTGTTGTTTCTAATTTCTTTTTAATTTGGTCATTTACATTCCAAGATTCACTGCCATACAGCAAAACTGGTTTTACAAAGCATTTCAGTACTCTTTCTTACATTCAGTGACAGTAACTTATTGCACAAGATACTCTTCATTTTCTGAAATGAGGGTTTACCTTGCCCTATTCTGCTCTTAATCTCTGTTGTACACCTTCCATCTGATGTTATAAATGCCCCTAGGTATTTAAAATTATCCACTTGTTTAAGAATTTTCCCTTCTATTTCTATACATCGAGCCAGTTAATATTATCAAAACCATCACTTGAATAAGAGATAGAGAGAGAGAGAGAGAGAGAGAGAGAGAGAGAGAGAGAGAGAGAGAGAGAGAGAGAGAGAGAGAGATTGAGACAGAGTGAGTGAGACAGAGTGAGTGAGGGAGAGAGAGGTGTGGGAACGAGCAGATCCCATGACATAAATTTATTATTTCGAAAATTATTTTTATACTATACTGTACTGTCAGGGACCCAATACCCTGAATAGCAGATGATAGACAGGAGACAGGTCACGGCAGGATAACAGGGCAGATAGCCTGGCGTCCTGCATCACGGTCACAGTGCAAGTAGACCTATAAACAGGTTAAGGCCCGTGGTCACCGCACCACACCGAACGGGACTCACGGACTGTGAGCAGCCGTGAACTGGCCAAACGTACCTTTGTTGGTCAGACGGGTTTAGGACTTCGAGACGGACGGGCATAGGGCAGTGGTTGTGTTAGTGAGCGTTGTTATATGATCGTAGAATTGATGGCGCGACTGAGTTATGAAGCGAGCTGTGCTTGAATTGGGACGTGTGATTTGAGAGGCAGTGTGCGATCTATGTTATGCCATTGTATTGTATAATCTCTCATAAACGATTATAATCTCTCTATGATGTTTTGGTACGAGTTGCGTGTTGCCAAGAGCGCAACTCATGTGAGTTTGCACATGTGAATAGTCTTGTTGAATAAACGGTTCGAAACTATCATTGCCGTGTGTGTGAGTGCAGTTATTGAACGCATGCAATTGTTTCACCTCTGTCCTGAAATGCGAGCCAGAATTATGTTTAAGTAAGACTATAACATATACATAAATGTATGTAAACACAACGCCGCATAATCAAGTAGAATCCCCTCCTCCCCCCCCCCCCCCCATACTTAGAACATAATAAAAATTATCAATATTCACATCTCTCTCTGTAACACACACACGCACAGAGAGAGAGAGAGAGAGAGAGAGAGAGAGAGAGAGAGAGAGAGAGAGAGAGAGAGAGAGAGAGCAATAAAGACGATCAATATTCACATCTTTCTCTCACTCACTTAGAATACAATCAAAACTATCCATATTCACATCTCTCTCTCTCTCTCTCTCTCTCTCTCTCTCTCTCTCTCTCTCTCTCTCTCTCTCTCCCATACACACGCAACACAATCAAGACGATCCACTTAGAATACAATCAAAACGATCAATATTCAGCACACACACTTAGAACACAATCAAAATGATTCATATATACATCTCTCTCTCTTAGAACACAATCAAAACGATCAATATTCACATCTCTCTCTCTCTCTCTCTCTCTCTCTCGCTCTCTTAGAACACAATCAAAACGATCAATATTCATCTCTCTCTCTCTCTCTCTCTCTCTCTCTCTCTCTCTCTCTCTCTCTCTATCTCTCAGAGAACACATTCAAAACGATCAATATTTACATCTCCCACTCTCTCCCTCTCTCTTAGAACACCATCAAAACGATCAATATTCACATCTCTCTCTCTCTCTCTCTCTCTCTCTCTCTCTCTCTCTCTCTCTCTCTCTCTCTTAGAACACAATCAAAACGATCAATATTCACATCTCTCTCTCTCTCTCTCTCTCTCTCTCTCTCTCTCTCTCTCTCTCTCTCTCTCTCTCTCTCAGAGAATACATTCAAAACGATCAATATTTACATCTCCCTCTCTCTCCCTCTCTCTTAGAACACCATCAAAACGATCAATATTCACATCTCTCTCTCTCTCTCTCTCTCTCTCTCTCTCTCTCTCTTCCCCCTGTCTGTCTCTCTTAGAACAAAATCAAAACGATCAATATTCACATCTCTCTCTCTCTCCCTCTCTCTCTCTTATAACACCACCAAAACGATCAATATTCACATCTCTCTCTCTCTCTCTCTCTCTCTTAGAACAAAATCAAAATGATCAATATTCACATCTCTCTCTCTCTCTCTCTCTCTCTCTCTCTCTCTCTCTCTCTCTCTCTCTCTCTCTCACACAGAACAAATCGAAACGACCAATGGTCTCTCTCTCTCGCTCTCTTTCTCAGAATTATAAACGACAACAAAAGTCTCATAGCAGGAATCTATTGTTGGTATGTGACGTGTTAGGACCATCATACTTTTGCACGCCTGAGTGCACGGTAAAATGGGGGGGGGGGGGGAGAGTGTGTGTGTGGCAGTATCGGCATTCTTTCGTTGCGAACGACGAGAACTGGAATAGAAACCTAGTCCGATCGCCCTCATGCCATTTCCAGAGTAATATCCTAACAGTTACACCGACGCGCGCGCTTCAGACATTTAGCTTAACCTAAACAATCAACCCTGAGACTACTATTTTCTACACACTAACAAGTCCCAAGAACATTCATATACACATCCCAGACACCATTAACAAACAATTCATCAGATAAAGTAAAACGGTCCTGGACCCAAGGTCAATATCCGCCAACATGTACATATACTGTTCTACTGACCTCGTCGAATGTCAAGGTCACGTCGCGGTATCAACGAATGGTTTACGTAATACATCGTGCTAGAGAACTACATACATCCAGCCAGAATGTGCGTCTTATAAATAGGCCTGGTCGTGTTCTGTAGCGTGAAAAGAACAATGACCAAACAAATACAATCTAACAATGCTACCGGAGTTGTTCAGTGGTTCTGGTTTTAAAAAATACGGGGTTTAATTTCAGTGGTGTGAAAATAATTACACGTATGTATGGAAAAATTACCACTGAATGTAGTGGAGATTTTGAGAAATGCATTATGGTCTCATAACTCGAGGAAGGAAAATTTCGACCTGCACCCCCAAGTGATAGAGGGTGAAAAACATAGCTCTATGTAACAAACGCAGCTCTGGGGACAGAGTAACCGCCAGGACAAATGTACAGTTGTGCTGCTGAGCAGAGCAAGGGACTCACTTGCCCTGACATTCGGAAATTGCTGTCAAAGGCAGAGGTAAAGATGCCCCAGTGTGTGGGTGTGGTGGTCAAGGGGAAACCACCACATTAATTTCTCAAGATTTCCTGGAATTCTACAAATCAGAATCATAGAACGACGTTAGTTGTCTAAGGTCATTAGGATGCCCTCGTCCGGTAGGTACTGTCATGAACCACAGTCGAAGACGGCGGCATGAATGAATACCATCTACGGAGTTGATCCAGAGCACCTCTCTCAAAATAATTGTGCTTCTCTGTGCCTACCCATATCATGTGTATTGATTTGATCCTAAAATAGGTGGTATGACAATCAACCTCACTGACCCTATTTCATAGGGAACAGTATGAGTGAAGACATGTATTTGTAGACCGACCTACTTCGCACACTCCATGTGGCACATCACAGGAACGATACCAATCTCTCTCTCTCTCTCTCTCTCTCTCTCTCTCTCTCTCTCTCTCTCTCAAAAATTGCTTCTCTGTGCCTACCCATATCATGTGTTAGCATAGCCCATGTGGCATATCGCAGTAACTATACCTCTCTCTCTCTCTCACTCTCATGTGTGCCTTGCACACGTCCATGTACACTATTGTAGGAATGTTTGTTGAGTGTGTGCGCTCGCGCATATCAGTCCACCCTGACTTTGGGACTCGCCTCACAGTAACATAAAGGAGTGCAGAATGTGAGTTTGGTTAGTATCACCATCATACTTGGGTGCACACTCCATTGCTCTTCAATATTCGTCCACCAGGGCCTACCCATTCACTGGCACCCACTCATGCTTTGTGGGTGCATCCACTGGGATTGTTCAGATACTATTCTCAGACCACTATCACAGGTTGCCGTTCTACTTTCCTGCCTCCCCCCTCCCCTTCTTTTAATGTACCACTTCCGCTCCAGTACCTGGGATGCTCACTGAACCGCCATACCCAGCGCCCCGTCATCATCCTACACCCCACTCCCTCGGTTGGGTGTAAAAAGAAGACATCGGTGATATTCGCGGTTATACACAGCTCGGAATTCTGGGATAAGTATGCAATTTTTTTCAAATTTTCATTTTCTCTTCATTGCTTTCATTCTTCTCGTCCTGTCGTCACGTGTTGATGTAGTCAGAGATCTCCTTGGCTAATTTTGTGTTTTGTGAATGTGTCTGTTTGCTGATGAAGGCTAATCGCCGCAACGTCCTGTATGTGTCGTAATTCTGTTACGTAAAGCTGCACTACTTTGTGTCATTTCATATTGTTTACATTTTCACAGCTTTACCGCAGTTCCACCAAATCTTATTCGGAGAAAGTTGGAGTGTATCGTGACAACAGGAAAGTTGGAGGGGAGAGGAGACACGGGAATGCCAAGAGAGAAGTTGCTAGATAGACTGACATCATGATACGGAGGAACATCAGTGTAAACAATGACTGGCAGTACATGAGACAGAATGTTGGACAGACATGATCACCAACACCATACGGCGTGGACTCCTGACCTGAATATACCCACCCCACAATCACAACGGCAGCACCGGGAAGGTTAAACCGGTGACCTGCTTCCTCTTCGCCGTGTCTCCTTCGAGTTATGCACCTCAAAGGCCAGTATATCCGACTTCGGTATATATTTATGCAGACTCGATCCAAGGCAACTGGCTATATCTATCCGCGGGCGGGTTTCATTTCTTAGCAATTTTGCAGGGCAGCATCCAAAATAAAATAAAAAATGAAACACGTCACACACACCGGTAAACGAAAGCCCGAAGAAGTCGGATGTGTTGATCGGCAGGCGCAAACATTGCATCTCTGCTGTAAAGTGACACAAAGAATTTGCGTCCAAAATACAAATAAAAATAGCGGAAGAACGAAGAAGAAGAAGACACTGGTAGCAATTTCAGCGTTACCTGCATGATTATACAGTATTCAGAGGCTGGGTTAAATAGTAATAAATAATATTGGTGGAAATAATATTGTACTGTTTTGTTTTGTGGTATTGCAATGCTCAGTGAACGGAAATTTACATTATATTACTTGTTCATGTGAATGTGTATTATGTTTGTTCTACAAAACAAAACAAAAAACCTACGGTTTGTTTGGCACTGAATCAGTTAAACATAACAAGAGGTGAATAAGTTAACTTGTCAAGGTTTGCTATTCTGCGAGTAATGAGAAACATGATCGCTACACTAAATACTCCTTTAACCCTTCCTGTCCCAGGAAGCTGCTTAGTTTAACGCCTATTTTATGAAAGGATTACAAATATGGACAGAAATAGGTCAAGAAAGCTGACACAGCTATTGCCAGAAAGATTTGTTGTTGTTGTTTGTTCACATATCCTTTACAGGACATCACTCTCAACATCAGCATCTTTCAGCTGATTGTTGATTTCTTGGCAAGATTACGCTTAGTAGTTTGCCATTGATTTCTAAGCGACCGGCTCACATTCCCCGTAAGATACCGACGCGGAGAGAACCGCTACAAATTCTCACGCATGTCACGTTACTCACGAGAGTATACGGTATTACGGAGAAAGTCGTGTAACACCTTGACCAGGGAGACGGCCCCAGAAAGATTAGGCGAGTCTAATAACTAACTGCCGGTCTCTCTGGCTGTGGGGTTACAACACTTTCTCTCTGTAATCCCGTTTATCACGCAGAGTCTCGCAGCGGAGCGAGAACTGAGGTGGTTCGACCCCCGCTCGTGACTTGCGGATACTGAGCCGGCCGCTCAGAAAGCAATGGCAAACTACTGAGCGTAATCTTGCCAAGAGATCAACAGACAGCTGAAAGATGCTGCTGTTGACAGCTAAGTCCTGTAAAAGGATACGCAAAAAAAAAAAAAAAAAAAAATAACTAACTAGGACACGAGAAGCTTAATTATCTGTACACTTGCCTGCAGAAATGTATTCGAATTCCCATCTAGGTAGATATTTTAAAGCGTCACCCATTAACCTGGGCTGCAAGTTCAACCCAGACTTAATGGGTACCAGAACATGTTCTGGGAAGTAAATGCTGATAAAGCGATATTGACTACATCACCCACGAGTATTGAAAGGTCTATATAAATGGGACTAGCATCATATATATATATATATATATATATATATATATATATATATATATATATATATATATA
The DNA here is from genome assembly GCA_963921405.1 of Cepaea hortensis. Classification (NCBI taxonomy): domain Eukaryota; kingdom Metazoa; phylum Mollusca; class Gastropoda; order Stylommatophora; family Helicidae; genus Cepaea; species Cepaea hortensis. The sequence goes on along the minus strand of OY992878.1, from coordinate 59,801,550 downwards.
TATATTCATTCGCACCTTGCCGTCTTGACAGACGATAGTTTGTGCTTTAAAAAGGCATAATAACTTTTAACTATGGCGGTAGCGAGTGTGACTGATAAGGCCAATTTGCGCTGTAAATGTCCGTTCACAGTGGGTGCATCTGAACACGTGGTCATTTCCACCATCATGCACCATCTTACGTCTCAAACGCTTGGTGTGTGACTTTTCTGCAATAATTTTCTCCTTTGACTTTATTCCATTTCTGATATTTGCCCTCCATGCAACACGTTCAGCGGCGACTTGCTCCCAATGTGCATTATCAATGCCTGTATCAATCATGTCCCGCTTACACACATCTTTGTATCGTAGTAGAGGCCGACCCTGAGATCTCTTACCCATCTGTAATTCACCAAAAAAGATATCCTTTGGTATTCTACCATCATCCATCCTCCTAAGATGTCCTATCCATCTAAGTCTACGAAGACTGAGCATGGAATAAACTGTATATATATATATATATATATATTTTTTTTTTTAGCATATCCTTTTTACAGGACTTAGCTGTCAACACCAGCATCTTTCAGCTGTATGTTGATCTCTTGGCAAGATTACGCTCAGTAGTTTGCCATTGCTTTCTGAGCGGCCGGCTCACATACCCCGTAAGTTACCAATGCGATTCGAACCACTGCTGATTTGAACCGTCATCACGTTACCTGACGAGAGTATACGAGATTACGGAGAAAAGTCATAACCTCTAAGCCACGAAGCCGGCATATATATATATATATATATATATATATATATATATATATATATATATATATATATATATATAATACACACACACACGTGTGTGTGTATGTACGAGAAAGAAAGACACAGAGAAGGTGTGAAGCACAGAATACGGTAACTGTTCGCATAATAGTATGTGTATGGGTGCTGAAAAAATAATACAATTTTTTCAAGGATAATGAGTGTATCGTTCAAAAACTGTGACAAAGGTTTGAGCACCGAACTGCAAATGTTTACTGGTCGTTTCCGCTGGGATTTGCAAGCTTTGTTTAAAATATAATGCAAGGGAAATAATCCCATCCATCAATTCACTAAATTACCTCTATATACAGAGTAGAAGAAGAGGTAACTAAAAGTAAGTTTAAAATTTTATTCCGTTCTGCATTACATGCACACTTCACTGCAAGGGCTACTGCTTTTGTTTTTCTCTTCCATATTTTTCTGTAAATTGACACTCCCTGGCTATTATACTACCTCTCCATTCTTGCTCAACATTTGTTTGTATGCTTCATCACACAGGCTCGGGGCTATTTGTAGTTTACGCTACTGACTTACGGTGAGCAACAACACTTCTGCAAGTTTTTTCTCCTGCCTTTCATCTCTCAGTGGTGCATAGGTCCTGAACCAATCTCGCAAGCCCTTTGTAGATTTGTTGATGACTGATTGGGTTTTAAGCCAGGTCTTAGTCAGATGACTGAGCTACAGTATGACAGCAGACAGCACTACCTGCTTTCTGTTAGCGCCAAATGTTTGACAGCGCTGATCAAACCAGACACCACACATTGTGCCAACAGTTTTGGGCAGAGGAACACAATTGGGAGGGTACAAGCCTTATCCTGGTGTGAGGAAATGCAACCTAAAGACTAAATGTCATGGCAAGGCAGACCAGGTCCTAAGCCTTGGTCAGCAACTGGTCTAGGATTGAAGCTCAGACAAGTGGACATTTAGAGCATTGCTTTGTTGATCCGGCAGCTCGTCTTGTACCAGATGTATTGGTGTTACCTTTCGTCTGGAGTAAACTAGGCATGCTTCATGAGCAACACATGATCTCTACAATTCAGCCCAGGCTTTGAGCTATGTGGAAGTTATGCCTTTTTTTTTTTAAAGCACACTGTAACAAACCATCATCTGTCAAGATGGCCACGTGCCAGAGTGGCTGGGTTTTCCAGCTCAAGTTTTCTATGGCATGAGGTAGTTAATCTCAGGCCAGCCCTCCTCAGTCAACTCTTACAACTTGTATGGTAGGTTAGTGCTACTATTCTCCGCTTCCCTTATGGGTTCCGGGAACACAATGGCATCTACATATATCCACATGAAATAATATTCAAGTGCACTTTGAGTTCACGACCAGCCTTCATTCCTTAACCATGGAGACGATGTGTTCCAGCCTAGTCTCAGGCGAACAGTGTTATAGTAATTTAAAACCATGATGGCTGACGGTCTCAACCTAGGGTCTTCCTGTTTACATTTCAAATGAATATCAAATAAATGTAACTGGAGCTTGCTGGCACCAACTATGTCTCCAATCAGAAAATTGCAAACATCAGGTATTTTCCAAATGTCAACTTTTTCATCATAATGTGGCATTTCCGTATCATCATATATTTGTGTGTCATACGGCCATAGTTGCTCAGGAGCTACATAATCCCCATGAAGCTCTCTATGACCACACTTTATGAACTCCCCAGAGCTTCTATTCACCAATGGAAGTGCATCCATGTCATTGAGAATAAGTGATAAGTTTTCTGAAAGTAAGAACTGGCTCAAAGCTTTGTTAGGATCATTTGCATCACACATCACTCGTGGTCCATCTGGATGAGAATGGAGGATATGCAGGATGTGTACAAAGTCAAGACACAAGCCAAATCTAAATTCCAATGTATCAACAGATGAAAAGTGTTCTCTTAAAATTGTATGAATATTATTAGCAGCACCCAGTGGATGGAATTCGGTGATGATGATTGAGGTCTGTTGGAAGCACCATCCAATAAGCTGCACGACTTTGTTTACTTGGGGACCTGATTCATTACTGAACAGTTTCAACATGTTCAGGTTATGCTGAAAGTCACTGAAGAAATCTTCGTGCCTCAAAATATTCACTGCTACAGGGTGGTCTTGCCAAGAACCTTCCTTGACCTGCAAAGAACAATTGTATAATTTATAAAGTAACAAAGTAGATAAGAAGATGTGGAAAAAAAAAGTTTATCGTTAATTAACATTATTATCACTAGTGCTTTTTAAAACGTGTACAAAACTCAAATTAAAAGATTAGTAACACTGTAACCTACCATCATCATCATCAAGTTCCATGCCAGTTGGAGTACGTGTTCATGACATTCCACAGATCTTGGTCTTTGGTTTTCTGGATCAACTCTGCTGATGATATTCCTCCATGCCACCATCTCTATCCATCGAGCATAATTCTTCTTGGTCTGCCTCTCTTCCCCTCGATCTTTCTGGTTGTCAAGATGTTCTCCAATGCCCCTCTTTTCATCACATGACCAAAGAAAGCTATCTGTCTAATTGTTCTTGTTGTATGTTGTAGCATAGTGCTAGCTATTTGATAGAATTCACTTTCAAAGTAGCGACAGTAAGACTTTCAGAAATAGAAAGACTATTCACTGCCGAAGACAAGATCAAAAGGCTCGTGAATCTGGACCGTATGGAATTATCAACCCAAGAAATGATCAGGTATTCTAACAGTGTCCAGGTTAAGGAAGGCAAGGTTGACAACAATACTTTAAATATAGATTGCAGACCTATTTATCCTGCTACATGTGCCTGAGAAGAAAAATAAAATCCCCCAAGTCTTGCACTGTCTCACCACAAGGAGATAGACAAGACTATATAGATAAATATAGTACAATCTTTCGCTCAGTCACTCAATAGCTATGTCTAAATTGATGACATAGTCATTTGTTAAAAAGTTCACAACTACACACACACACGTGTTTTAATTTATATAATCTTGATTTTGCTTTTTCTATTTGAGTCTTGAATACTACTATTATTATTAGTTTATTGAGCCAATATGCTCAGTCTATAATCACTGTAGGGTTGAATGATGCAATGATCCGATGTAGGGTTCCTGGCATAGGAAGTGGTTTGCCAGGCACTTAGCTGCTGCTCTCCTCATCCCAAGATCGTCAGTACTAGCCGCTGCTTCGCTTCTCGTGGTGCTGGTCCACTACGATTTGTCTTGAGGATGGCACTGTGACTAGTACCTGGTATATAACTAATGTTATTGTCTTTTCTTCTTATGTATTGGTTAGTCCAAAAGTTTGTTGAACAGTGTTCTCCCAGATCTTCTACTGGCAACTCTGGGTTGATATTAAAAAAACAATCACAGGTTTCGTTACTGCTCTCTGGTGGATAAGTTTAGTCTTATGAATTTGTAGACTATTATTATTATTAGGTTATTTGTTGGTTGGTTGCTTCTCGTGATGAGTGTGGCAATGATGGCGTTGCTGATGACACAACAATCCAGTTTTCGAATCTGCTGACCTCTATACCTCAACCGGCGGTTGATAAACAATTTTGATGAGATGCACCCACTATTGGCCTTTGGGCTACGCTCTCAAAATGTCGACCGGCTGAGTTGGCTGTTTCACGAGGTACTCACCGGAAGCATGTAGCCGATTTGGCTCTTCGACTAACCTGGCCACTTTGCTCGGTTGTCTCTGTTCGACCAAACTACATAAACCCCCGTTAGCTAAACTAGTATTTACCAAAATGTGGCGACTATTGTCGTGTGCTGTGCACATAACTGTAATGGGAGAGTCCTAAACTTTGGACAACTCTAACACTAACTGCCATGCCGACCTATCGCTTCACTAGTTAGTAAGAAAGTGAGGCCCAGAACTTGGCGGAAATCCGCCTAGTAAAGCTTGGCCGGAATTGAGCTAAACCCGGCCAAACTCAGCTACTTTTAGCAACATACTAGCTAAATTCCGCTAAGATACGTACAACAATTACTGAGATAGACGGATAGTTACTTAAGTTAATATCGTTATTTTAATTATATGCAAGACGCTGCGGTTTTCTAAACCTGCTTTGCTACATATGTAATGTTCTAGTTTCATTAGCCTCTTTTGGGCAATCATTGTTAGTTACTTTGTCGTAAGAGGTGACCAAAGAGGATTGGCATGAAACTGCCTACCTAATCCCATAGAAAACTTTAGCTGCAAAATAAAACCAATGGTGAACATGTCTACAAAGGGTTTGGCTTGAACTGGTTGAGCTTTATTGGGAGGTGAAAGGCAAAAGAAGCAACAGTCAACTTACAGATGTTGACATTTCCAGAGTTTACCATGGAATGCAAACCCGGTTTAGGCCAAAAGCATTGTCTCTATTCTGAATATGCAGGACACACTTTTAGTGAATGTTTAGTCATCATTTTACTGATCCCCCAGTTACATTCATAAACATCTCCTATCTTTAGTTTGTTCAACAGTTGGCATCTTAGTTTATTTTGTCCTGTGCTGCATCTGAAGACATTTTAAAATGATTGGGGAGATATAAAATGGAACTACAGAGATGATTTTGTTTAAATCACACCAGAAAAATACTTTCAAGGAAGCATTATATAAGACACTTGCATGCTGTTTTAATTCCACTGAAGGCAGCAGTAAAAATAGGGTCCAATCTTCTGCAATAACCTTGCATAATCATCTCACGTCTTTTTCCAGATTGTTTTTATCATATTTTTTGGCCATCATTTATCATATTTCTGGAAACCCAGCCTAATATGGGTATTTTGTAAATGTTTTGGGTAGCAAAGTTGGCCAACATAATACTCACCATATCACCCACTGAGTGCCGATTATTCTATACAAATACAGGGCTAGCACCATATACCCAATACATTTAATGGCACAGACAAGGGTTCTTTATTTACTTGTGAATACTTACTATCTTTTCTGCTCCAGACCCAAGATATCTTTCAGTTACCCTAAGTTCTTTCTCTATTTCTAGACAATTCAGCCAAGGATGACAACTCTTCATGTCCTTCAGAATGAAGTTGCCAGTGTTACATTTCAGCTGGCTTCTGTCTTGTATGCTGCTTTCTAAAAAACCTGACACATTTTCTGTGAGAGAAAATGGACACAAATATTAAATCATTGAAAATCAATGAAAGTAAAATAATTTCTATACATCCTGAGGCATACTTGCCATATGGTGCTAGCCCTATATTTTTATATACCAAAGTGGCATTTCAGGGGTGATGTGGTCAACATCGGGCCAGCCGTCTTTACTTCATAAGACATTTCCTGACTGGGTCGACCAGAGCGCCCAGGTCAATTTTTAAAAGTCCGCCTTAATGTAAATTCAAAACCATGACCACTGGGTCAGCAGGCATGCTAGATAGCCACTGCGCTACTACAAAACCAGAGTTCAAACGCCTTTAGCAGCATCTGATATAAGATTTAAATACCTTTTTCTGGCTCTATAAATTACTTACACACAGATTAACTCTCGTACACAAACATCTGTATTCCAAAAGAGGTATGGTGCAATAAAAAAAATGTCACAAGGAGTCTGAAGAAAAATCCCTCAGAGAAAAGAACTAGGGACAGATAAATACTATGGGGAGGCCATGGAACTAGTAGCAGAAGATAGCAGGTAGGAAAGCTTGGTATGTGTTGAGTGAGGGACATGGAGCTAGCAGCAGAAGATAGCAGGTAGGAAAGCTTGGCATGTGCTGATTGCCAAGCAGACTTCAGAAATGCCATCAGCAATGGCACTAAACCCGTAGTGATAGCAAAGTAGCATTAGTTCTTTCTGTCCCAAGAAACATTACATTCTTCTTCTTCTTTTGTTCAATTGAATTATGTCTATAACTGCAGTGTTGTCTCTTTATGAATTTAACTGTCTTTTTTAGTTCACTCAGTGGTCCATAGAGTTTATCTTCCACTGTCATCTCTCTAGGCCAGAAGGTTTGCTTAGATATGTTGTATATTGGGCAGTCTTGGAGTATGTGCTCTGCTGTCTGCGACGCCAATCCACGTGTGCACATGGCTGATTCACCAATCTTGAATTTTGAATACATGTGGTTGCGTAATCTAGTGTGTCCTGTTCTGAGGAGCAGAATGACTTGTTCTGGTCCATAAAGTGGTAGTCGTCTTGAGCAGGTTTTGATGGCTTTCTGACTGATTTAATCATTCACTTCTTTTGGTGGTGTGTAATGGGCACATCAGGCTGTTCTTACTTTGCTCCTTCCTTAGCTAATCGATCAGCTCTGTCACTTCCGGGTACTTGACAGTTGGATGGTAACCAGTGTACGGTGAACTTATGCTGACTGCTAAGTTCAGAAAGTAGTGTCCTTAGACCTTAGTACTGGCAATTTCCCTGAAAGGAGCGCCTCAAGTACTGACGTTGCATCTATCAATAGCACCACAGGTCGTGTACCATGGATGGTATTTAGTAATTTTGCTGTTGCTATCTTGATTGCCTCAATTTCAGCATCATAGTTATGGCAGTACTTTCCTGTTGGTACTCTGGCCTGTCCCTGGTATTGTTTGAGTATTCTATGTACACTCCCACTCCTCCATTTCGAACAGCATTTGGTGCTGACCCATCTGTGTATACTCGGATCCAGAGGTCCTGTGGGTATTCTTCATAAAGGAAGCTGAGAGTGGCTGTTCTGTGCTGTACACTGTTCTATTCTTCCTTATCAAATATTCCTCTCACTTTTGTCTGGATTTGTAGTGATAGTCTATGCTCATCTTTCCATGAAGTTCACCCTGGAATAGTTTTCAGGGGGATACCAACTGTGGGCGTATTGGTGGTTTCTCTGCAGGGTCGATTGGCCTGGTGGATAAAACTGCTTCTTTTCAACCACCACATAGCTAACTTATCAAATCTGTTCTTCACAGGGTGGCCTGACAAGCTGAGAGATTTTTCTGCTTGTGTTTGCGTTTTCGTATCTCTGCGCTCTCTCAGTGCTTGTGTCCTCCCCATCTTCACTATAGGGGTTGATCTCATCCCTCCTGTGGTGACTTTAAGTGCTTGATTTTGCACTTTGTCCAGCTCTTGTAGTGTGGTTTTTGGTGCTGAACACCACACAGTTGATCCGTATTCCAGGTACATGTTGATAAACTTTGCTAAGTATTTTCCCACTGGCTCCCCATGTTGTTCCACTTAGTTTTCTCAGGATGGCTATTTTCCTTCTGGCTTTTGCTATGGCTTTGTTGATGTGCTTTCTCCATGTCAGCCTGTCATCAAATGTTACTCCAAGGTATGTTCGTTCTTTATCTTCTCTTAGGGGATTCCATTTATCTGGATGATCCCAGTCTTTTGTATTGGAGAGAGAGTAAATAGAGTGATGCTGCACTTGTCAGTGTTAATGCTGACACACCATCTATTTGCCCATGCAACAAATGCATCTACAGCTCTTTGTGGCAATCTGGTGGCCACTGATGCATGTTCATTTGTGCTCCATAGAACCAGGTCATCAGCGTACATTGCCGCTTTAATTCCATGCGGTAGAGTAGCAACAGGATCATTGATCAAGATTAGAAAAAGTGTGGGTGACAAGACTCCGCCCAGGGGAACACCATGACGCAGTAGTACTCTCTTGCTCTTGAGTCCGTACTCAGGCTCTTCTGTTGTGCAAGTATGCTTTCACCCATTTGTACATTCTTCCATTGACTTTACAGTTTCTCAGTTTCTTCATCAGACCTCTTTCCAGACTTTGTCAAAGGCTTTCTTCAGATCTATCCATGCCACAAGCACCAGCTTCTTCTCTTGGAATGCATCCCCAATTTCTTGTGAGAGGTAGGTTGTCTGATCTTCCGTAGAGTAGCACTGCCTAAAGCCAGCCTGCTGTGGCACAAGGATGTTTTTACTTTCAATGTACCACTGCAGTCTGTGATTGATGATGCACTCCATTGTTTTGCGGAGACAGCTGGTGAGGCTAACTGGTCTGTAGCTAGAGGCAATGAAACTATCATTCCCTGATTTTAGAAGAGGTCTCATGATTGCTTCTCTCCAGGCTTGTGGAACACTGCCTAAGGTCCAGCTGTTATTGAAGATCTGCAACAGCTTTGTTTTGGCCTTTGTTCCTAAGTTCCTGATCATTTCACTGGAGATACCATCAGCTCCTGGTGACTTTCTGATTTTCAGTTTTGATATGGCTAGCTCCAGTTCACTGATTGTGATAGGTGCCTCCAGAACCTTATTGTACTATTTCATTCTGTCCTGTATGTTGCCATTTCTCTCGAATTTCTTGTTGTTTCTCTGGACTAATTTTGATACTGTTATCTTGTGCCAATGAGTCTGCAAAATGGTCAGCTGCTTGCTTTCCTGTTAAGATGTTTCCGTCTCTATGTAGTGATTTTTGAGTTTCTCCCCATGCCCTCATCGTTAAGTTGTTTTATTAGCTTCCACAACTTCATTGTGTCTCTTTCAAAGTTCAGTGGCTCTGTTTTATCCTGCCAGCTTTTCTGTCTAGCCTGCAGCTTGGCCCTTTGAAATTTGGCTTTTGCGTGCTGGTATTTATTGTGGTGCTCTTGGCTGGGTTTGGCCTCTGCTTGCTTTCTACACACTACCACATCATTATGCAACTGTTCCAATTCTCTGCACCAGTACAGTTTATATTGTTTACGAGCTCCTCTTGGTAGTATTTCTTGTGCTGCCTGCAGTATGCATTTCCCAAACTCTTCAACTACTTTATTTATGTCTTTCTCAGTGTTCAGGTTTCTGAACAGTATGCTGGAGCAATGCTTGTACATTGCCCAGTCTGCTTTCTTGTAGTTCCACCTAGAGAGGGGGCTGCTTTCACTTAGAAGCTCATTTTCTACAGTTAGAAAGACTGGCCGATGGTCACTGAGACTAAGTTGTTTCCCAACAATTCATGTAATGTTCCACTTCATGGTGAATGAAAAGCCAGGTTAGGTGTAGTTGTGGTGTGCCAAGATCTAGAGTAGAAAGTATGTGGGTCAGACGGCTTGTTAATTAAGACGAATCTATTCTCATCCTGCCAGTCTTCCAGTCTCTCTCCTCTCTGGTCGATGTGATCATAGCCCCAGCTCTGCGAGTGGCTGTTGAAATCGCCACACACAATCATTTTTTCTTTTAATGGTGAAAGATTAAGTGTGATTGACTCTTTGGCATGAATCCCAACCATCACACATTGTTTTCTCAAACTTTTTTATTGCTCAGTTTGAGTGGGTTCAGAATCAGTATCACTACACTAGGGACATTTCCACACATGCTTTCCCAATAGCAGAGAGTAACCATGCTGATGGTTCCAGCAGAGGCCTGATTACAAGTCTGCTGTCTTTTGTTCTAAGCATTTAGTGTCACTAGACCCTCTGTTCACTCCCCACTTAATCAGTCTCTCTAGGTATAGGACATTTGCCTACTCTGCTATAATGTCCACATAGTCCCAGTGAGCCTTCACCATGTCAGCCTTAATATAAAGCAGATCAAAGCACAGAAAAGTAGCCACAGCAGTCAGTCTGTTCATTATGCCACACAACTGCACATCCTGGGTAGAAAATCTCTACCATGCGAATGATCACGTCTTATCAAACGATGCAAGCCACTTCATGCAGAACATATAAGTTCCTATTTTTTAAAGCATAATTTGCAAGTCCAGTACATAAAGTTTGGCTGTACTATCTTCCAACCACTGGAAGGCTGCTATCACAGCCTCTACCTCCATTCTCAAGGTAGGAGTTGTGATATTATAAACTAAACTGAAACTCTCCTCTTTTACATTGTCTATTTGCCTAGGCAATGAATCTCATCCACTCTTATTGCCTCTTACCATAGACCATCATCAATTCATCTGGGTGTGAGTCGTCTGTTATCAACTGTTACATTGATGTCTCTATCATCTGCTATCCATTCCCCCTGCACCCTAGACCCAATGTAACTATCACTCTATAACAGGCTTCATTAATGAAGGTGGAAGGAGAGAGAGAGAGAGAGAGAGAGAGAGAGAGAGAGAGAGAGAGAGAGAGAGAGAGAGAGAGAGAGAGAGAGAGAGACAGAGAGACAGAGAGAGATGTTATGGTACATTCCTCACTACGCACCATCTGTTCAGCTCCATAAAACTGCTAAAGGCTAAACATATGGCTAAACACATTTGGTCAAGAACATACTAAAGAAATATGTCTTCTCCAGTGGCCAATCTCACTGTGTATTTAGCCTGTTTAATATGATAGATGCACTCGTGAGTTTTATAGTGACTGGTTATTTCTCCCTTTTACTTGCAGCCGAACCTCAAACTGAAAGAAGTAACACACGTATGTACGGTTCTCTGTTTAACAAAACAGAAATAAAACTTACCCCACAGTGCTCTAAAGGAGACGACAACACTAAGGAGCAAGACAATAAGTGCAATTTTGCTCCCAGTTTTGAAGGAAAGAAAGTTGTGCTCAACCATAATAAGGCCATACCCATCTATGCGTGCTGAAAAGTAAACAAAAAAATATGTGAATGCAATTGGATTTGGCATACAGAGGGATAGGTTCTTTTATTTCTGAGATGGGAATAGGTATGGTTCTGTAACTAATAACTGGAGTTGCAGCATAGAATGTTTGGACGACTGCTGTAATGAGCCGGTCCTATAGACATTGCATAACGTCATCCCCTCGAAAGGTTAGCTGGATAAATACCTTGAGTTCAGGGACTGAAGTTTTGTCGCGTTTTGGTTTCGGTTGTTGGCAGTGGCTCTTTATAAATCCTGTGGAGTATCCATTCAGGTATAAGACATTCTTCACAGTTTCAAATTCCTCTGTCAGTATGTCCTGGGTGCATATCTTCCTGGCACGATCAAACAGGGTCTGTACTAAGCCCCGTTTGTACTGAACAGGTGCAACGCACTGAAAATTTAAGTATTGCCCAGTCCATGTTTCTTTGTGGTACACCGATCTTTGAATTGTGCCGTCTGCTCGACATCTTATTAGAATATCTAGTAACGCCAACGCTTTGTTGTGTTCGTGTTCCACAGATAGAGAGATTTTATGCATCTGGTTCATTATGGCTTGGAACGATGTTGCTTGTAGCTAGTCTGTGGTGATAATTATTATATCATCCACATGACGGTAGAAGCCCAAGTTTTTAATGTCTGAGGATCTCTTTCCTTCTAAATGTGCCATGAAGATCTCCACTAGAATAGGACCAAGAGGACTCTCCATGGCCACTCCATCAATTTGGTGGTATGAATTTTTTTCAGAAAATTGAATTTTATGTTGGCGGTACATAGTAATAATCTCTCCAGAATAGATGTTGATGCCTAGTGTTAGTTGTTTATTTTTAATGTGCTCACTTATTATTTTCACTGTCTCATCTAATGGAACATTAGTTAATAGGGAGACTATATCTATGGATGCCATGTGTTTATTATTTATATCCATTGTATCCAATAATTCCACCAGTTTGAATGTATCTCTGAGTAGTGTTTGATCAAAGGACCGTCGTACTGGCTTTAAACTGCCATTAAACTACAGAGTGGTCAAACACATACCCAAGTGGATTGACAAGATAATACACAAAGATGGGAACCTGGCCAATCTGACACACCACAAGCCTCCTACGTCACTGATTGGATGGCACATTTTGGAAACCGGCCATGTGATTTATAGAGGCAATGTGTTTTGTTTAACACTCAAAATAGTCGCTTGTTAAAGATTGCAGAAGCCATCATGATTAATCTGTAGAGGTCAATTTTGTGCAAACAGAAAGACGTGATAGTCAGTTTAAAATTACTGTGGCAGACAATTGAAATTACTGTGCAAATATGTGTATATTTCAGCTTGAAGGATTTATCTGGTTACTTTATGTTGTGTGACTTCTGCACGATGTACCTGAGGAGATGCAGCAAAATATACCAGGCAATAAATTGTGCAATATATTGTTTGTGTCTTCATTATTCAAATTCACTAGGGGGAGGGGGTATACGATTTTTAAAAAAAATATGTGCCTAATTGGTTAAACCTTGATTTTGGTCTCTTTCCATTGTACGTTGACACCTTTGCAGTTCAAGCTTTGAACATTATAAATAAAGTAACCAAACCTCAAAGTTTGATGGTCAAACAAACATCTTGATGTTTCAGTAGCTAATTTGATCGGATGTCGTGATCGGGAATTTGCGGTCAAGATAATGTCCCAGCAACCATTTTGGCTCGCTTCTGAAATTTGGCCCAATTCAGGATGTGGTGGTTTTTTTTTTATTTCCGAAAACCGTGCCAGTGCTGTAGTTTCATAGTTTCAAGCTCATGTGCTCTGACTGAGACTGAGTAAGTTTGGTTCCCGTATGTACAGATTGTTGCTAAAGCCAAACTTTGATTAATATTAGTAATTTAATAATTGAATTCTCCATCCACTTTTATATATCTGTAAAATTTCATTACTTGAAATGATCGGGGGGAATTTAGTAAAAAAAAAAAAAACTGTTAGTGAGATTAGCAACAAGTGTTAAGTTACAGCGATGTCCTGTTAAAAAAAAAGGTAGGGGGGGGGGATATGAGGGGAAAAAAAGCAACACTCAATAAATAAGAAAGTTGTAGTAGTTGTAAAAAACAAATGTAAAGGAGTTCGGGCGGCAGACCGGGTGGGGGGGGGGGGGGGGAAACAACTTGAGACTTGCACTTGAATGCTCTGCCTTTGCCTACATCGAATCCTTAGTATTCCTTAGGAGGACTGTACATGACCGGGACCAGCCCCGATGAGAATAACACAAGAAGCGACAAGAGCACGTAGCAGTGCTAATAGAGAAAAGAAGGCAGAAGCCAACAAACGAAAGAATGCGCGCCCCAGTAGGCCCGACCAAGGACCGGTCTTTATCAGGACCAACACAAGACAAAGAAAACAACCAGATAGCACAAAATAAATGTATCCGACGAACAGAGCGGAACCAATAAAACCAGTAGGAATTAGGACTAACAGTCCACACAACCACGGCTCTCAACCATAACCACCGCTGAGGAAGCAGGTTAGACGAGACCGAATTTGGATTTAAATTTTTGTGTGTGGAAAATTGGAATTGGAGCAGTTGTACGGACTTTTAAACTTTAAATTAAAGTGACATTCACTGATTTCTTACACTGAATCAGAAACTCATCTGTGCAATTAATATACTTAGTATCTCAGAAATACATAAAGTTACCAAATACTGTAATTAATTTGTTTAATCATTGCAACTAGATTCCTTTTTCTATTTCTATTGAATACGATACGATGTACAATGTACACACAGAGTGATATCCCTTGCTCTACTACCGGAAGTTCCTTTTTAATAACAGTTTCTCGTTAAGGTAAGAAAACTTGGTAGTTTTGGACTATCGTTACAAAATCTTGCTATCCTGAAAACATCCATCCATAAAATGTTTTCTGCATTATTTATAAGTATTAATATTTCACGATTGAAATATATTTTTTGAGAGAGACAAGATGGCTAGCACAGTATGAATGCCATAAGTGTCTGAGTGAAAGTACTGTTTTCTACTTTACCTACACATATAAAATAAAATACGTTAGCAGTGGTGCCATCTCCCTTTGGTTGATGAAAAAGCACCAAAATCGACAGAAAAAGCACCAAAATTTTTTGGAAAGCACCGAAAAAAGCACTAACTTTTTATTATAGTATGTCCCACAAAGAATGCCTTCATTCACGATCAATTATTTTGAAAACTCTTGCATCGTTATGAAATTTTTCCAGCCGTCTTAATCTTATATAATGACGTCTTTGATAGGTCCAAAAACAACTTAAATCATCGAAAGCGGCGACATTCCTTTGATGTTTTGCTGAACAATTAGTGATTTCTCGCTAACAAATTTATGTTTACAGTAATGGGAGACCCGCCAATTCAGATGACACACAAAGACGTATCCAGATTCCTATGGGAGTGGGTTCAATGAAAGAAGTACTCGACAGGGTCGGCTGCATTGCACCAGGTTTTTATCCCATATAGCTGTTTCTTTCTGCAGCGCGGAAAGCGTCGCACAAAGCACGAACTCCGCAGCTCCAGCGACGACCCTCGGGAGTCCAAAAAATTGTACTCGTGAAATTAAGGGCGCAGCCTGGAATCTAACATACAACCTACGGAGCCAGAGTCAGACGGCTTGACCACTTAACCACGGAGAATCCCGAGAGGGGTGCAATGTGTAATATTAGTAAAGAAAAGACTAAGACAGAGAATTTACAGAGGCACAGGGTAAATAATTTGTAAATTAACAGGAAGGTAGAAGGAATATATTTCTTACTTTATTTTTCATTTCCTTGTTTCTTCAGCTGCTGGTTAATAAAGTGTACACAAGTATTCATGTTAGCTTTTTATATTGAGTTCGAGAAAGCTTCCAAATAGCTGTGCGTTAATGTGCGTATGGAGTGGCCAGAAATGATACCGCAATTTAGTCATCATGTTTCCATTTTTAAGGATCTGTTCAGCTGTCTGTGTAGTTTGTTCACATGGGTGACAGACCCGCTTTGAGTCTTTGTGAAAGACTGTCTACTCTGCTGTTTACTGTTCAGAGACGGAACATGATCACTTGTTTTGCACTATGAAAATAGTTGTCAGTGTCTCTATAGTGGGCTTTCTTCTTAACGACCAAGATGTTGGTCCTCTTTTCATTGAAGTTTATAGATTGATTCGTATGCATGTGTGTTGTCCCCTAATTTGACGTGTTTGCTCTCACGTTTCTTGTTATGCCACAATATGTCAGTTTCCACCGCAATATTACTCTTCTGTTGGTATTCAATGCGTTTAGTGTGTGTATGTGTGTGTGTTTTTCAATAGTTGTTTGTCACCGCTGAGGGCTTGCGGAATTGAAAATTCATCACTGTGGAATACAAACTGTTGCCATTGACATTATGCTGATGCTGTAATGTTTAGGGCCTGCAATTTGTCTGAATAGTTGGAGCAAAATATCCCAGTAAGTGTGTACGTAGATTAAGGTCTGCGATCTGCTCAGACCTTAATGTGTCGGATGATTCCAGTAGGTTGGTCATTGCTCTCGACTGCATAAAATTCAATCCAACCTTTCTCTGGCTGGCTGGGTAGGTAGGTAGGTAGGTAGATAGGAGATGGGTGAACCCGGGCTGAGTCGGCTAGTTTATTTATAAAATCACGTTAAATGAAAGAACCCCCATTTGAGACACCTGAACAAAACCATTTAACTTCGCGCTGTTTGTGCCAAAACGAAAACCGTGAGACAATTTCAAAAAGAGCGGGGGTGAGTCTTGCTGAAGCTGTAATACTTTTAAAATGATGAACTTAATCCCTAAGCCGTAAATTATATACCGCATATAAACAAACATTGAAATCTGCTGTACAATCTCCAGAACAAACATTTTTTTGTTGGGTGGACATAATGATAAGGTTATATGCTAAATCTCATTTTCCCTCAGTTGGTTACTGAGATATTGAATTTTATATTGAGGCAAAAAAAAAAAAACTAAAACACTATACAAATGTAACAAGGTAGCGCAGTATAATTTATTATCACTTCATATTACAATGTTTATTCCAGATCCGCCAAATCCCAATCAATCAGAACTACTCTCGAGCCAAAAAAGCACTAAATTGCAATAATATTTTTTGAGAAATCACTAAAACAAGCACTGGCGGTATTCATTCAAAATGTTATAAAGTAGCACATTATAATTTATTATTATCACTGAATATTAGAATGAAGTTTATTCCAGATCTGCCAAATCCCAGTCAGACAACTCTTCAGTTTCTGTAGCTATTTCCTGCTGTGTTTGCTCTTGCTTCTTGCAATGATGATAATTGAAAGAAACGTGTATATGATTCCTGTGATCCAATTTTTCGTAGGATATCCTAAGGTAGTTTTTAATCATGACAGCATTTGCCATATCTTTTCATTCCATATCTAATAGTCAAAACAGCTGTCAAACTCTTTATGCTCGTCTATTCCGCAATTTTGATTTTATAACTCCCATCTGACTGAAAATACGCTCCTCGTCCGCATTAGAATGAGGTAAAATGAGCAGTTAAAGCTAAATCTGTAAGATCTTGGAGAGGATTTTCACCGGTGGCATCCCTGTAGTTCTGCCCACAGTCCAAGTGTGTCAGAGGTCTGTGTCCACTGCATATGATGAAGTTTTCTCCACTGGGAATCAATGCGGGCGAGAGTAGCTGCATCTTCTACAAACATTTTAGCAAGATCCAATATACAGGGCATCATTGGCTGTAGACATTCACTTTCACTAAGACATGACATGGACTGCAAAACTCGAACGTTATCGAGCAAACGTAATCACAGCTGTGTCATCAGCTCTATTAAAAACTGGATGCACCTTCCACGAATTTCTTTCTCATCAGGAAAATTGTAGCCTGCTATTTCTTTCTCAAACTTATAACTTAGATTGGGATTAGGATCTAAATAATCTTGAATAGCATCACTTTCTGTTATTTTTTTTCCAGGAATAGCAATCTTTGAACTGATAGAATCAGTAAGTTGGACAAGATCGCTGAGTAGTTTTGTTGGATCCTGTATAACTGCTTCGAATTTCTTATTCACACTTTGAACTTCTCCAAGAATATGCTTGAGAAATATGAGATACACATAGTTTTTCATGTCGCTAAACATAGAATGTAGAAGGTCTGCTGTATAACAGCGCTCGTTGAGTCTTGCTATATCAAAATGAGAGCTCGACCCACTGCTGCAATATTCTGACAATGGCAGATTGAATGGACATCCTCATATCTCACCCCCACCCCAATCTATACATTGTTACCCTTGCTGTCTCATATCTCTACCCCCACACCAATCTACACATTGTTACCCTGGCTCTCATATCTCTCCCCCCACACCAATCTATACATTGTTACACATGCTCTCTCATATCTCTCCCCCCACCCCAATCTATACACTGTTACCCAGGCTCTCTCATATCTCTCCCCCCACCCCAATCTACACATTGTTACCCTGGCTCTCTCGTATCTCTCCCCCCACCCCAATCTACACATTGTTACCCTGGCTCTCTCATATCTCTCCCCCTACCCCAATTTACACATTGTTACCCTGGCTCTCTCATATCTCACCCCCACCCCAATCTCTACACATTGTTACCCTGGCTCTCTCATATCTCTCCCCCACCCCAAAATACACATTGTTACCCTGGCTCTCTCATATCTCTCCCCCCACCCCAAAATACACATTGTTACCCTGGCTCTCTATCTCTCCCCCACACCATTCTACACATTGTTACCCTGGCTCTCTCATATCTCACCCCCACCCCAATCTCTACACATTGTTACCCTGGCTCTCATATCTCTCCCCCACCCCAATCTACACATTGTTACCCTGGCTTTCTCATATCTCTACCCCCACCCCAATCTACACATTGTTACCCTGGCTCTCTCATATCTCTCCCCCACCCCAATCTACACATTGTTACCCTGGCTCTCTCATATCTCACCCCCACCCCAATCTCTACACATTGTTACCCTGGCTCTCTCATATCTCTACCCCCACACCATTCTACACATTGTTACCCAGGCTCTCATATCTCTCCCCCACCCCAATCTACACATTGTTACCCTGACTCTCTCATATCTCTACCCTCACCCCAATCTCTACACATTGTTACCCAGGCTCTCATATCTCTCCCCCACCCCAATCTACACATTGTTACCCTGACTCTCTCATATCTCTACCCCCACCCCAATCTACACATTGTTACCCTGGCTCTCTCATATCTCACCCCCACCCCAATCTCTACACATTGTTACCCTGGCTCTCTCATATCTCTCCCCCCACACCATTCTACACATTGTTACCCAGGCTCTCATATCTCTCCCCCACCCCAATCTACACATTGTTACCCTGGCTCTCTCATATCTCTACCCCCACACCAATCTATACATTGTTACCCAGGCTCTCATATCTCTCCCCCACCCCAATCTACACATTGTTACCCTGGCTCTCTCATATCTCTACCCCCACACCAATCTATACATTGTTACCCAGGCTCTCATATCTCTCCCCTCACCCCAATCTACACATTGTTACCCAGACTCTCTCATATCTCTCCCCCACACCAATCTATACATTGTTACCCTGGCTCTCTCATATCTCTACCCCCACACCAATCTATACATTGTTACCCTGGCTCTCTCATATCTCTACCCCCACACCAATCTATACATTGTTACCCAGACTCTCTCATATCTCTACCCCCACACCAATCTATACATTGTTACCCTGGCTCTCTCATATCTCTACCCCCACACCAATCTATACATTGTTACCCAGACTCTCTCATATCTCTACCCCCACACCAATCTATACATTGTTACCCTGGCTCTCTCATATCTCTACCCCCACACCAATCTACACATTGTTACCCAGACTCTCTCATATCTCTACCCCCACACCAATCTATACATTGTTACCCTGGCTCTCTCATATCTCTCCCCCACCCCAATCTACACATTGTTACCCTGGCTCTCTCATATCTCTACCCCCACCCCAATCTACACATTGTTACCCAGGCTCTCATATCTCTACCCCACCCCAATCTACACATTGTTACCCTGGCTCTCTCATATCTCTCCCCCACCCCAATCTACACATTGTTACCCTGGCTCTCTCATATCTCTACCCCCACACCAATCTATACATTGTTACCCAGGCTCTTATATCTCTCCCCCACCCCAATCTACACATTGTTACCCTGGCTCTCTCATATCTCTACCCCCACACCAATCTACACATTGTTACCCAGGCTCTCTCATATCTCTACCCCCACACCAATCTATACATTGTTACCCAGGCTCTCATATCTCTCCCCTCACCCCAATCTACACATTGTTACCCTGGCTCTCTCATATCTCTACCCCCACCCCAATCTACACATTGTTACCCTGGCTCTCTCATATCTCTACCCCCACCCCAATCTACACATTGTTACCCAGACTCTCTCATATCTCTCCCCCCACCCCAATCTACACATTGTTACCCAGGCTCTCTCATCTCTCCCCCCCCCCCACCAATCTATACATTGTTACCCATGCTCTCTCATCTCTCTCTCTCTCCCCCCCCCCCCACACCAATCTATACATTGTTACCCAGGCTCTCATATCTCTCCCCCACCCCAATCTACACATTGTTACCCAGGCTCTCTCATCTCTCCTTCCCCCCCCCACCAATCTATACATTGTTACCCAGGCTCTCTCATATCTCTCCTCCCCCCCCCCCCCACACCAATCTATACATTGTTACCCAGGCTCTCATATCTCTCCCCCACCCCAATCTATACATTGTTACCCAGGCTCTCTCATATCTCTCCCCCACACCAATCTATACATTGTTACCCAGGCTCTCTCATATCTCTCCCCCCCCCCCACACCAATCTATACATTGTTACCCAGGCTCTCATATCTCTCCCCCACCCCAATCTACACATTGTTACCCTGGCTCTCTCATATCTCTACCCCCACACCAATCTATACATTGTTACCCAGGCTCTCATATCTCTCCCCCCACACCATTCTACACATTGTTACCCAGGCTCTCATATCTCTCCCCCACCCCAATCTACACATTGTTACCCTGGCTCTCTCATATCTCTACCCCCACACCAATCTATACATTGTTACCCAGGCTCTCATATCTCTCCCCTCACCCCAATCTATACATTGTTACCCAGGCTCTCATATCTCTCCCCTCACCCCAATCTACACATTGTTACCCTGGCTCTCTCATATCTCTACCCCCACACCAATCTATACATTGTTACCCAGGCTCTCATATCTCTCCCCCACCCCAATCTACACATTGTTACCCTGGCTCTCTCATATCTCTCCCCCACCCCAATCTATACATTGTTACCCAGGCTCTCTCATATCTCTCCCCCACACCAATCTACACATTGTTACCCTGGCTCTCTCATATCTCCCCCCCCCCCCACACCAATCTATACATTGTTACCCAGGCTCTCATATCTCTCCCCCACACCAATCTACACATTGTTACCCTGGCTCTCTCATATCTCTCCCCCCCCCCCCCCCACACCAATCTATACATTGTTACCCAGGCTCTCATATCTCTCCCCCACCCCAATCTATACATTGTTACCCAGACTCTCTCATATCTCTCCCCCACACCAATCTACACATTGTTACCCTGGCTCTCTCATATCTCTCCCCCCCCCCCCCACACACACCAATCTATACATTGTTACCCAGGCTCTCATATCTCTCCCCCACACCAATCTACACATTGTTACCCTGGCTCTCTCATATCTCCCCCCCCCCCCACACCAATCTATACATTGTTACCCAGGCTCTCATATCTCTCCCCCACCCCAATCTATACATTGTTACCCAGGCTCTCTCATATCTCTCCCCCACACCAATCTATACATTGTTACCCAGGCTCTCTCATATCTCCCCCCCCCCCCCCCACACACCAATCTATACATTGTTACCCAGGCTCTCATATCTCTCCCCCACACCAATCTACACATTGTTACCCTGGCTCTCTCATATCTCTCCCCCCCCCCCCCCCCACACCAATCTATACATTGTTACCCAGGCTCTCATATCTCTCCCCCACCCCAATCTACACATTGTTACCCTGGCTCTCTCATATCTCTACCCCCACACCAATCTATACATTGTTACCCAGGCTCTCATATCTCTCCCCCCACACCATTCTACACATTGTTACCCAGGCTCTCATATCTCTCCCCCACCCCAATCTACACATTGTTACCCTGGCTCTCTCATATCTCTACCCCCACACCAATCTATAAATTGTTACCCAGGCTCTCATATCTCTCCCCTCACCCCAATCTACACATTGTTACCCTGGCTCTCTCATATCTCTCCCCCACACCAATCTACACATTGTTACCCTGGCTCTCATATCTCTCCCCCACCCCAATCTACACATTGTTACCCTGGCTCTCATATCTCTCCCCCACCCCAATCTATACATTGTTACCCTGGCTCTCTCATATCTCTACCCCCACACCAATCTATAAATTGTTACCCAGGCTCTCATATCTCTCCCCCACCCCAATCTACACATTGTTACCCTGGCTCTCATATCTCTCCCCCACCCCAATCTACACATTGTTACCCAGGCTCTCATATCTCTCCCCCACCCCAATCTACACATTGTTACCCAGGCTCTCATATCTCTCCCCCACCCCAATCTACACATTGTTACCCTGGCTCTCTCATATCTCTACCCCCACACCAATCTATAAATTGTTACCCAGGCTCTCATATCTCTCCCCTCACCCCAATCTACACATTGTTACCCTGGCTCTCTCATATCTCTCCCCCACACCAATCTACACATTGTTACCCTGGCTCTCATATCTCTCCCCCACACCAATCTACACATTGTTACCCTGGCTCTCATATCTCTCCCCCACCCCAATCTACACATTGTTACCCAGGCTCTCATATCTCTACCCCCACACCAATCTATACATTGTTACCCAGGCTCTCATATCTCTCTCCCCCCCCCCCCCACACCAATCTATACATTGTTACCCAGGCTCTCATATCTCTCCCCCCCCCCCCCACACCAATCTATACATTGTTACCCAGGCTCTCATATCTCTCCCCTCACCCCAATCTACACATTGTTACCCTGGCTCTCTCATATCTCTCCCCCCCCCCCCCACACCAATCTATACATTGTTACCCAGGCTCTCATATCTCTCCCCCACACCAATCTACACATTGTTACCCTGGCTCTCTCATATCTCTCTCCCCCCCCCCCCCACACCAATCTATACATTGTTACCCAGGCTCTCATATCTCTCCCCCACACCAATCTACACATTGTTACCCTGGCTCTCTCATATCTCTCCCCCACACCAATCTACACATTGTTACCCTGGCTCTCTCATATCTCTCCCCCCCCCCCCACACCAATCTATACATTGTTACCCTGGCTCTCTCATATCTCTCCCCCACACCAATCTACACATTGTTACCCTGGCTCTCTCATATCTCTCTCCCCCCCCCCACACCAATCTATACATTGTTACCCAGGCTCTCATATCTCTCCCCCACACCAATCTACACATTGTTACCCTGGCTCTCTCATATCTCTCCCCCCCCCCCCCACACCAATCTATACATTGTTACCCAGGCTCTCTCATATCTCTCCCCCACACCAATCTATACATTGTTACCCAGGCTCTCTCATATCTCTCCCCCCCCCCCCCACACACACCAATCTATACATTGTTACCCAGGCTCTCATATCTCTCCCCCACACCAATCTACACATTGTTACCCTGGCTCTCTCATATCTCTCCCCCCCCCCCCCCCCACACCAATCTATACATTGTTACCCAGGCTCTCATATCTCTCCCCCACCCCAATCTACACATTGTTACCCTGGCTCTCTCATATCTCTACCCCCACACCAATCTATACATTGTTACCCAGGCTCTCATATCTCTCCCCCCACACCATTCTACACATTGTTACCCAGGCTCTCATATCTCTCCCCCACCCCAATCTACACATTGTTACCCTGGCTCTCTCATATCTCTACCCCCACACCAATCTATAAATTGTTACCCAGGCTCTCATATCTCTCCCCTCACCCCAATCTACACATTGTTACCCTGGCTCTCTCATATCTCTCCCCCACACCAATCTACACATTGTTACCCTGGCTCTCATATCTCTCCCCCACCCCAATCTACACATTGTTACCCTGGCTCTCATATCTCTCCCCCACCCCAATCTATACATTGTTACCCTGGCTCTCTCATATCTCTACCCCCACACCAATCTATAAATTGTTACCCAGGCTCTCATATCTCTCCCCCACCCCAATCTACACATTGTTACCCTGGCTCTCATATCTCTCCCCCACCCCAATCTACACATTGTTACCCAGGCTCTCATATCTCTCCCCCACCCCAATCTACACATTGTTACCCAGGCTCTCATATCTCTCCCCCACCCCAATCTACACATTGTTACCCTGGCTCTCTCATATCTCTACCCCCACACCAATCTATAAATTGTTACCCAGGCTCTCATATCTCTCCCCTCACCCCAATCTACACATTGTTACCCTGGCTCTCTCATATCTCTCCCCCACACCAATCTACACATTGTTACCCTGGCTCTCATATCTCTCCCCCACACCAATCTACACATTGTTACCCTGGCTCTCATATCTCTCCCCCACCCCAATCTACACATTGTTACCCAGGCTCTCATATCTCTACCCCCACACCAATCTATACATTGTTACCCAGGCTCTCATATCTCTCCCCCCCCCCCCCCCACACCAATCTATACATTGTTACCCAGGCTCTCATATCTCTCCCCCCCCCCCCACACCAATCTATACATTGTTACCCAGGCTCTCATATCTCTCCCCTCACCCCAATCTACACATTGTTACCCTGGCTCTCTCATATCTCTCCCCCCCCCCCCACACCAATCTATACATTGTTACCCAGGCTCTCATATCTCTCCCCCACACCAATCTACACATTGTTACCCTGGCTCTCTCATATCTCTCCCCCACACCAATCTACACATTGTTACCCTGGCTCTCTCATATCTCTCCCCCCCCCCCACACCAATCTATACATTGTTACCCTGGCTCTCTCATATCTCTCCCCCACACCAATCTACACATTGTTACCCTGGCTCTCTCATATCTCTCTCTCCCCCCCCCCCCCACACCAATCTATACATTGTTACCCAGGCTCTCATATCTCTCCCCCACACCAATCTACACATTGTTACCCTGGCTCTCTCATATCTCTCCCCCACACCAATCTACACATTGTTACCCTGGCTCTCTCATATCTCTCCCCCCCCCACACCAATCTATACATTGTTACCCAGGCTCTCTCATATCTCTCCCCCCCCCCCACACACCAATCTATACATTGTTACCCTGGCTCTCTCATATCTCCCCCCCCCCACACACCAATCTATACATTGTTACCCTGGCTCTCTCATATCTCTCTCCCCCCCCCCCCCCCACACCAATCTACACATTGTTACCCTGGCTCTCTCATATCTCTCCCCCCCCCCCCCACACCAATCTACACATTGTTACCCTGGCTCTCTCATATCTCTCCCCCCCCCCACACCAATCTACACATTGTTACCCTGGCTCTCTCATATCTCTCTCCCCCCCCCCCCCCCCACACCAATCTACACATTGTTACCCTGGCTCTCTCATATCTCTCCCCCCCCCCACACCAATCTACACATTGTTACCCTGGCTCTCTCATATCTCTCCCCCCCCCCCCCCACACCAATCTACACATTGTTACCCTGGCTCTCTCATATCTCTCTCCCCCCCCCCCCCACACCAATCTACACATTGTTACCCTGGCTCTCTCATATCTCTCCCCCCCCCCCACACCAATCTACACATTGTTACCCTGGCTCTCTCATATCTCCCCCCCCCCCCCCCCACACCAATCTACACATTGTTACCCTGGCTCTCTCATATCTCTCCCCCCCCCCACACCAATCTACACATTGTTACCCTGGCTCTCTCATATCTCTCTCCCCCCCCCCCCCACACCAATCTACACATTGTTACCCTGGCTCTCTCATATCTCTCCCCCCCCCACACCAATCTACACATTGTTACCCTGGCTCTCTCATATCTCTCCCCCCCCCCCCCCACACCAATCTACACATTGTTACCCTGGCTCTCTCATATCTCTCTCCCCCCCCCCACACCAATCTACACATTGTTACCCTGGCTCTCTCATATCTCTCTCCCCCCCCCCCACACCAATCTACACATTGTTACCCTGGCTCTCTCATATCTCTCCCCCCCCCCCCACACCAATCTACACATTGTTACCCTGGCTCTCTCATATCTCTCTCCCCCCCCCCCCCACACCAATCTACACATTGTTACCCTGGCTCTCTCATATCTCTCTCTCCCCCCCCCCCCCACACCAATCTACACATTGTTACCCTGGCTCTCTCATATCTCTCTCCCCCCCCCCACACCCCAATCTACACATTGTTACCCTGGCTCTCTCATATCTCTCCCCCACCCCAATCTACACATTGTTACCCTGGCTCTCTCATATCTCACCCCCACCCCAATCTCTACACATTGTTACCCTGGCTCTCTCATATCTCTCCCCCACCCCAAAATACACATTGTTACCCTGGCTCTCTCATATCTCTCCCCCCACACCATTCTACACATTGTTACCCAGGCTCTCATATCTCTCCCCCACCCCAATCTACACATTGTTACCCTGGCTCTCTCATATCTCACCCCCCACACCATTCTACACATTGTTACCCTGGCTCTCATATCTCTCCCCCCACCCCAATCTACACATTGTTACCCTGGCTCTCATATCTCTCCCCCACCCCAATCTACACATTGTTACCCTGGCTCTCTCATATCTCTCCCCCCCCCCCACACCAATCTATACATTGTTACCCTGGCTCTCTCATATCTCTCCCCCACACCAATCTACACATTGTTACCCTGGCTCTCTCATATCTCTCTCTCCCCCCCCCCCCCCACACACCAATCTATACATTGTTACCCAGGCTCTCATATCTCTCCCCCACACCAATCTACACATTGTTACCCTGGCTCTCTCATATCTCTCCCCCACACCAATCTACACATTGTTACCCTGGCTCTCTCATATCTCTCCCCCCCCCCCCCACACCAATCTATACATTGTTACCCAGGCTCTCTCATATCTCTCCCCCCCCCCCCACACCAATCTATACATTGTTACCCAGGCTCTCTCATATCTCTCCCCCCCCCCCACACACCAATCTATACATTGTTACCCTGGCTCTCTCATATCTCTCCCCCCCCCCCCCCCCACACCAATCTATACATTGTTACCCTGGCTCTCTCATATCTCACCCCCACCCCAATCTCTACACATTGTTACCCTGGCTCTCTCATATCTCTCCCCCACCCCAATCTCTACACATTGTTACCCTGGCTCTCTCATATCTCTCCCCCACCCCAAAATACACATTGTTACCCTGGCTCTCATATCTCTCCCCCCACCCCAATCTACACATTGTTACCCTGGCTCTCATATCTCTCCCCCACCCCAATCTACACATTGTTACCCTGGCTCTCTCATATCTCTACCCCCACCCCAATCTACACATTGTTACCCTGGCTCTCTCATATCTCACCCCCCACACCATTCTACACATTGTTACCCTGGCTCTCTCATATCTCTTCCCCCACCCCAATCTACACATTGTTACCCTGGCTCTCATATCTCTCCCCCACCCCAATCTACACATTGTTACCCTGGCTCTCTCATATCTCTACCCCCACCCCAATCTACACATTGTTACCCTGGCTCTCTCATATCTCTACCCCCACCCCAATCTATACATTGTTACCCTGACTCTCTCATATCTCTACCCCCACCCCAATCTATACATTGTTACCCTGGCTCTCTCATATCTCTACCCCCACACCATTCTACACATTGTTACCCAGGCTCTCATATCTCTCCCCCACCCCAATCTACACATTGTTACCCTGACTCTCTCATATCTCTACCCCCACCCCAATCTCTACACATTGTTACCCTGACTATCTCATATCTCTACCCCCACCCCAATCTATACATTGTTACCCTGGCTCTCTCATATCTCTCCCCCCACACCATTCTACACATTGTTACCCAGGCTCTCATATCTCTCCCCCACCCCAATCTACA
The DNA here is from genome assembly GCA_963921405.1 of Cepaea hortensis. Classification (NCBI taxonomy): domain Eukaryota; kingdom Metazoa; phylum Mollusca; class Gastropoda; order Stylommatophora; family Helicidae; genus Cepaea; species Cepaea hortensis. The sequence continues at coordinate 59,774,108 of OY992878.1, read as the reverse complement.
CATTGTTACCCTGACTCTCTCATATCTCTACCCCCACCCCAATCTCTACACATTGTTACCCTGACTCTCTCATATCTCTACCCCCACCCCAATCTATACATTGTTACCCTGACTCTCTCATATCTCTACCCCCACCCCAATCTACACATTGTTACCCTGACTCTCTCATATCTCTACCCCCACCCCAATCTACACATTGTTACCCAGGCTCTCATATCTCACCCCCACCCCAATCTCTACACATTGTTACCCTGACTCTCTCATATCTCTACCCCCACCCCAATCTCTACACATTGTTACCCAGGCTCTCATATCTCTCCCCCACCCCAATCTACACATTGTTACCCTGACTCTCTCATATCTCTACCCCCACCCCAATCTACACATTGTTACCCAGGCTCTCATATCTCACCCCCACACCATTCTACACATTGTTACCCAGGCTCTCATATCTCTCCCCCACCCCAATCTCTACACATTGTTACCCTGGCTCTTTCATATCTCTACCCCCACCCCAATCTCTACACATTGTTACCCTGGCTCTTTCATATCTCTACCCCCACCCCAATCTCTACACATTGTTACCCTGACTCTCTATCTCTACCCCCACCCCAATCTCTACACATTGTTACCCTGGCTCTTTCATATCTCTACCCCCACCCCAATCTACACATTGTTACCCTGACTCTCTCATATCTCTACCCCCACCCCAATCTACACATTGTTACCCTGGCTCTCTCATATCTCACCCCCCACACCATTCTACACATTGTTACCCAGGCTCTCATATCTCTACCCCCACCCCAATCTCTACACATTGTTACCCTGACTCTCTCATATCTCTACCCCCACCCCAATCTACACATTGTTACCCTGGCTCTCTCATATCTCACCCCCCACACCATTCTACACATTGTTACCCAGGCTCTCATATCTCTCCCCCACCCCAATCTACACATTGTTACCCTGGCTCTCTCATATCTCTACCCCCACCCCAATCTACACATTGTTACCCAGGCTCTCATATCTCTCCCCCCACACCATTCTACACATTGTTACCCTGGCTATCTCATATCTCTCCCCCCACACCATTCTACACATTGTTACCCTGGCTATCTCATATCTCTCCCCCACACCAATCTATACATTGTTACCCTGGCTCTCTCATATCTCTTCCCCCCCCCCCCCCCCCACACCAATCTATACATTGTTACCCTGGCTCTCTCATATCTCTCCCCCACCCCAATCTGCACATTGTTATACAGGTTTTACGGCATCCTTCCCCCTCTTCCCCCCACCCCTCAGTTCCCAGGTGAATCAGCCTTTCCAGATATGAGCCTCATTCCAGTCCATCCCAGATGTCATGATCTAGCTAACCATAAAAGAGCAGCAGCAGCCAGTTTCATCCTGTTCATTTCCACGCACACTTGCAAAATGAGTAAGTAAAAGACGCAACCTATCACAAACAGTTGTCATTTTTGGCCATGTTATCAGAAGAGAAAAACTTGAAAAATTTGTGGAAAGAGATAGAAGACAATGAGAGGAGATTGTTGACACGGCACAGAAAGGGGGGCAGCACATGAATTGATACATGCTGTTGGAGATAGCAAGATGTGAAGCATGATCACTTACGCCAGCTGGCAAGGCACACGATAATGATCATGAAATGTGCTCCAAGAGTATCCATCATATGCATAACAGAAAATGACTTTGGCCTGCACAAGTTACATTTGAGAAAAAACTGGAGATATCACTAATCTCAAATAACTGCTGCTTTCTTTATTATATTCAGGTTGACGTCTGAAGGTGTACAAAGAGGAGCTGGTATCTCTGTTTTCATTGGTAATGTGTTGTTTTAACTTATTTCAACTTTATTTGTATTTGAGGTGCCTCACCATGAAGTTCAACAAGGCAGTGTCTGGGTCTAGAAGAAAGAATCGAGCCCGCCACTTTAATGCCCCATCCCACATAAGGAGGAAAATTATGAGCTCGCCGCTTTCTAAAGAGCTTCGTCAGAAGCACAATGTCCGAAGCATTCCTATCAGAAAAGATGATGAAGTGATGGTAAGCAGCATATTCTAGCTTGAATTAGCAAAGATTACATATTCCTTTTGTACGCTCCTTTATTCTACTTCTTCTTCTTCTGCGTTCATCCGGATTTTTTTTTCCGGACGTGACTGCGTTGTGCCTGTTTACAGCAGAGCTGCGTTCTTGCACCGTTAGGCCGACACATCCGACTTCTGCGGCTTTATTATTCTTTGCTTCTAATTTAACCATTTATAATAAAGTGTGATAAATTGGTTGTCTTCTACTTGGTGATGGAAAACTGGTTCTGATTATTATCTATTATCATGAGTCTTTGATTAGATCTAATGTTTGCAAATGTCTACATTTGTTTGTCTTTCGATGACGTCTCACAATTGTTTATTTTTCTCCAGAAATGTTTTTAAAATTTATTTAGCATTATTTTTTCCTTTGCTGTTAAAAAAAACACCACTAAATTTCATTTTAAATAGTGTTATGGGGTTTCTAATGGAGATGTGGCACCTGAGACAAATGTTGCGAATACCTTGGACTGCGAGAGTAACTAATGGCGATTAGCTGGAAGAGGCTTATGAAAGTTTAACTTTATATACAACTTTAAGGAGGAGACAAACAACATTCTTTTGTCATGTGAGGAGAAAAGGGGCATTGGAAAACACTAACAACTGGAAATATCGGTGGGAAAAGAAGCAGAGGCAGAGAGAAATGATGCTGGATGGACTGAGACAGTGGCATGGAGGAACATCCTCAGCAAAGTTGATCTAGAACAGTGAGGGCCAAGATCTACATAAACACCAATGACAATTGGCAGAGCACATGATGGGGATAACTTATTTTCTAACTTAACTAGTGTGAAGTTTAAGACAGAAAAAGTATGTTTATAATAGTATGTTTATAACATAAAGCCTGTGCAACATTCTGGCATATTTGCCTTTATAGGGTTTTCAAGGGGTGGAGAGGCGCATCTTGTATTACTGTGATGCAAGGCAGAGGCTGTTTTAGATTGACCACAGCAGGGTTGCCAGTTCACCGTGATTTTTAAAAAAAGCCAAGCCATGGCATAAAAAAGCCACCCAAAAAAAGCCAAATATTGCCCAGTACAAAGATATATTAAAAATATACTTACATCACATGAACACCTCTTCTTCAAATTCAGTACAGGGTTCATTAGAATATACAATTCCAGCTTTGAAATCATTTTCATTTAACATTTTGGATGAAGGAACAAATTCATTACAGCACTTGTTTGAAGATAATAGTTCTGCTCTAATTCTAATAATTGCTTCTAAGAGAGACAGCTGAAGTCTATTCTTTGCTTTGGTTTTTATGCATGTTAAAAGAGAGAACATCCTCTCCACTGCAGCATGGCTAATAGGTGTTATTAAGCAAGTAAGAGCAAAAGAAGCAGGCTCTTTAAATTGGGGATGTTTCATGACTCTTTGCCAGAACTGCTCTGTATCTTTAGGCAGTTCATTTTCTTTAAATTGTTCTTCTTCCTTCCAATCTATAAAAGGCAATTTTCTGTATTGATCTTCAATAATAGTGTGGTGGTTTTCTTCAGCCAAATTCAAAAAGGGCAATTTTGAAAATAGTGGTCTAGAAGCCTGGTTTAAGATTATTCCAGGGCTAATATTGCTTAGATCTTTAAATATATTTCTTGCTGAAATAAGCCACTTTCTAACTTGATCAAATGCTTCTTCTAGCATTGATAAGCATCTTTCTTTGAGATCTAAGACCTCTTGTTGGCCATTAATTTTCGTATCAGAACTTTTCTTAATGTAGTTATCACACTTTTCAGGAATTTGATGCCAAAATCAACATTAGAAATATCTTTTTTCTTATTATTGGTATCATAAATCTTACTATTAAGACTCTTATAAAGCAAAAATAGTTCTTCGTGTAATTCGTGCGGATCTGCCTTACTTTTCTTAAAAAGGCTAACCTTTCGAATTCCTGCACAATAGGGGTTGCAAAATGAAAATAAAGGTAGTTTCTTTGATCTAGAAGCATTTTCTTTATAAGTCGTGACTTAAATTTAGTGTCATAATTTGCTAATTCAGCAGAAATAAAATAAGCCTTGAGTTCTTCCCAATTCATTAGAATGTTGAACATTACTTTTCCCTCTACAAGCCAGCGAATAGAAGAAATTTTCTCAAAAGAAAGTGGTGCAGTTCTAGCTTGCTGAAATTCTGTCGATGACTTCAAGATTTTGAATAAATCTTTAAATGCTTCTTGTCTTAGATTGCAGTGTCTAAACCAATTTGGTATTTCTGTCAGCAAAAATCCATTGTTTGAAGGTAGTTTTGACACTGCATTTTTGATGCACAATGCTAATGAATGGCAAACACACTTATACTGAACACATGAAGGAGATACATCTGTCATTCTGGACCAAACTGAATTGTTGCATCCAACCATACTGGAAGCACCATCGGATGCAAAACCAATACAGTTTTTTAATGATTGATTACGTTTTTCAATTTCAATGTTAATCAAATTAAATATATTCTCTCCTGTAGCCTCCTGAACTGGAATCAAACCTAGAAAACTAGTAGTAATTTTATTTCTTTTATCGCTGAGGTATCTAACTAAAATACACAAATACTTTTGGGTCGAGACATCAGTGGACTCATCAATGATGAGTGCATACTTCTTGTTTTGCAGATCTAGAATTAGATCAGATTTTAAAGACGGTGAAATAACATTTCTTATTAGTGACATGCACTTTGTTCGGTGCAATTTTATCTGACCAAGAGTGCTGCCACATAAATGGGCTACCATTATTTCACCTAAGTGATCGATGGTGCGTATGGAATTATAGCAGGCCATGCTAACGGCAATTTGTAACTCTGCTAATTTGACTTTATCATCAATTTTCTTGCTTATTGTCATCACTGAAAGTGCTTTTTGTGAAGAAGATGGAACCCTCCGCTTGCGTTTTTCTGTTGTTACATGATTTGCGAGATTTGAAAATCTTGGAACAATATTACAATGGCACAATTTGCAATATGCCTGTTCAGAACCGTCAGTGGATTTCTTGAGCCACACAAATGTCTTTTCCCATTGATCATTATATTTCCGATTAGTATCATAAGATGGTTTCCACTTTGGCATGATAATAGGCTCAATAATAAGAAATACTTGCGACGAAGGTATAATGAATTTGAAAACTGAACTAAACAGTAAGGTGGATGGCTGCGCAATGCGTCAGTGCACATAGAACAGGTACAAGTACTGTACGAAAACCATATGTGTTTAATACAAAAATTAACGTTTTTTTCTTAAAATTCAATGTTTTAAAAACATAATTAAACGTTTTAAATATGAAAAAACCAAGAAGCCAAACTGATTTTCTGACGCCAAATCGGTTTGAAAAAAGCCAAAACGTCAAACTGGTTTTCTGGCGCCAAACCTGTTTTTAAAAGGCCTAATTTGGCGTTAAAAAGCCAATCTGGTCACCCTGGACCACAGCTGGCCTATCAGTGTATAGGTGTCACTTAATAACATTCACCAACTTACAACTGTGAATCTACAATTATTTGATTTTATTGACACCTTATAGACAGAATATCTATGTAATGCTGAGTGGATATCTTAGTGATGAGCAATGTCAACTAAATAAAATATCGTAGCATCGTGAAACTTTGGTGGCAAATGTAGACATAGGTTCAATTTTAAACTGTTTTGTTATACTTTTGTTCAGATAACCCGTGGTCATTACAAGGGACAGCAAACAGGCAAAGTGACACAAGTTTACAGAAAGAAATTTGTGATTTACATAGAGCGTGTACAGAGGGAGAAGGCTAATGGAACATCTGTCCATGTTGGTATCCACCCTTCAAAGGTAACATTCTGTTGTTGGTTGTTTTGTTTTTGCTGGCCGTACTGTTGTAGGCCTCTGAATCGCGGGTCATAGATATAGGCGTGGTTTCTATGTAACATGGTAAGAGTCCCATTGACTTACAGGAAGACCATCTAAGTATGACAGGAGACCCAGACAAAACAATCCAAGCTGAGTGGTGTCACCTCTGTCTCATATACCAGGGTTTTGTCCTTTCAGTGACTGAGTATGCCATCAGGATTCTCTCTTAGCTGTTCTCAGATGGAGAGACTGAAAAGAATACAAAATGGGGCTATGTACATCATACTTGGGCGCGCATGCGATACAGCATTGAGTGCGATAAATACTTCCTTGATTTTTCAGCTGTGTGAGACTGAACAAGAATTTGCAGAAACTGCGCCCAAGTCAGTGCCGACACACGACATTCATTGCATGGTGAGATTAAGGGTGGAAAATACAGCAGGTTGAAAAGATGAACATCCTAGATGTGTCGTTGCTGAGAACATTATTCGACAGGTCTGTTCACTTAAGGACCTAGAACCTGGTGAAGAATGGATACAGGTGCCAAAAGAGTAAGGTGTGTCCTTGTATGCATCAGACTGGATAGGGAGTACAGACAGCAAGTCGGTAATTGTGCAGGCAGAAGTTCAGTCCTTGATATATGAGAATTAATTTGATAATCATCTACACAAAAGGGTCTGAGGTAGATTGAAGTGCTCTCACCTTGACATGTAACCTGACTGCATAGCCATTGCAGTAACTAAGGTAATAGCCTGGGTGGAGACATAGACTGTCACCTAGGCTTGCTTTATTATTGACTCATATGCTCAGGAAGATCGAGATGTGTTAGGCTCAAAGACTGAGGGTGGATACTCTGAGATCAAACATCTTGATTTTTGTGCCAGGCCAAACAAATGTAAGAGAATTCATAGACGTACTGAATTCTCGTCAATAGGCAGAGCTGTAGAACAAGTCACGTGAAGTCTGCAACAATATCAAGACATAAGGCGTGAAGCCAGACAAGAACACCATCTAGGGGATCTGAGCACTTGTGGACTGAATGATGCTTGCTTGCTTGTGTTCGTTGGCTCTAGCTCCAACACCAAGTCCTGTATGTCGGATGAAGGCACTGAATGATTTGATGTGCAATGAGGCTGGGCGTGGTGGCATGGAAGAAATGCATCACACCATAATTGCTTGTGCCATCCAGCAACCCCCATGGTGATGGTGGCCACGTGTGTTTACTTCAAGGTATTGTGGTAAAGCTCTGATTACTTGTACAGTAGTCTGGGTTCACTGGTGGGTGCATGCAGCTCTGGTGTTTAGCCTTGTAAAGTGTTAATAGTATACGAGGTGAAGGCAAGTTGTTTGGTAGCTTTTTCTTTTAAGTTCATGCTGTCTGGTGTTCGTTATCTTGTCTGTTCATGGCTGTCTCATGTATTACTAATCTTTTCTGATACCAATGTTCTGTGTCATATTAAACTGTCCTGCATCTTCTCTCTTGGATGTATGTGTTCAAGTTTTAGTAATCTGACAACTATAGGGGCTAAGAATCTGGAGATGCCACTTTTATTATATATTATATCTATTATAATAATCAGCATAAAACTTATATATATGAATAGCCAATGAATGTGCCTGATATTGTACAGCAGAGTGCCATCACTGGATGGTGGTCATGTTGGATATTTTCATGTATGTATTATTTTTTATTTAATGAGATGATGGTTAAGTGTACCATTTCTAGTAAGTCAAAAGCTCTGGAACGAGGATGTAACTAAGTTTAAATGTCTTCTAGTATTTCATTTGATAATCTTCTTCTTCTTCTTTGCGTTCATCCGGGGTGTTTTTTTTTTCAGATGTGATTGCGGTGTGTCTGGTTAGGCACCCTTGGGCCGAAACCCTTAGGCCAACACATCCAACTTTAGTGTGCATTTTTGACAGGTTAGCATTCCTGTGGGACTCTCACTTTTGTGGTGCCATCCACATCCCATCTGGTCAAGTTGGAACGGTCAAATACTTCACAATCCGCCCTCAAGGGAAAGCAGAGACAGTCCATGGCATTTTCCTCCATCCAGGGTGGCTTCCATAGTTGCAGAGCTGACACATAGCGCCCTGGTGCTGGACTCACTGAGGGAATTGTCACGTTCTGCTCATGACTGCTTTAATTCCTCACTTCAATATATTGGGCATTTCGTTCGCCACAGGCCGTTCCCACACAAACCAGGCCGTTCTGCAGACGGTATCCACTCAGTGAGTTTTCGGTTCGGACATGTGCTTGTCGCTGTGCCCGGGGACAATTTAGTCACAGCTGTTCCGGGCACAAAAGGCATTCGGGAAACTAGGTAGTCAGAGCTGTCACTAGCGCGAAAGACATTTAACTCGGACGGTTATTTGTTGTGCCTGATTTATTTGCACCCATAGGCCAGCACATCCGACTTCAGCAGGCATTTTTACGTGTTTGCCTTCCCGGGGTTTTGAGAGACCTTTTACTGCTGTGGTGTCACCCACATCTCAGCTGGTCAAGGTAGAACGGTCAAAGACATCGCAGTTAACCCTCAAGGGAAGGCAGGGGCAGACCATGGTCATTCCCCGCTATCCAAGGAGGCTTTCATAAATACAGGGCCAGCCCATAGCGCTCTGAGACTGGGCTCACCCGAGGAGTTGCCACATCCTGCTCGTGGCTGCTTTAATTTCTCACTTCCATGTATTGGGCATTTCGTTTTGCCACTGGTCGCTCCCCACACAAACCAGGGACGAGCAATCTGCCGACATCCACTCATCAAGCTTTCGCTTCAGACTACCACGTGATGGATTCGCTAGCCAAGTGTTCCATTTTGTGTTTTTGAGATGTTTTTTTCCCCCTTTGACTATGCTCACTCTATGGGTATAGATACAAGACTTTCATCGTAACCACTTCATGCGACTAAGCCGCTTTGCCATTTGCCACCTTAAGTACCGCTCACGAGGTAGCCTACATGTTCTGCCGGCTCAGCACCTTACCTCCGTGCTTCAGTGAGCGAAACATGGCCAGGCTCTCTCGTCCTGGGATCCCTCATATACCCCAGCTGGGAACCTTCGAACAAGTATCTGAACTAAGCATGTAGCATGCTAAGCATCTCACCTCCATTTTTCGGTAGGTGGGTATCGGCCCAGCTCTCACATCTGAGTGTTTATGGCTTAGAGGCGTTCAGCCATATCCCTCAGCTGAGAGCCTTGTGTCCGGACCAAAATTTAGTGTCATCATGCACCTGATTTAGACTTTGACTGCTATCCTCAGTCTACCTGCAGAGCAGCAGGTTGTGTCTCTCTTGGTCTGGCCCCTACCCCAAAACCTGTCCGACATGTAGTTGTGCTTCCGTCGGCGTAGCTCTTGGGGTCACTGGGACACTCAAGCCGCCCACCCCCACCCCGCGACAATGTGGATACACATGGGGGAGGGGGGAATTTGATAATCTGAAAGTATCATTGCTTCCCATTATTTTTCTGATATATTGTGTCAAACTTATTGTGCTGGTAACAAGTGGCGCCATCTAGATATATTAATATATTATAATTGTGTGTTCCCCCATAGAAATAATAAAAGGAGTGTGTTGTCCCTAAGCCTCTTGAACTTATACACAGAAAGAATTTTTAAGCAAATCGAACAGCCTGGACTTAACATCAATGGAAGGGTCACAAACAATCTTAGTTGTGCTGATGATACAGTGTTACTAGCAGAAAACGAGCAAGAGTTACAAAACTAGTGGAACTAGTAAACAGATATAATGCAGAATGTGGCTTAGATATCCAAAAAAAAACAACTATATTTTCAGTGGGAAGAGAGGTCATAAATGATCATCACAGTAAACAGGGAGATACTAGAACAAGTTTCTCTGGTCTTGGACATGTAATAACAGATTATGGTAGAAGTGAAAAAAGAAGGGATGGCCAATAATCCTTTCAACAGCATGAAATCAGTAGTAACATCCTGAGCGATTAACAATGCATTAAAAATAAGAATTGCTAAATGTTACATATATTCAACACTACAACATGACGCGGAAGCCTGGCCATTGAGCAAACAATTAGAAAGTCGAATAGAGGCCCTAGAGATGTGAATATAAAGAAGATGTATCTCATTGTAACAAAAACAGTGAAGTACAGAGGTTCTAGAAAAACTGGGTATGAAAATAGATAACTATTATTTTAAAAAAAACTGGAGGGTAAGCGTACAAGATGTAGAGAAGATACAAGTGGGAAAATAACATAAAGAGATGGATGAACAGCAGTCTGTCAGAATGTAGTCAGGGCGAGAGACTGTTAGAGATACATTGCAGCCAACCTTCATTGTGGTGATGGCACCTGATTGATTGCATCAGTCATCACCTGTATTTTGCTTTTCCATTCTTGCAAAGGTTGTCATTGTGAAGCTGAAACTGGACAAAGATCGCAAGAAAATCCTGGAACGAAAGGCAATGAGCAGGTCCAAGGCTTTGGCTGAGAAGGGCAAGTACACAGAGGAAACCATGGAGAGCTGAACATGTTCAATGAGTTTGTTGTCAATTAAATTATTGTTCTCTTATTCTTTGGTTGTCTCTCTTTGTGTGTGTGGTGACATTTGAATGGTAGTGTATTTATAACATAGACTCCTTTGTGTTCACTCTTGTATATTGCTGGACTTTTAAGCTATGTTTATACAAGGATAAGTCTGTCAGTCACCAAATATAATACAGTTGAGAAATTGTTGTTGGTAACAGTAAGAAAGAAACAAGCACTTAAAACTGAATTTACACTACTTTATAGTGTGCTACAAAAATATAGACCATAAATTGTATTGTTCCTATCTATTTCATTTTCCCTGCTGACAACTGTTTCCGTGATGGTACCATAATTAAGGCAGGCTGAAGGTAAATCTTCAAAGACTTTCAGTGTGGTGTATAGTGTTATTTTTGTTTTCTGCTTTTTTCTTTCAACATCGAGTAAAGGAAAAATATTTCTAGTAAGCTTTGATGTTTGCTTCATACCCAGCCGCTCTCCTTCCTTTGTCATTTATCCCCCCTGAAACAAACCCACAACCAAACCACGCCAAGCCGTCCTATCTCTTACTCCTGCAGCTTCATCCGTGTCCTCCCATATTATTCTGTCTTATTCCCCTCTGTGTGTTTTTAGGTCACCCACTATTTTGTTTGTCCTGCAGATTCCGAGTGTCTAGTTATACTATCCTGGATTTTCTCAGTGTTGTGTTCTACCCGACGCCGTCTTTTCCTCACATTTTTCACAGGAATTTAGTTCTCTCTAGAGCTCTACACTGATGTCATACAACTTTACTCCCACTACTCTGTGCAGGCACCAATTAACGTGTCTGTGTACTTTGTTATTAATCCTTTGTTGTTACCCATGATTCTGATCCATATAGTGGTGCTTATTTAATATTGGAGCTAAAAAGTTTGGTGTTATGTTTAATCTCTCTTGACTTTAACAAGTATGCTTGTGTTATGACAGCTCCTCTTGCATTTTGTTTCTTTATTTTAATATCTTTGTCTTGATTGTTACCTAAATAGGTGTATAGTTCCACCTCTTGAAGTGAGGTTTCACCAAGGGTTATCATTTGCTTGATTTAATCTCATGTCTTACCCCTATTAATGTTTAGACCTATGTGTTGTGACCATCTTCTTCATGCATGATGATTATATATCCACAGCCTCAGTTACACCATCAGTCGATGATGTGTACGCAATTGCATCGTCGACAGCACAAACATTTCATTTAATACTTAATTTCCACATGTGCAATTGCACCACTCTGTTGTCTTGGATGAAAAGTCGGAGAGTAAGGGAACTAGCAGTCACGCTGCTCCATGCTGTGACCTAGAACAATGTTCATGTCTGATATAACACACCACAATGATAGAATCTTCACACGAGACCACATTTATATTCTTTCTGAGAGCACGGTGGTGTACGTCAAGTCTATAGTCAGTTACAGTGTGTTAGGGGTACTATTCATAATCTCTCATCTTTGCAACCTTGCAGGTTTAATCCCTTTAGACAAATACTAGCAGTGTTCCTAATGTGTTCCACTGTCCTCGATCAATCATTCTTAGTAATATTACTATCTGAGTATTATTGCCACCATCTATGTTTAGCTTTACTTTTTTCTTTCCACCCAAAGAAACACCCCCTCCCCTTATATATGGGAGTGCAAACTACAAAAAGTTATTAATATAATCGTCAAGAACCAGTATTTAAAAATAGAGAATTTATGTTTATTTTTTGTCAATTTTGCTTTAAGATGTGTAATGTAACATGTAATAAAGAAGTATAAAATCCTCATATAAACAAAATAAGACAACTGCCCTATCGCCCAATAATAAGTCAATGTGACAATGATTCCGATTGTCAATTACATGGAATGCACATCTTTGTTTTCTACTGCAACCAATCAATCCAAGCTACACATCCTCATTTTCGCGACAGTAAAATAAGTTAATTTTCAAACTTTCCAAGGAGGTTACCGTTTCTGAATAAGGAATATTCCTTTTCTTCTATTACAACTTTATTGCCAACATATTCAGGAAGCCATACTTTGTCCCCAACTTTGACACTTGGTGCAACAACGGTGCCTTTATCTTTTCGTGCTCCAGCACCAATTGCAACAACTGTAGCCTCTACAACTTTGTGATTTCTCAGGAAGCATTATTCTTCCTTTGGTTTTAAGCTCAAGTAAAAATCTTTCAACAAGCACTCTGCATACAGGTGGAGACAGCTCGTAGATCCTTTATTTACATATTTACAATACCCATCATGGGGGAAATTGAATAAGCACTTTTTTCCTCCTTTATCACCAGGGATTGGGAAATATTACCACGGTCAGGGGCAAAAGTTCATTGAGCTACCCAGCCAAAGGAAGGCTGCATTTCATAGGTCAGTTTCTTTATCACCTGAGAAATGGAAAGTATGACCAAGACAAAATTTTGTTTAACCTCCGCACAACAACAACACGCCCTCCATTCCATATTTTGTGGTGCTTTTATTCTTTGGGGTTAATATTCCTAATTTTCTTTGGAATATTACCGGAAACAAAATATTGTCAAGATTTATTCAAATATCACTGCGTTTGCAGTCCTAACAGATAACTGTGAAGTTCAGCAACTTCATCATCCCGGAATGATAGTGTGTTCCATTACTGCAACATCTGCACTTATTATGAGTGTCCTAACTGGTCCAGGAGGTGTACTTTTTGAGGGAATTGTTGAACCTGCATAGGTTCGAAGTTCCCACAGGTGGTACTTCCACCTGTCAGCAGAGGCTCAGAAAGCCACGTGTGGAAAATTACACGGCAAACAGTTTTCTCTACCAAGCCTAGGAATAAACATATCTCTAGAGCACCTAGAGAAAGAAAGAGACAGGCTGACCATCCACTGGTTACCTGTCACGATAACTCCCCAAGGAGTTAAAAATTGGTGCACAGCTTTACAGGGGATGGCAAGGCTGAAGTTTTCAGGATAAAAGAATGGGGCTGGCAAGCGGGGTGCACTCTGCAATCCAACAAAGGAAGCCCCCCATTATATACGGATCTACACTCCTGGTATTACGAACAATAATCACAGAGGGTTGATCAATCACGATGCCGGGGAGAAAGACCAATTGTCCGACGTGTGACCAAGACAACCACTGGGCAAATAAATGCCCTCGTAGATGACCACTGATGACACCAACAGCAGCAGCAATTTGTGTACACAGCCAAGAAGATTTCCCGTCACTCGTAAGAGAAACTCCACCGCAGGAAAAGATTCAAAAGAAGACAGGAACACACAAGAAAATAACATGCACGGAAACAATTCAAAGAATGAAGACTGGCGGTTTTCAAACCGTCAGCAACCCAATGAAGAGAAAATGGGCTGCCAGAAGACTGCTGTAGTCAAAACACAGCATTGACACAGAAACAGACGATCTATCACTGACTAGATACATACCAGAAAAGAAGGAAAAAGAACAAGAAGAGGAGAAACAAGTACTAGACGAAGAAGACACATGCGGCATACCAGACACTCTTTGTAGACACCAACACAAGTGATAAGAACGAGGATCAAGATGATACTCTCACATAAAATTTTGCTACTAAAAACTTGCTCACCTAGACGTGCCCATCATGGATAACAACATTGTATGTGAATCTATATAGTAGTTATATCTCATTTATTTGGTTTTACTAACATCGTGCAATGTCTAGTTATTTAATTATTATTACTTTAAACATTTGTGGTGTACGTACAAAATTACAACACATTATAAGCAAACACAAACCAGACTTTATACTACTACGAGAAACAAACGTATGTTCCAAAATTTTCGCACAGCATATCACCAGAAAGCTAGGCCTCAAACATTCATGCTTTAGTTTAGGCATACAAAAAATCAGGTCAGGAACAACTATTCTGCAGACATTAGACAGGTGGGATATTATTAGAACACACACTGATGACCAGGGACGAATCTCCATAATACTGGTAACTATACAGGCATACGCTATAGTGAACATACATGCACCACCAAATTACAATCACCAACCAAATTTTTACCAAGAATTAGACACCTTACTTACACAAACATACAGAGGACAAAATGTTATCCTTGTGTACTCTCAGATTTGGATATTGTGGGGGGGGGGGGGGGGGGGGTAGTAAAGCAGGAGTAAAGACAATTAAGGAGAAGTGGCAGAAATGGAATACACAGAAAGCGGATATACTACAGAATACCTTAGAGACACACAATTTAACTGACGCTTTCAGACAGAGATACCATAACATTGCAACAACATACACAAATAGGGCTTACAATAGATCAGCCAGAATAGACACACTATACACACCTTCTACACACCACATAATACACACAAAACATACACAAGAAACATTACAATACACAGATCACAAAGCAGTACTAGCATATATCACTACAGACAATACAAATGTAAGGCCATCAAAACAATCACCTGAATGGAAATTCAACAACACTCTACTACAAAACATAGGTTATATGCAACATATGACACACCTTATTCTAACATAAACACTAATAGTACACCCTGTAATGAGAAAGGACGTGAAAATAAGAATCTACAATCTGTATAGCCCAGCAGATAAGGACCTTACACTCTCAAACATGAAAATAACTGACACAACCTGCATTATTGTCGGAGACTTTAATAGCCATTCAGAAAGATGGGGATACCCAGATACTGACAAAAGAGGAGATGAATTGGAGGACTGGGAAATAGACTCAAATCTCCATCTACTCAACAAAGCGGATGACACACCAAGCTTCTACTCCAAAAGATGGCTTACCACTTCTACTCCAGACTTAGCTTTCTGCACAGGAGACATCCTCCACAAAATCGATCGCCATGTGCTGGATCAATTAGCAGGTAGTGACCACAGACCAATCAAGCTTGTAATGAATATGGAGTATGTTCCACATGAGCAAAAGCCCTTGCCCCGCTGGAATTACAAACGAGCAGATTGGGACAGATTTGCCATACTAACAGACAAATATTGTGAAAACATAAATACACGATATGGCAACATAAAGCAAATGGTGGAAAGTCTAAACAGAGCGATAATACAGGCAGCCACTTAGTCCATTCCAAGAGGAGCGAGGAAAAATTACAAACCATACTGGACTGAAGAACTACAAATTTTTGAGGACAAAGTTGAAGATGCCAGGAAGACAGCAGAGAGAGAACAAACAATTGAAGCGAACATCTCTCTCAAAGCCATCTCAGCAAAATATAAAAGAACAGAAAATCAAACAACAAGAGATTGTTGGAGGGAAAAAACATAAAACCTGAATTTTGACAGGGATGGAAACAAACTATGGAAACTAGTGAAAGCCATGAACAATGAAGGACCTAGAAACAAACAAATAACAATTAAACAAGGAAATGCCTTGCTTACAGGAAAAAAGGCTGCAAATGCACTAATGGAACACTATGCAAATGCAAACCACATTGATATTGCAACCGAACAGAAGAAAGCAATCAAAGACAAACAGATACATCGTAGAAATAGAGACAGCAGCAGAATATATGATGGCAAATCTAACAATGAAAGAAATGGAACGGGCAATGAATACCCTAAAAAAAAAAAAAAAAAAAAATCACCAGGAAAGGATGGAATTACAAATGAAATGCTAATAGGACTAGGCACCAAGGCAAAGAAGAAACTACTAGCAGTCCTAAATAACAGCTGGAAGAGAGGAATAGTCCCACAGGCATGGAAGGAAGCTATATTAATACCAGTCCCAAAGAAAGGAAAAGACCTGGAAGAACCAAATGGCTATCGACCTATCAGTCTACTTAGCTGTGTAGGAAAATTAATGGAACGCATTATCAATGGCAGGCTAACATGGCATCTGGAAGAAAACAAACTCTTAACACCACACCAAGCAGGATTCAGAAAGTACAGATCCACTGAAGATCAAATAACCTTTCACCAACATTATTCCTAGCATATATAAATGACATCACGGAAAATTTTCCAGCCACAGTACACACATCCTCCTTTGCAGATGACCTAGCCATATGGACATCTGAAGAATATATTAGTACAGCTAACAGCAGAATACAGCAAGCCTTATTAGCGCTAGAGGACTGGTCAAAATCATGGCTAGTGAAGATAAGTGAGGAGAAAACAACATGCACAGTGTTCTCCCTCTCAAATAAAACTCAGCAACCTAAGCTGGTATTGAATGGAAAAATATTGCGCCATGAAGAAAATCCAAACTATCTAGGAGTCACCTTTGATCGTCGCCTGACATGGAAGACACAGGTTGAGAAAAATCGAACAAGAGCAAGGCAGAGAATGGCAATCATGAAAAAGCTTGCTGGTACAACGTGGGGAGCAGATGAGAAAGTTCTCAAGAAGTTATATACTGGATGGGTGAGGCCAGTACTGGATTATGGCATTGCAGCTTGGGCAACAGCAGCTAAGTCAAACTTTAACAAAATAAGTAGAGTCCAAAACCAAGGAATGCGAATCATAACTGGAAGCCTGAAGACAACGCCTATTAATGAACTAGAAAAGATCTCTTGTTTACAAACAATGCAGGACAGAAGAGATAGCAGAGCCCAGCAACAAGCAGAACAATTTAGAAGGTTGACAGACCACCCTATGTATAACAGGTTTAATGGTTTTGGAAAAGGAAGACTGAAGCGTAGCAACTTTGTAGAAACTGCAAAACGAAAGATTAGGGCAGATCCCATGCTTAACATATCAACAGTCAAGCCCATTTACAATGCACACAACTTCCCAGCTTGGAGACAGCAGCAACTGCCTGAGATGATAGAAAACATTCCTGGTATTGAGAAAAAGAACATTCAGAATGAAACCGAAAGAAAAAAAAAAAACCTCAACTACATAAAAGAACATTACCCAAGCAGCAATTGGACCCATGCATATACAGATGGATCAGCCAAAGATTCAATTAAAAATGGAGGAGGAGGATTTCTCCTTAATTTAAAAAATGGAGTGATAAAAACACAGTCAGTGGCAACTGGAAAATTTTCAAGTAACTTCAAAGCGGAGGTAGAGGCTTTGAAAACTGCAGCAGAAATGCTCTTGATGGAGGAAAATAAAGAGAAGCCAATAGCTATCTTCACAGATGCAAAGTCAGCTGTCTCAATACTGAAGAGCAAAAACAGCACAGAACTAGCTGACCTCCATGGTCTATGCCAGAAATCCAAAAAAGTTGTAATACAGTGGATCCCATCACATTGCAGTATACCTGGAAATGAAGAGGCTGACAGACTAGCAAAAGAGGGTGGACGATTACCACAGCCTGACATAGACATAACCTATAATGAGGCAAAAAGGTTTATAAAAAGCACTTATAGAACCAAATGGGAATCAGAGCATCCAGGCCACCAGAAGGATGATACATATTACAAACTCTGCCGAAGATAACAAGTAGCAATCTTCAGACTCCGCACAGGACATTACAGGCTGAAACACCACTTGTTCAATAAACTAAAGATAGGAGATACCGATGAATGTAATTGTGGAACTAGTAAAATGACAGCTAAACATTTGCTGCAGGAGTGCCCAATATATGCAGAAGAGAGAAAGATATTTTGGCCCACGCCTGCTTCATTTGAGGACAAGCTCTATGGAGATATCAACAAGCTCAAGTTGACTACAGCTTACTTTAACTACATTCAGGTTGACATCTAAAGGTGCATGAAGATGTATTTAGACTGCCACACTTCATACCACAGGTATGTCGGTTACAAAAGCGTCCCAGAGGCATGAAATGGAATATTGCTTGGATGCACATCCATTACGTGGAAAGTCCGAATCAAAAGCTCACTGTGGGCTTCGTAAATGGTGGAAAAAGTGTCCTAGTGGCATGAAATGGAATATTGCTTAGATAGCAAATCCATTACGTGAAAAGTCCGAATCGAAAGCTCACTGTGTGGGCTTCATAAAAGGTGGAAAAAGTGTCCTAGTGGCACGAAATTGAATATTGCTTGGATAGCAAATCCATTATGTGGAAAGTCTTAATCGAAAGCTCACTGTGTGGATGTCATCTGCAGACTGCATTCTTCTGGTTTCCGGAGGAACATCCTATGGTGAACGGAAGGCCCAATATACGGAAGTGAGGCTAAGCAGCCATGTGCAGGACGTGACGATTCCTTGGGAGAGCCCAGTACCAGAGCGCTGTGTGATGGCTCTGCAAGTATGGAAGCCTCCTTGGATGGCGTGAATGCCCATTGTCTGCCCCTGCCTTCCCTTGAGGGTTGACCAGGATGTCTTTGGCTGTTCTATATGGGCCAGATAGGATGGGGGATAACACCACAACAGTGAGATTCAAACGTCCTAAGAAACCCCCGGGAAGGTTAACCCGGTCAACAAATGCCCGCAGAAGTCGGATGTGTCGGCCTAACGGCGCAAGAACGCAGCTCTGCTGTAAACAGGCACAACGCAGTCACATCCGGAAAAAAAAATCCGGATGAACGCATGAGAAGAAGAAGAAGTACACCCAATGACAACAACACACATTTGGGATCTACTAAAGAATACAATACGTAATGGAACACAACAATTGGCATCCATCATACACAAAAACAGACTACAACAAGACCATCATACAAACAGCAATATAACTCACAAAACAGACTAACAAGAATGCACTACGCCTACAGACACTAGAATCACAATTAGAGCAACACCAGCAATACAAATATTCTGTGGTGCACTCCTTAGAACTAAACTCACTACCATATAAGAAGAAACTCCCAGCATACAACACCTGGCAGTAGAATAAAACATTCAACGCTACAGACAAATAGGAGCAATAATAGACACACAAGAAATTACACAAACACAGGCAACACATATATTAGAAACATTCCAACAGTACTACAATGATTTATACAGCAGAGCCAGTCAACACACAAACATAAAATAGGTTCTTACAATACACATAGAAACTCTGACGCATATAAGGACATACTAGACACAGAGCTCACAGTAGCAGACATAACACATGCACTCAAATAAGTTCAAAAAGACAAAACACCAGGACCAGATGGACTCACTGTAGAATTCTACCAACACTTCTTTCCTGTCCTAGGCAATCTTCTTCTAAAAGTCTACCAAGAAGCTTTTCACAAACAAGACCCCCCCCCCCCAACACTTGCAACATGTCGTACATAACACTCATACCTAAATACAACACAGACAAAACACAGCTGAAAAACTATAGACCCATCTCATTATTAAACACAGACTACAAAATTCTAGCAAAATCACTCGCAAACAAAATAAAACTTTTCTTGCCATCACTTATGCACCCAGACCAACAGTGCAGCATTCAGCACAGAAACATTAGCACTTCATAAGAGATTTGATTACATACACCCACCAGAAAGACTTGTCAATCCTCCCTCATGTCCTTAGACCAGAAGAAGGACGTTGACAGAATTTCACAATCATACTTACACAAAACACTAGCACACTGTAACATAGGACAGTACTATAGACAGTGGATGAAAATATTGTATAAAAATCCTGAAAGTTAGGTACTGATGAATCATTCACTCACTGCCAGTTTCAGGATCACAAGATCTATCAGACAAGGGTGTCCACTATCACCATCCCTATATGTACTTACATTAGACAGGATACTAACATTAAAAGTACATTTATACAAGGGTTTGGGGAGTGGAAATTAATTGCTTATGCAGATGACAACGCTTTCTTCCCTACAATCAACACTTCCTTAACGAACATACTTCATACCTTCAGACAGTTTGGTGGAGGAAATGGGGCCAAAATAAACATACAGAAGTCTAAAATGATGGGTCTAGGGAAGTGGAAGAATAAAGCAGATTTCCGCTCTGATCTAACAGTCACAGACAACATGAAAATATATGGGATCACATACAGAAATATGGCAATCACTGCCAAAACAAATTATAGACATACTACATAGGTACAACTACAAAATATTAACAATATTTGGAAGAAGCACAATTGTAAACACATTCATCATTCCTAAGATAATATATTTGGCTACAATGTTAGACCCCCCCCCCCCCACCCCACAAAAAAAAACAACAACGGATAAACACAGACATTTCAACATCAGCAACGCAATTCACAGTATACAACACAAAAAACATTAATACAAGATAAGATACAAGGAGGACTAGCTTTACAAGACCTTCACACAAAAATACAAGCGTTAAGAATCAACCATATAGGGCACATCATCAATCATCCAGACCAACATTCACTAGCATTATACTATATTGCAGTTAGATCACACCGGCTTAAGAAAATAGACAAAACAACACCACACTATTACGGCACACTACCGCAATTCTACGACGTATCCAAGTAATACAAGGCAATGAACATTTAACACAACAGACAACCAAGCAGATATACACATACTTAGTGAAACAACAAGCACCACCACTACACCTGAGAATCAAAAGAGGATACAAATATTATATTAAAAGACTATAGCTGTACCTTCACTAACTTACACAACAAACATATCACATCCAAAGCGACAGAAGTAACATATAGGCTAATTTTTAACGTGACAGAAAGAGCAGTACAAAGATTCAAGCAAATAGCACCATGCCGACTATGCAGACACAACATTCAAGGAACAGAACACCTTTTCTATGCATGTTCAACAATCACAGCCACTAAGACTGCATTACAACTGCTAATAGAAACACATACAAACAAGAAAACTGCCATATATAAAGCAATATTCCTAAACATAATACCCACAAACACAAAAGACAAATACACGAAACTACTCGTAGCATTAGCTGAGTATAGACACATTATATGGTCTAGCTGAAACTCGGCCACTCATAATCACCACACTATACACTCACATACTATCACACATTTTTCAAAAGAAAATTTCCCAGCTATTCACAGACTAAGCAAACTGCCACTCCCATCAAGTTCACACTTCATACTGTACATATTCAAACACATACTTTCACATATAGTTCTATATTCCTAATCTGTACCACTAAACCCAGTCAACCATCCTTAGTATTATTGCCAGTAGTTATGTTGATACCAAATGAACTAATTAAAGCAGCAAGAGAAGTAGGAATAGCGTGGCTACATAGACTATTCAACCATGTTTGGGTAGAACAACAGACACCACGAGACTGGGGAAACGCCATAATTATCCCAATTTGGAAAAACAAAGACAGCAAAAGAGACTGCACACAATACAGAGGCATTTCACTGTTGAGTCATACTGGGAAAATATTTTGCAAAATTCTAGAAAAAAGATTACGAACTACTTTAGAACCCCAACTAAGCGAAAGATGCACAGATGCCATTTTTGCTCTTAGACAACTTATAGAAAAATCAATCGAATTCAATGAAACACTCTACTTAGACTTTGTCGACCAAGAAAAGGCATTCGATAGAGTAGATAGAAACAAGCTGTGGGAAATCCTTAAACAATATGGAGTGAGTACACATCTAACAAACCTATGTAGAAGCTTATACAACAGTGAATGCATAGTGAGAGCAACTGGAGGACACTCAGAACCCTTCACCATAAGATCTGGAGTACGACAAGGTTGTGTCCTGTCCCCTCTCTTGTTCATAACATATATAGACAACATATGTAAAGAAACCAGCCAAGCAGAGACGGCAAGAATACCGCATGACGAGAACACAGAAGAAGAACCATCTGCAAATCTAACCATTAGAGAACTCCTGTTTGCGGATGACCAAGCACTAATAGCAAAATCAGAAGCTGAATTACAAGACCACATGAATAGTCTAAACGAAATGTGTAGGGAACATAACATGAAAATTAGCACAAGCAAAACAGAGGTAATGACTATAACTAAAGAAGAACAAACAACAACAATTCACCTAAATGAACATCCATTGAAACAAGTAAAGAGTTTCAAGTACCTAGGAAGTATAATATCATCAAATGGCAGATCAGAAGACGAGATCGAAAATAGGTGCAATAAAGCAAATCAACTCATTGGACAAATGGCACCAATAATAAAGAACAAACATGTATCAGTAACTACTAAGAAAGCACTTTACAACACAATATTCCTGCCAACTCTATGCTACCAATGCCAAACCTGGACAATGACAGAAAAAGAGAAAAGAAAAATCACAGCAACAGAAATGAGGTTCCTGGGAAGAATACTCAACGTATCAAGAAGAGATAAGATCAGAAATGAAGAAATCAGGACTAAAGTTGGGGTTAAAGCAGCACTAGATTTTATCAGAAAGCAGCAAGTCAAATGGTTTGGCCATGCAAGTAGGTTACCAGTCAACAGCATACCACAACAAGCAATGATGTACAGACCAGAGGGAAACAGAGGAATCGGCCGACCACGTAAACGTTGGACGGAGGGAATAGCAGAATCCATGGGAATATCGATATATGAAGCCCATTATCGGGCACTCTCACGAAGTTTATACTTCACCTCGACACCGCAAGGTACAAGAGGAACATGATGAGATGAGATGATTGGACAGCTCTTGGGATAGGGACCAGACTAAGAGAGACACAACCTGCTGCTATGCAGGTAGACTGAGGATAGCAGTCTAAATCAGGCAAACGATGCCAATAATCTCAGTCCGGACATAACCTCTAAGGCTCTCAGCTGAGGTGTATGGCTGAACGTCTCTAAGCCATAAACCCTCGGAAGGGAGAGCCTGGCCGCCACAAACCTACATCAAAATTGAGGTGAGGTGCTGAGCACGCTACATGCTTGGCGCAGATACTCGTTCGATGGCTCTTAGCTGGGGGATATGAGGGATCCCCGGATGAGAGGGCCTGGCCGTTACTCGCCCACAGGCGCACGGAGGTAAGGTGCTGAGCCAGCAGCACATGTAGCGTACCTCGTGAGCGAATACTAAAGGTGGAAAAACACCTCGGTCGCACGTTCCGTAGATAGTCTGTAACCGTACTCATGGAGTGAGTGTAGTCAAAGGTGGAAAATTGTCTCGATGACACGAAATGGAACGCCTGGCTTGCGAATCCATTACGTGGCAGCCCGAAGCGAAAGCTTGCTGTGTGGAAGTCGAAATTGAGTCTAACTTGTCTCGAAACCCAAGGAAGGCTAACCTCATTCAAAAATACCCGCTGAAGTCGGAAGTGCCAACCTACGGGCGGAAAAATAAAAATGGCACTACGCAATTACGTGCGAGTGAAATGCCTTTCGTGACCGGAAAAGCTCTAACTAGCCTTCCCTCGTGCTAGGAACAGCTACCTAGTTTCCGAATGCCGCTCTTGTTCGGAACAGCTCTGACTAGGTAGTTCTCCGAATGTCCGACGTGTCTGGAACAGTCTGACGGACACAACGACAAGCACATGTCCGAAAAACTCGCTGAGTGGATACTAACTGCAGACCAGTCTGGTTTGTGCGGGAACGGCCCGGGGCGAACGAAATACCCAATATATTGAAGTGAGGAATTAAAGCAGCCATGAGCAGGACGTGACGATTCCCTCGATGAGCCCAGCACCAGGGCGCTATGTGTCGGCCCTGCAATTATGGAAGCCACCCTGGATGGCGGAAAATGCCATGGACTGTCCCTGCATTCATTTGAGAGACGACCGTTGTCTTCGACCGTTCCAACTTGGCCAGCTGGGTTGTGGATGGTACCGCAAAAGTGAGAGTCTCCCAGGAATGCTAACCTGGTCAAAATGCACACACAAGCCGGATGTCATGACCTAAGGGTTTCAACCGAAGGGTGCCTAACGCACACCGCAATCACATCTGAAAAAACACTCCGGATGAACGAAAAGAGGGAAAAGAAACGCCTACTTTTTAATGAGGCTAAACTAATTCACAAAATCCTATTTCATAATGCTCCAAGCTACCTTTGGCCATTGTGCAATTATAACGCAAGACATAGCGAACGACTGAATATACTTCGTGTCCCTAAACCTAGGATAGACTTATATAAAACAAGCTTAGCATACTCTGCCGCTTAGTTGTGGAACAATCTTCCACAAGAAATCAAAGATACCACCAATCATTATACATACCGTCGCAACCTGTTTGAACACTACCTCAGTACAGACTGCATGCCCCCCTAAAATACATTTAAAAAAAAAATAATAATGGAAAATTATCTCGAACGACAACTACCCAATAAACATTCTTGTATGCATAGTTCGTTATACCTTCCTTGAGTATTTATAATGCCCATGTTAAACATTTCCTCGGTGAGTCATGTATTATTGATTAATTTTCATGCGTTTTAATACTTATTGCTCGTTTGTTGCCTAAGATTAGCTTTATAAGTGATGTTGAATGAAATAATGTATGAGAAATTATCGAGAAGTAGGGTAGAATGTCAGACGGGCTTGCGAGCCCAATTCGTAACCCTTTGAAAATAAAGTTTGTACGTTTGTTCTCTCTCTCTCTCTCTCTCTCTCTCTCTCTCTCTCTCTCTCTCTCTCTCTCTCTCTCTCTCTCTCTCTCTCTCTCTCCCCCCTCTCACTCTCTCGTGTTTAATGTATGATCAATTCAATGATACCGTTAGACTTGTTTAATTAAAACTAAATGTGAACGAGAATACTTGGAGTATGAAAGAATAGATTGAAATATTTTAGTATGCATGAGAGCAATTGATTACTCCACCATCATGATCAAGTAGGTGTGGGTGAACACACCATGCCTTGAATGTAAAATTATCAGGTGTATATGTGTGTATATGCTGTATTCGCAAATGTAGTCAGTCACACACACACACGCACGCACGTACGCACGCGCGCGCACACACACACACACACACACACAGAGCACCTTGTAAATACACAGTTTTGTGCGAAATGGAAGGTTTTTTTTTTTATAGAAACATTTTTGTCCGGCCTGTACAGGGCCAAATAATCCTTAATATTCAGGACTTAGGATTGTAGCCTTTCCCTCCACAAATCCACACTGTTTTCACTAATTTATATTTTAATTGTGTTTCTTATTCTTTTCATAATTATTCTCAGTAACAGCTTTGTCGTGTGACTTTACTAGACTGAATTGACTTGTTTTCCTTTTCGGGTCACGAGTGCATTTTCAGGAGACTCCTGCGGTCGCTGAAGCTACAGATTTCGTGCTTTGTGTGGCACTTGCGGCGGGTCGCCCTGCGGAAAGAGACAGAGCAGTGTGGAATAAAACCCGGGTCGACGAAGTCTTTCTAGTGACTGCCGATTCCATCGACGATGAACTGTATTTTTCGTGGAGGACTTTTGTGTTGGCATTCTGGCGGCGGCCGTTATGCAGTGTACCTGTGCGGGCTGTTGGCTTGCCGAGACTCCTGTCTGTTCCACTTTTCACATTGGGCAGTGAGGAGCATTTTGTGTGATATTCACTGGCACAGGAACGTGTCATAATGAGGACCACCCGTTGCCATTAAGTTGGAATTGCGAATAACTAACTGACTGACTGACTGACTGACTGACTAGACTTATTGTACGATGCTTTTCGCATTCTAAAACGCCACGTTTCTTTGACGGAGCTATAAAGATGGATTTTAATGGTTCATCGGGGCTGTAGTATAGTCTAGATGTCATTTAAGAATAGTGTCAATATTTCGATTCCAAAATCACCCAGCGCATCAACTTCCTCCAATGTAATGTTGTCTGGACCGGGTTCATTTCTTTTCTTTCATGAGATGTAGTGCATCTTCATCTTCCGCTGCAAGTATTGGTGGACAACAATATGTATTCCCAATAAAATGTTTTCATGAATATGACAAGAAATCAAAATATTTTACTTTCAATATTTACTACCTTGGTCTATTACAGCATATATAAATTATCATAACAACAGACTAGCAATGCGTTGATTAATCACCACTTATATAAACAATTCTGTCTAATCAGGTTGTGGACTGTTCGCAGTCAAAGGAACACATTCATTCATTCAGTAGCATGTCCTTTGCAGAACCTCGCTCCCATAACAACCTTCTGGAAAACTTCTCGATCACAAGCAATATTCCCGCGTCCGATACACCCATCTGGAGGTCATCCGCCACATCCTGCACCCATCTTCCTTTTGGCCATCCTCTTCCTCTCTTCCCAGGCATATACCCCTCTTGTTCTCTCCAAACCTTCATGACGTTTCAAGTGACCAAAATATTTCAATTTTCTTTGTTTTATCGTCTTTAATAGCCAACCCTCTTCAATATTTAGCTCTTGAAGTATAGATGCATTTGTTCTTTTCTTTACCCAAGATATTCTTAGAACCCGTCTATAACATTTGTATTCAAAGGCATTTATGCGCTGTTCAGCTTGTTTAATAAGTATCCAGGTCTCACAGGCATATGTTGAAATGAGAAAGATGCATGCTCTTAAAAATCTAATTTTTGTAGGTCTATCTGTTCCATTCCATAATTTATTCAGTTGTTTTAGTCTTTGAAGAGCAATTGATAGTCGTCGTTTAATTTCTTTCAGTGTGTCACCATTGTTTGCAATCAGTGACCCAAGATATCCAACATTTTCCACCACCTCCAATCTTTCCTCATTAATATATATATTTTTTCTCCATAGTAGTTCTATCTGTATGCATTATCTTTGTTTTTGCTATGTTAAGATATAAGTTGTGATTTTCACTATTTCTTTGGGTTGATTTCATTAAGTTTTCTATACCATTCTGTGATGTAGATAGCAATACTGTGTCATCAGCATATCGAATTTCTGGTATTTCATGACCACCGACATGTAGGGCATCATATCGTGGATTGGGAGCCCAAGTGGAACTGCGTTTGGAGAGGTGAGAGAAGTCGTCGTTGGGATCCGAAGAGTTGTCCCTTTGAGGTTGATTACTGAAGTGATATTTCAGCCTGAAGTTTCACCACTCCCTGGTTGTTTCATCTCTAACATTTCTCATTATATTTTCGGCGTACAGGTTAAACAAATATGGTGACAGCATACAACCACAATGTAATATACAAGTAAATGGGAATATTCTTCAACAAGTAAGCAGCTACAATTATCTCGGAACAGTAATAACATCTGATGGGAGATGCCTTGAAGAGATTAGAACAAGAATCGCCATGGCAAAAGTAGCCTTTAGCAAGATGAAAAACATATTGACCAATAAAAAGATGTCAATTGAAACGACAAAAAGAGTGTTGAGATGCTACATTGAACCTGTACTTTTGTATGGATGTGAAGCGTGGACAATGAGCAGTCAGGCTGAAAAACATCTGATGGCTGTAGAGATGTGGTTTCTGAGGAAAATGCAAAGAATACCATGGACAGCCAGAAAGACCAATGAACAAGTCCTTCAAGAAACAAATGAAGATCGTAAATTGATTAGAGAAATTAGACGTAGTCAGTCAAAATTTTTTGGGCATGTTATGAGAAGAAATGGATTGGAGAATTTGGTGACAACTGGTAAGATCGAGGGGAACAGACCAAGGGGAAGACCTAGAAGCAAGTACCTGGATGGCTTGGCCTTGTGGCATGGTCGAGACAGAAACACGCAGCTGATCCACGATTCTGGTGATCGAGTGAGATGGCAGAACATGACCGCCCACGCTTACCGGCATGGCACATGATGGATGGATGGATACAACCCTGACGGACTCCTTTTCTTGATGTCAAATAAATCTGATGAATCGCCATCTATTCTAACCGCTACTTATTGGTCTAGATAGAGCATTTTTATGAGTGTGATGGAAAGCCCATATTCCGGTACTTTTGCCTTAATTCACCCCAAACAATCGTCACCAACTATATGCTGCAGTTCCTCTTATTCTTTTTAATCATTGTTCACTCCCATGAACTGCTACTATATATTTCACGTTTAGTCTTCGTAGTTTGTCAGATTGTTGTCGATTTTTACAATCCATTTTTCGCGCGCGTAGGTGTGTGTATTCTACGCGGCGTGCTACTCTCCTTCCCACGGCTATTAAATCCACCTAACCGCCCGTACACAGGTGCCCCCCCCCCCCTCCCCCGCCAGGCCGCTACACCCCAGTTCTTTACACCGGTCTTTCATCCCTACCTCCGATTCACTTCTATCGCCATGCCCCCCACCCCACTTACTCACTTCAGTTATTTCAACAGTTGAGATCATGTGTCATTTTCTGCTTCAGTCTTTTACCAACAGATCTTAAAATCACAGCCACCGACTTGGCTGTTAACATCTACAAATAGACCCGCACCACATGCCATTTTAATTTCCTCCAGAACTGTCTAATTTTTAGTTTTAGTCGTTGGATCAACATCACGGCACACGGTTTAACCCATAAGTGCTCCGTTTTCCTCCTAACTCAAACCTGAGTTTGGAGAAACTCAGCTCAATGCACGAACTCCGTTGCATCGGCGATGATCCTGAAATGCTTTGGGTAGATTTTTAACTCGAACTTTTGCCCGGGAAGCGCCGTTAGGCTACTCTTTTTCGATTTCCAACTGCCATGGGATTTTTTACGTGCGCAACAATACACACGGGCGTCCGATCTCACTACCCAGAGACCAGGGGAAATTACTGGAAGTCCCGGTGGATTTTTTAAATAAATCCTGGTCCTCACCGGGGCCTGAACCCGGGACCTCCAGCACTCGAGGCGGACACCATACCAGAACTGTCTATGGCTTCATATCACCCCACGCAGTTTCACTTATAGATTTCACCCATCGGCTGGCCTTCTATATGACGGTTGCAGCAGACGTCTATCTAAAGTTGAGTTTAAATGTGCTACTCTTCGCAATCGTTGTATTGTCGACAACAACTCACGACAGCTATCTGACCTTAGCTCGAGTATTAGCACCCTCGATCAACAACTTAAACATCTTACCTCAGGTAACTATTTCTTGTATTGCGTTATACGGTGTATCATCAACAGCACCAACCACCATTTATATAAATATCTTCTTCTTCTTTCGTTCGCTTGAAATATGTCTATATCTGCAATGTTGTGTCTTGTATGAATTTAACTGTCTTTTTCAGTTCACACAGCGGTCCATAGAGTTTATCTTCCACTGTCGTCTCTCTAGGCCAGAAGGTTTGCCTAGATATGTTATATTTTGGTCAGTCTTGGAGTATATGTTCTGCTGTCTTCGAGGCCAATCCACATGTGCACATGACTGTTTAACCAATCTTGAATTATGTATACTTGTGTTTGCGTAATCTATTGTGTCCTGTTCTGCGGCGCAGAATAATGACTTGTTCTGGTCTGTCCATAACGTGGTAGTCATCTTGAGCAGGTTTTGGTGGCTTTCTGACTGATTTGATCATTCTTTTCTTTTAATGGTATGTAACGGGCACATCAGGCTGTTCTTCTTTGGCTCCTTCTTTAGCCAATAGATCAGCTCTGTCGTTTCCGGGTACTCCACAGTGGGATGGTATCCACTGTATGGTGACCTTATGCTGACTGCTAAGATAAGAAAGTAGTGTCCTTAGTACTGGCAATTTCCCAGACAGGAGCGCCCCGAGTACTGATTTCGCATCTGTCAGTAGCACCACAGGTTGTTTTCCATTGCTGGTATTTAGTAATTTCTCTGTTGCTATATTGATTGCCTCAATTTCAGCATCATAGTTATGGCAGTACTTTCCTGTTGGAACTCTGGCTGTGTCCCTAGTATTATTTGGGTATTCTATGTACACTCCCGCTCCTCCATTTCGAACAGCATTTTGTGCCGACCCATCTGTGTAGACTCGGATTCAGAGGTCCCGTGGGTATTCTTCATCAAGGAAGCTGAGAGTGGCTGTTCTGCGCTGCTCACTGTTCTGTTCTTCCTTGTCAAATATTCCTCTCACGTTTGTCTGGATTTGTAATGATAGTCTATGTTCATCTTTCCATGGAGTTCGCTCTGGAATAGTTGTTAGGGGGATACCAACTGTGGGCAGATCGGTGGTTTCTCTGCAGAGTCGTTTGGCCTGGTGGATAAAACTACTTCTTTTCAACAGCCCCATAGCTAGTTTTTCAAATCTGTTCTTCATAGGGTGGCCTGGCAAGCTGATGAACTTTTCTGCTTGTATTAGCGTTTTCGTATCTCTGCGCGCACTCAGTGCTTGTGTCCTCCCCACCTTCTCCATTTCCACTATGGTGGTTGATCTCTTCCCTCCTGTGGTGACTCTAAGTGCTTGATTTTGCACCTTGTCCATCTCTTGTTGTGTGGTTTTCGATGCTGAAAACCACGCAGTTGGCCCATATTCCAAGTGTGGTCGTATGCTCTGTTGGTAAACTTTGCTAAGTATTTTCCCACCGGCTCCCCATGTGGTTCCACTTAGCTTTCTCAGGATGGCTATTTTCCTTCTGGCTTTTGCTACTGCTTTGTTGATGTGCTTTCTCCATGTCAACCTGCCATCAAATGTTACTCCAAGGTATGTTGATTCTTTATCTTCTCTTAGGGGAGTTCCATTTATCTGGATGATCCCTGCCTTTTGTTTTGAAGAGAGGGTAAATAGAGTGGTGCTGCACTTGTCAATGTTTATGCTGACACACCATTTATTTGCCCATGCAGCAAATGTATCTACAGCTCCTTAAAGCAATTTGGTGGCCACTGATGCATGTTCATTTGTGCTCCATAAAACCAGGTCATCGGCGTACATTGCCGCTTTAATTCAATGCGGTAGATTAGCAACAAGATCATTGATGAAGATTAGAAAAAGTGTGGAGGACAAGACTCCGCCCTGGGGAACACCGTGACGCAGTAATACTTTCTTGCTCTTGAGTCCGTCTATCTGTACTCGGGCTCTTCTGTTGTGCAAGTATGCTTTCACCAATTTGTACATTCTTCCATTGGTTTTGCAGTTTCTCAGTTTCTTTTTCAGACCTTCTTTCCAGACTTTGTCAAAGGCGTTCTTCAGATCTATACATGCCGCAAGCACCAGCTTCTTCTCTTGGAATGCATCCTCAATTTCTTGAGAGAGGTAGGTTGTCTGATCTTCCGTAGAGTAGCACTGCCTAAAGCCAGCCTGCTGTGGCACAAGGATGTTTTTACTTTCAATGTACCAATGCAGTCTGTGATTGATGATGCGCTCCATTGTTTTGCAGAGACAGCTGGTGAGGCTGATTGGTCTGTAGCTAGAGGCAATGGAACCATCTTTCCCTGATTTTAGGAGGGGTATCATGATTGCTTCGCTCCAGGCTTGTGGAACACTGCCTAAGGTCCAGCTGTTATTGAAGATCTGCAACAGCTTTGCTTTGGCCTCTGTTCCTTGGTTCCTGATCATTTCATTGGAGATACCATCAGCTCCTGGTGACTTTCTGATTTTTAGTTTTGACATGGCTAGCTCCAGTTCGCTGATTGTGATGGGTGCTTCCAGAACCTCATGTACTATTTCCTTCTGTTCTATATGTTGTCGTTTCTTTCGAATCTCTTGTTGTTTCTCTGGACTAATTTTGATATTGTTATCTTGTGCGAATGAGTCCGGAAAATGGTCAGCTGCTTGCTTTCTTGTTAAAATGTTTCCATCTTTATGTGGTGCAATTTTTGAGTTTCTCCTTGTGCGCTCATCGTTAAGTTGTTTTATTAGCTTCCACAATTTCCTTATGTCTTTTTCAAAGTTCAGAGACTCCGTTTTCTCCTGCCAGCGTTTCCGTCTAGCCTGCAGCTTCGTCCTGTGAAATTTGGCTTTTGCGTGCTGGAATTTATTGTGGTGCTCTTGGCTAGGTGTGGCCTCTGCTTGCTTTCTACACACTTCCACATCGTTATGCAACTGTTCCAGTTCACTACTCCAGTAGGGTTTATATTGTTTACGGGCTCCTGTTGGTACTGTTTCTCGCGCTGCCTGTAGTATGCATTTCCCAAACTCTTTAACTACTTTATTTATCTCTTTCTCAGTATTCAGGTTTCTAACCAGTATGCTGATGCGATGCTTGTACATTGCCCAGTCGGCTTGTAGTTCCACCTCGAGAGGGTGCTGCTTTCACTTACAAGCTCATTTTCTACGGTTAGAAAGACTGGCCAATGGTCACTGCCACCAAGTTGTTTCCCAGCAATTCGTGAAATGTTCCACTCCAGGTCTGGTGAATGAAAAGCCAGGTCAGGTGTAGTTTTAGAGTGCCATGATCTCGAATAGAAAGTATGTGGGTCGGACGGCTTATTAATCAAGATGAATCTATTCTCATCCAGCCAGTCTTCCAGTCTTTCTTCTCTCTGGTCCATGTGATCATAGCCCATGCTCTGCCTGTGGCAGTTGAAATCGCCACACACAATCATTTTTTTCTTTTAATGGTAGTGTGTCCAGTACCCGTTGGTGGTCACTTGGACAGTAGTAATTGACCAGATGTAGGTCTGTATTACCTGTCTTAAGTTTAAGTGTCTGATACTCAGCCCCTTCCATGTAGACTTCGATTTGGGAAGCAATGTTGTTATTTTGTTTTACAAGTAAGTGTCTTTCCACAGCCAAAAACGCCAAGTTAGCTCAACTCCGCGCCCCTATCCCTACTCCCTCCCCATACCCTCTCCCGCCTCATCCTACCACCGGCTCCGATAACTTAGTTTTGTGCATACCTCCCGACCTTCCCCTATCGGCACCGGAGAAATCGGTCTTCAGTAAAGGGCTCCGGTTCATACCTCTGCGTCCCTCTGGCGATAGATACGCGTTACTGCTGGGCGTCCATCATTTCCATCGCATTCTCAAGCTGAAATATCACTTCAGTAATCAACCTAAAAGGGACAACTCTTCGGATCCCACCGACGACTTCTCTCATCTCTCCAAACGCAGTTCCACTTAGGTTCCAAATCCACGAGCATCTAAAGTTTTGGGCCTCTATATCGAAAAAACACTTTTCGACATACAACAATTAAAATTGAAGCCACTACGACACTCCAACCTTTCCGCGGAGGAACAACGGGCACTCACACAGTTGATACGTCGTGAGGACAGAGTTATCAAGCCTGCCGACAAGGGAGATGCGTCAGTGGTTTGGAGGAAAGACTTGTATATACAGGAAGGCTACGGGAACAAGGTAGGACGGTCAGCAACAACACCCAGGTCAAAAGCGTGACGAAAGCCATCATCCAGCAAGGCCTTTTGCCCAGCTCTGTCACCTCGTTGATCATCCACGGCAGTTGCTTGGGCAAACCCACCTTCTATATGCTGCCTAAGACACACAAGCTAGGGAACCCAGGCAGACCTATCTCCTCGGCTTGCTCTTGTCCTACTGAACGCATTTCAGAGTTCCTAGACAACATGTGTCAGCAGTTGGTTGCCAGTTTCCCTTCGTATATCAAAGACACTAACCACGCTATCTCTATCTTCGATTCCATCAGTTTCACACCCCTTCTCAGTATCACATCTTCACTTTAGATGTGACTTCACTCTATACATCAATTTCCCACTCTGACGGCATCAAAGCCTTGCAATTTTTCTTGGAGAAAAGGCACAACCCCGCCATAGGCACTGGACCATTGCTGCGTCTTGCAGAATTAGTCCTAAACCTCAATTCGTTTGAGTTCAATGGAAACTATTTCGACCAGATTAACGGGGTGGCCATGGATACTAAGATGGGTCCTAGTTATGCCTGCCTCTTCATGGGCTATCTGGAGCACCAGGTATGGAGTCAATACACCGATAGGCTGCCAGAGCTCTACAGGAGGTACATCAATGACTGTTTCGGTGTTTCAGACATGCCTCTGTCTGACCTCAAGAACTGCATTGCCTTTTTCACCGACTTTCATCCCAGTATCAAACTTACTTCCACCATTTCTTCGTCGACCGTCAACTTCTTAGATCTAACAGTCTTTTTTTAGGCTCCGTGGGTCTATGCACGACGGTTTACTATAAACCAACTGACTCGCATCCATTCCTCCTCTATACCTCCTCCCATCCTCCCTCATGTTAGGGTTCTATTCCTTTCTCCCAACTATTACGTCTCCGACGGCTTTGTCTGGACAACAACGACTTCCATCAAAAAGCCCACGAAATGCTGGATTTCTTTTGTCTTCGAGGTTATCCTGAGAATGTTCTGTCTATAGCTCTTTGCCGCTTACAGTCTATCAGTCGTGCTGAGGTTCTCATCTCTAGGCCGAACCCACGAAATAATAGACCTGTCCTCTCACTAACCTACCATCTCCACAATATTGTTGCCAAGAACATCCTCCTGAGACATCTATCTATTCTCCAGGTGGACTCGACCACTCGCGATGTCTTCTCAGAGGCCCCCCTGGTGGCGTACAGGTGGGATCGTAACCTCAGGGATGTGCTGGTCCATAGTAGTCTGCCCCAACCTCACAAGTCTCTTCTTGGTACGGTGGCTTGTCTTCGATCACGGTGCAAGACCTGCCCACATGTACTTCAAACCCAGAGTCTGGCATTCCCTAAGACGACTTTCCACGTCCATGAGGGTTTCTCATGCACGAGTCGCAATATTATATATGTGATTATTTGCACGTGTTGTTTTATGAGATATGTTGGGCAGACAGGTTTACGTCTTGCTGACAGATTTAGACAACACCTAACTGATATTAAGATCATATTAAAATCCCGCCCCTACCACCCCCATAATATTGCTGCCAAGAACATCCTCCTGAGACATCTATCCATTCTCCAAGCGGACCCGACCACTCGCGATGTCTTCTCAGAGGCCTCCCTGGTGGTGTACAGTTGGGATCGCAAGCTCAGGGATGTGCTGGTCTATAGCAGTCTACCCCAACCTCATAAGTCTCTTCTTGGTACGGTGGCTTGTACGGTGCAAAACCTGCCCACACGTACTTCAAACTCAGAGTCTGACATTCCCTAAGACGACTTTCCACATCCATGAGAGTTTCTAATGCACGAATCGCAATATTATCTGTGCGATTATTTGCACATGTTGTGACATGAGATATGTTGGGTAGACAGATTTACGTCTTGCTGACAGATTTAGACAACACATATCTGATATCAACAGTGGCGCCCAGAAAGCAGTATCCATGCACTTCAATAGTCCTGACCACTGTGGCGTGGCTGGCATACAGGTCACGGCGATCAAATCGTGCGCATCCCACAAACAGGATCATAAAACATTGGAAAACTGTCTCATCTTCCAGTTGGGTTCACTCTCCCCTCACGGCTTCAATGTCCAGCACAGTTTCATTTAACTTCCATACCCGCCCTCTCCCACCCCCCAGCTGTATAGTCAACCAATAGGTATTTGAATGTCCTTTGCAGGACGTCGCAATCCCAGCATAATTTGTGCTGTTTGGGATTTCTGGGCAGTTTTGCGTTCGGTGGTTTGCAATCGTTTTCTGAGTGACCGCCACTCATGCGTCTCTGTGAGGACCAATGCAATGAAATCTTCCGCAGCTGTGTTTCGAGCGCGGAACGAGAAATTGCTAATTGTATAGTGCTTCCGCGACATCTTCACTTCCTAATTTTTAACTTTCGCCCATGTGGGCGCCTCTCCACCCCAACTCCTACCCGCTGAGTTGTGTACCTTTCTGACAGTATTGACCTTTGACCCATTGACAATATATCCGGTCCATACAATACACTGGTAGCCTTCGAACGCGTGTCAGTGGTCAGTCAATCCAAGCTAGGATACAGATTCAGATAAGTACGCTTAATGTCATGTAGTCGATTAATATTGTCATGTAGTGTGTTTCATATAGTTTTGTGTCGGCTTGTGTCTGTTTGTTCTGTGCTTACTAAGGCTTTGGCCGCGACGTCCAGTTTGTTTCTTGTAATCGTGTTTTAGTAAAGGTCACAATCTACTTCTCGTTTTTTTTTTTTTTTGTTGGGGGGGGGGGGGGTTGATTCATTCATTTTCAGCTATATTTAGGGTCACCAGCTATATTTAGCACTGACAGTGATCTCCTCTGTTCGGGTACAGTGCGTGTCAGTGTGTTTCAATTGCCCCACAGTGCTTCTTTGGCTTCGGCAACCGTTTCTGTGGGGAGTGTGTGCGTGTGTATGTGTGTGCGTGTGAGCGTGTGTGTGTCATCATGCAGCAGCTGTCCACGAAAAGCAGAGTAGCGTTGCTTTTCTGCAGCATCATGGCATCTTACATTCTGCTAGAAGCTGTTCTCATAATCATGTCATGGTGCTATTGCTGACTGAGCGTCAGGACAGATGGATACGTCGACATTTACCATGTCGGCAGGACATGTCCCGCTGAGACAAGGCACATGGCTGCAAGGCTCGCGTCTACTGTACAGACAGATCATTCTTTTCGTACACTGCTGGTCTCAAGAGTTGACAAGCATTTCATTTTGTCAGTTACAGTTGGGGAGCAATTACCTACGAGAGGTTTGTGCCAACAAACCTGTTAGTCAATCCGGTAGTAATCGGAGGACCAAATACCACTGTTGAGTAAGATAAGAGCCTATTTACAAGGCGCAAACATCATGTGGGACGAGTGTTTCCACAACAGTGGGTATTTGGTGGCATCTGTCGTAAAACAGCCGACTGCTTCATGTTCTGTGTTCGAGACAGAACAGCAGCAACGCTTCTGCCGCTGATCAGGACACACATTCGGCCTGGCACAACTGTAGTCTTCGACCTCTGGCGTGCGTACAACGGAATTGGAAGTATTCCAGAATTGATGCATCTTATAGTCAACCATTCCTACAACTTTGTAGACACTGCCACCGATGCACATACTCAATGCATCGAGCGCATGTGGAGAACGGCCAAGGAGAGAAACAAGAGGCAGAATGGGAACACACACAGGCATCTACTAGAGTCCTACATGTGCGAATTCATGTGGCTTCGACGGACTAAATGCGCTGGTCTCCATGTGTTCAACAATCATTTTTGCTGACATTGTTCGATTCCGGCCACCGCAAGAATAGCGCACCGCATAGAACATTGCACACGGATAAAATTGCGCACCGAGATACGGCGCAACACAGGGAACCCCTGGATTGATTGATTGATTGATTGATTGATTGATTTAGGAACCAACATCACAGTATTCAGGGCATTCCCATAAGCGCTCCGTCCCGATCCTCAGCAGCCAGTGAAGAGTTCCAACACTAATTGTTCCATTAGCAATCTTCATACACTGAGATTCCGTTTGTTTGGGGTGAATTAAGGCAAAAGTACCATTCCATATCCCTCATGATTTCCCAAAGTTTCTAATGTTGTTACACAGTCAAATGCCTTTGAATAATCCACAAAACATGAAAATAGCAAAGGAACACAAATTGCCAACTGTCATTTACTGCCAATATAAATTAGTACCTTGCGGTGTATGGCAGAGAGGTGTTTGAGCCTGAGGAATTAAGGCCGCCTGGCTAGTGCAGTCGCCGCGAACGGTACAGGTTAAGATTTTCTTTTTGCCGCTGACAGAAAAAAAAAATCCCACACCCTACCGAGGGATCACACCCGGGTCCCCCGAAAGAGATTCCGGCGGTCTAGCCACTCGGCCAGCCGCTCCTCGCAAGTAAAATAAGTAAAATAAGTAAAATAAGTAAAATAATAGAAAGGGACATAACAACAGCTTTTTTTTTGAAGGGACACTACTCAACATACAATACATTTATTAAGTGATTTACACAGTATTATAAAATTTTGTTAATAATAATAAGTTAATATATCATCAAATTAACGAGACACATTATATAGTTTACGATATTAGATACATGTTTAAGAACTTCTAAGTCTTTTTAAAGATAATGGATTATTTTACAAACAAAATAATTTTGAAATGCACTTTGTTTACTGCGGCTTAATAATACATTAAGTGTTTTATCCATGCCATGTTACCACAAAAACCCCTTCAGTCTTTAGATCACTATCTATAAAAAAATATTTTTGCCGGCCTGTACAAGGCCAAATAATCCTTCATATTCAGAACTGGGTTGTACCCCTTCCCACTACAAATCATCTTTTTGATCTTTTTATTTTGTCTTTTTGAACATCATCAACTGTTCATCATCACCATCAATTTCCACTTTTCCTGTCAAGCGTTGTGGGGAGGAATAATTAGCGCTCCAGCGCCCGATGGGTGGCATTGGATAGTGTCATTCCGTGTGATTGTACAATTTCTTTGATGTCGTCGATCCATTGTCTTCTCGGGCGTCTTCATGCAGAGACAATAGACACACAGACACAAGATAATTTTCTACAATACAGTAAACAGCTGTCAGACGAAGACAGAGACAGACTAGACACAGAACTAACACTGGCTGACATAACACTTAGCACTTAGCAAATTTAACAAAGACAAGACACCAGGCGGACGGTTTAACGATAGTATTTTACCAACACTTCTTGCCTATCTTAGGTGGTCTTCTTCTGAAAGTCTATCAAGACGCCTTTGCTAAACAACAACTACCAGATAGCTGCAACATGTCTTACATCACACTCATACAAAGACAATGCAGACAAAACACAGATGAAAAATTATAGACCAATATCACTATATCTGGAATATGTGCTCTGCTGTCTGCGAGGCCAATCCACATGTGCACATGGCTGTTTCACCAATCTTGAATTTTGTATACATGTGGTTGCGTAATCTATTGTGTTCTGTTCTGGAGGGCAAACATCAGAAATGGAATAAAGTCAAAGGAGAAAATTATTGCAGAAAATTCACACACCAAGCGTTTGAGACGTAAGATGGTGCATGATGGTGGAAATGACCACGTGTTCACATGCACCCACTGTGAACGGACATTTACAGCGCAAATTGGCCTTATCAGTCACACTCGCTACCGCCATAGTTAAAAGTTATTATGCCTTTTTAAAGCACAAACTATCGTCTGTCAAGACGGCAAGGTGCCAATGGATGTGTTCTGTTCTGAGGCGCAGAATAATGACTTGTTCTGGTCTGTCCATAACGTGGCAGTCTTATTGAGCAGGTTTTGGTGGCTTTCTGACTGATTTGATCATTCTTTTCTTTTGGTGGTATGTGTCAAGAGGTAAAGTTGGTTTCTCTCTATGATATGAGTTCATGCACTATAATGCAACAACGTTCACCTCGAGATCTGTGTGTCTCTGGGGTATGATCTCTGTGAAGCTGAATGGCCTGCGCCCACGTGACTGCACACAGACGTACAGTACAGCATAACTATCTGAACTCCAAAAACGACTCAACACACAGGCTAGTAGAGATGAAAATTACCGCAGATGATCTTGGATAACGGCTATGAGCGTGTGTGCCGATCCAGGCTTGAGTCTTTCTCGTACAACATTCACTCCCGCTCTTCAATCATATATCATCTCCTTAGACCAGTGAGAGGGTTGGGAACGAAGCTTGCCGCCTGCTACCATGGTACTGCTAATCAACTACGATTGCCTACCTTCAGTCGGAGCTCACCCTGAACGAGCTCCAACGGTCAATGCCGCCAGGCTGCCCGTATCTGGAACTATGCTCACCATCGTGAGAATGACATATCTACATTCACGTGATCGTAGTGTCAGTGAAGCTGAGTGTAGCAACTGTCAACCGCTGGCTGTAGACCGGAACGATTCCATGCGGAGACTGGTGACTTATGCATCAGTAACGGCTTGTAGTCTGCGAGTGTTGGTGAAGGACATCCTACCTCTGTGTTAGCCGGCTCAGAACTGCCTAACTAACCGTTACGTTGTCAAGCTACGCACTGCAATGACGTTTACACTTTGTTTATTACCCGTGCCACCACGTGCGACATTTGTGCCATTCTATTAATATCACTTGATGCACTAACTCATCAAAATAATTCTATGCTACTGTCATTTGCTATATGACAGTATGTAACGGGCACATCAGGCTGTTCCTCTTTTGCTCCTTCCTTAGCCAATTGGTCAGCTCTGTCGTTTCCGGGTAGTCCACAGTGGGATGGTATCCACTGTATGGTGACCTTATGCTGACTGCTAAGTTCAGAAAATAGTGTCCTTAGTACTGGCAATTTCCCAGACAGGAGCGCCCCGAGTACTGATTTTACATCTGTCAATAGCACCACAGGTTGTGTACCATTGCTTATATTTAGTAATTTCTCTGTTGCTATCTTGATTGCCTCAATTTCAGCATCATAGTTATGGCAATACTTTCCTGTCGGTACTCTGGCCGTGTTCCTAGTATTAAACTATTATTTGGGTATTTTATGTACACTCCCGCTCCTCCATTTCGAACAGCATTTTGTGCTAACCCATCTGTGTAGACTCGGATCCAGAGGTACTGTGGGTATTCTTCATCAAGGAAGCTGAGAGTGGCTGTTCTGCGCTGCACACTGTTCTGATCTTCCTTGTCAAATATTCCTCTCACTTTTGTCTGGATTTGTAATGATAGTCTATGTTCATCTTTCCATGGAGTTCGCTCTGGAATATTTGTTAGGGGGATACCAACTGTGGGCAGATCGGTGGATTCTCTGCAGAGTCGTTTGGCCTGGTGGATAAAACTACTTCTTTTCAACAGCCCCGTAGCAAGGTTTTCAAATCTGTTCTTAATAGAGTGGTCTGGCAAGCTGAGGAACTTTTCTGCTTGTATTAGCGCTTTCGTATCTCTGCGCTCTCTCAGTGCTTGTGTCCTCCCCAGCTTCTCCATTTCCACTATAGGGGTTGATTTCATCCTTCCTGTGGTGACTCTAAGTGCTTGATTTTGCATCTTGTCCAGCTCTTGTAGTGTGATTTTTATGCCGAACACCACACAGTTGACCTGTTTTCCAGGTGTGGTCGTATGCTCTGTTGATAAACTTTGCTAAGTATTTTCCCACTGGCTCCCCATGTTGTTCCGCTTAACTTTCTCAGGATGGCTATTTTCCTTCTGGCTTTTGCTACTGCTTTGTTGATGTGCTTTCTTCATGTCAGCCTGCCATCAAATGTTACTCCAAGGTATGTTGGTTCTTTATCTTCTCTTAGGGGGGTTCCATTTATCTGGATGATCCCTGCCTTTTGTTTTGGCGAGAGGGTAAATAGAGTAATGCTGCACTTGTCAGTGTTTATGCTGACACACCATCTATTTGCCCATGCAACAAATGTATCTACATCTCGGATTGTTAAGTTGGCAGCTCTTCTCAGGCATCTCATCTCGCAGGTGTTGATTTTGCGAAAGTGGTCATCACTAAGCTTAATCTTGTTTCTTATTATCATCTTATCTCATCTCACAAGGTTCCTTGTATACCTTGCGGTGTCGAGGAAGCATAAATAACTGGAGAGTTTATGAACAGTTGTTGATTCTTTTCATAGTTATTCTCTGTAATAGCAAAGAAATCAGGAGCCTTCAATGTTATCAACACTGAATAATTAGAATAATGAGTCACACCACAAAGATCTAGCTAATAATTAAACCCAGAGGAAGAACCGGCTT
Organism: Cepaea hortensis; assembly: GCA_963921405.1. Classification (NCBI taxonomy): domain Eukaryota; kingdom Metazoa; phylum Mollusca; class Gastropoda; order Stylommatophora; family Helicidae; genus Cepaea; species Cepaea hortensis. Next base: position 59,732,550 of record OY992878.1, on the reverse strand, counting down.
CCTAGAGTGCGGCGCCGTGAACGGGTCACGAAGAAGGAACATGACAACGAAAATGAACGGAGGCGATAGAGGCAGTGGCTGGGAAAGAAGCTGGCTCACCACGACCACAGGTGCTAGGATGGCGTGAGGACACCAATCACCGGGTGCTTAGGCACTCTTCCCGGAGGGAGGGGAGGCTTGAGAGTGGACATGTTCACAGTTAAGGGACAAGCACGGAACAACCAGGACAACTCAACGATCCAACGCCTCGCGCGGCAGGGGAAAGACGCCCGGAGACATGACCCGGACGGGACCGCCCCTAGAGAATGTTAAGAAGGTAAAAGGGCCGAAATATTAGGGGAAGGAGGACCCCTTCTGACGACCACAAGCCCCCCTGTCGTGGTTGCTCCGCGGCGGAGTTTTTATCACTGATTTATGGCCAGTCCATCAGAAAATCCGGAGAGTCGGATTGACAATCTGGAAAGATAGATTGACACCCCGGACAGACTGGCACTGCTGCAGTGCAGTGGTGAAACTGGCTCCGCCGGTGAAACGGTGGAGTCGACAGAAGACCGTGATGACAACCCCTAATGCTGTATAATGTCCTTGTCGAGTGTAATTAAAGAACAGATATATATTCCCTGGATCCTCCTTTGAAATTAGAGGGGGGGGGGGAGCATGAAGGATTCGCCATAGACCAGATGTTGACGATACAGACCGTCCAACCGACTACGAACTCAGTCGATCGACTGGGCTGGGCGTGCTTCCGTGGTAAAAGCTTCGCCCCCTACCGATGAATGAGAATTCACGCTGGACGAAAGGAGTGCGAGAGTACGTTACAGGAAAATAGACAGCGCTCCCGTGAAACGGTTATAAATAAGACATCAGAGGATCTCAAATCAGCATTCCCTAATGTAGAAGCAATTTTGAGATTGTTTCTTAGTATGATGGTTGCAAATTGCTCTGGAGAAAGATCTTTTTCTCAGCTGAAGAGGATAAAAAATGAATTTAGAACAACAATGACTCAAGATAAATTATGTTCCCTCAGTCTCATGTGCATAGAAAGCGACAAACTACGCAGTTTATCATTTGATGATGTCATCAGTGACTTTGCTCTGGCAAAGGCAAGAAAGAAAATATTTTAGTTTAATATAATTCCTTAATTCTTATAACATGTTTCAAGAGATTAGATAATAAGCCTTTGTAAATTGTGCCTTTTAAAAGAACTTTTGTTTCTTTTTACCAGAGCTTGCATTTTTAAGTTTGTTATGAATAAAAATGATTTTAAGTTAAAGATTTATTATTTCACTATCAATATACTTCTTAATTGTATTTCAGTTTAACCCTCTAGGTATCCGAAAATCATATTTGTCACTGACATAGAATATCTGGACTTATAAAGGGCCCCATATTTCAAATAGCTTAGGGCCTTATTAAGTCTAAATCCGGCCCTGATCTCAGCCAGGGAAAACCCCACAGAACTGAGAAGACTCAAGTCGATGTCCCCTGTGACGCACCCGGGCAACCTTCCGAGAGTCTCAGAGTGAAGATCAAGTTCCCCCTGCCACCGAGAAGGCAAAATGGGCGCGGTTAGATGAGACGTTGTCCCGTGTTTTAGAGGATGGGCTAAAACACTCGTTACTAGAGGAGAAAGTGCAAAAGTAAGGAGAGATTGTATATCTGCACTCACTGCGATAGTTTTGTAGCAGCCAGAGAAAGGAGGTAGTTAGCCAGAAGATCAAACGTGGTCTAGTTATTACACAGCCGCTTCACACGCCAGTGATCCCGGGTTTGTTTCCGGGTCCGGTCAAGGATGTGCACTACTGGCGAGCTCAAACGAGAGCGAAACTCGAGTATAGTGCTTCCACATTGACGTGGATAAGTCTTAGGTTCATACCAGAATACGATCAGCGTTGCCAGTAGTAGGTTGTGCTCAATATTTAAATCTCAAATCCAGAAGCAACAAAATAAATCAACTTCTCATTAACACAAAATGGAATTCTTGGCTTGCGAATCCATTACGTGGAAGTCCAAAGCAAAAGCTTGCTGAGTGGATGTTGTCTCATTGACAAGAAATGGAACGCTTGGCTAGCGAATCAATTGCACAGAAGTAGGAAGTAAAAGCTGCAGAGTGGATGTCGTCTGCAGACTAAGGTGGAAAACGTCTTATTAACATGAAATGGAACGCGTGGATAGCGAATCTTTTATGTAGAAGTCCGAAGCGAAAGCTTGCTGGGTGGATGTCGTTCGCAGACTGACCATTCCTGGTTTGCGTGGGGAGTGGCCAGTGGCGAATGAGTTACCCAATACATGGAAGTGAGGAATTAAAGCAGTCATAAGCAGGATGTGGCGATTTCTTGGGTAAGCTCAGTACCAGATCGCAATGTGCCGGCTCTGCAGTTATGGAAGTCTCCTTGGACGGCGGGGAATGCCCATGGTCTGCCCTGCCTTCCATTTAAGGTTGACCGTGATGTCTTTGGCTGTTCTACCTTGACCAGCTTTAATTTGGGCGAAACCATAACCCAGAAACGCTAACCTGATAAAAATAAAACGCCCACAGAAGTAGGATGTGCCGATCTAAAGGTTGCAAATAAATATGCACAACGCAAAAAACGTCCGAGTGAAATGGTCCTCGTGCACGGAACAGCTCTGACTATCTTGTCTTCCGGGCACATATCTGAACAGAAAGCTTACTTAGTGGATGTCGTCTGCCGACTGACCATTTCTGGTTTGTTTGCGGAGCGGTCAGTGGCGAACGAAATGCACATTACATGGTGGGAAAACGTGGGAAATTAAACCAGTCGGGTGTAGGACGTGGAAATTCCTTGGATGAGACTAATACCAGAGCGTTATGTATCGGCTCTGCAATTATGGAAGCCTCATCGGATGGCGGTAAATGCTATAGACGACCCCTGCCTTCCCCTGAGGGCTGACCGTGAAGTCTTCGACCATTCTAACTTGACCAGCTGGGATGTGGACGACGTCACAACAGTGAGAGTCCCCCAGGACGGCTAACCTGGCTTTAAGAAACGTCCGGATGTGTTGGCCTAAGGGTGTCTGCCCAATGGCGCATAACAAACACACCGCGATTACGTCTGGAAAAAAAAACACAACAACACTCGAGATGAATGCAGAAGAAGATGAAAAAAAGACTGTTAGACACGTGGGTGCTGGTGTCAAGACAGTGTTTGTCTCACCACACAAAGGTATGACCAGGTTACGCATCTGTCGCCTTTCTTAGTGAATCAGATGAAAAGTTCCCCCACCCCAAGATGGGGATGTCACTCACTCGCCATGAAAATGAAATTTTTTTAGCTAAGCAGAGTGAGATCCTATCTTTCTTTAATCGAGTCACATCCAGCCAAGCCAAGCAAGTCATTAACTGCACTCAAGCCAACAAAGTCACCAACACATATCTGTGTGATGCCCAAACCAATCAACCAAACTACAGCCAGATTTGTGACAGCTGCAATAATCAGTGATATTACCAGATGTTTGATGAACCCTACAGCAGCCAGATGTGTGATGTGTACTACAGCCAGAAGTTTGATGCATCACTTGACAGTCAACAAAACTATAGTCAGATGTCAGTGTGACATGTATGTATCATCCCTCAGTCTTTTCCAGCAGACGGCTATACGCGCTATTAAAAGTTAGGAGGGGATACTTAACGAAACGAACTCTTGTTTGAATTAAGGCCATTGATTGACCGAGCCTCGGAAAAAAAGGTTTAAGCGAGACAACGGCTTGGTAGACAAAGCCGGCCTCGTCAATCGCCATGTTATCTTCAAGTTAGCGAGTGACCCATTGTTAATGGGTTAATTTAATAGCCCCCTTATTCTCTGCGTTTTAGGTGAGCATTATATTATATAAAACATATCATGTTATGTATTAGGATAAATGCTTTGATGCAACTAATATCATGATTGAAGTTGTGGTGTGAAAAATATGAAAATCGCTTTCATTGAAAAGCTGGTTTGAGCCACGCAGTCTGTACATCGCCATGGTGTCCAGTCAGCTTTCATAAAGCTTACAATGTAATCTTGCTATGAGTCACCTTTATGATATGCTTTTGTGAACTTACTTTATTCCTAAATGCTGATCTTTCACAACTTGGCTCTGTGTTCGAAAGTTTTCCTTCTGAGTGCATGTTATGTATCTATTTTCTTATGATGGATAAATATTACTATCGGTGTACAACTCAAATATTCTGTTAGACAGAAGAGATGGTGGCACTTGACTTTTAATGCACTTAGCAGTTAATCTTTTGTTTACATTGTTGTAAATACACAGAGGTGTGATTGTCTTGTAGTCTTTTTCATACATGATGTTATGGAATTTTCATGTTGTATGATATACATAATCTCAAGTGAGTGGGAAATGACACCGTGCTCTTGTGTTTTGGTTGAGATGTTGGGTAATACCCACTAGAGAGTTCATACCATGTTTAGTAAAAGACTAACAAGTTTTTCTGTTATTCATCATATATATGTATATTCTATTCATGATGTTACTGCTGGAGTAGATCTTTTAACTTCACCCCAGTGGGGACAAACATATAATGATGATGATGATGATGATGATGATGGTGATGGTAAGGATGATGCAAGAGGAGATGACTGATCCGGTAGCTAACCTTCTGCCGTTTGTCAGTGGTACTTACCGAATGCTGTTTGTAACTATGGAAAGGAGATTTATAAATTGTTTACATGAGGCCATTGTCTCAGGGATTTCGTCCCTGTTGTGACAGCGATACTATCAGGACGGGTGGGGCGGTAAGGATGTGAATAATCCCCCAGGAAGCTCCAGTATCAGTCCAGAAGAGATGTACCTATTGAGTAGATACCTTACTCACTTTTGGAGTGAGACAAAACTCTACAGTAGGCGACAAGTGCTAGGAAACTAGAAACACTTTTTTCTTCTTCCATTTTGTTCCCTCTATTTTTATTATGATACACTGTTATCAGAATATATATTGTATTATGATACACTGTTATCAGAATGTATATTTTATTATGATACACTGTTATCAGAATATATATTTTATTATGATACACTGTTATCAGAATGTATATTTTATTATGATACACTGATATCAGAATATATATTTTATAATGATACACTGTTATCAGAATGTATATTTTATTATGATACACTGTTATCAGAATATATATTTTATTATGATACACTGTTATCAGAATGTATATTTTATTATTATACACTGTTATCAAAGTGGGTTGTATTACTAAGTGTATCGACCCTGTTGTTTCTTCACTATACAGCGCTAGAGATGCCGGTGGAGTATTGGCACTAGTCACCATGCTTGGAACTGGATTTATAGTCAACGCTTGGATTTAGAGGCAGGAAACTGGGTTATCAACCTACCCCTAATATTCTACAGAGAGTGCTGGTTACTGCCACACACCCTGAACCTGAATGTCAATGCCTGGATAATTAATGGACTGTGACTATGCTGAAGTGGATTCCTTACCTCTGGGAACTTACAGACGGTGTTAATCTTTTCAATGTCTGCAAAGACATGAGGCATGCCTGGCCTAGATGGATACAGAGTATACCCTCTTCTAAAAGTCACCGCCTGATTCCACGTTCAACTGTCATATACCAGAGGCTCATGGATAGTCTGGAGTTCACCCTCAGTGAACAGTATGGATTTACCAACTGCTTTTGTGGACTCCCAGCTTCCTTTGAATCTTCTCATCCATCAGATCCCAGACATGGACACTCAAGCACTATACCAACTCCCGGTCAATCAAGTCGTATATTCAGATGAAGAAAGATATAACCTACATCTTAACCCAGAAAAGGGCTGGAATATTTATGCCCAATTCAAGTTAGCTCTGTCAGAAAATACTATGGATAATGTGATGTCACTCCTCATCCAAAGATATGCTGAAAGTGTTTGAGCCTGATCCTAATTGAACCAATCACATGGACTCCTGTTTGTTACGCCACGCCATAACGCTTCAGACTTATACCTGTCTGTTATACCACTCCGTAATGCCCCTAGCCCAGTTACTTAGTAGCTGTGACTTGGGAGATTACAGTATATTCACTTTGGATTCATATGGATTACTCCTACATGTTTTTTCGCTTTGGATATATGATCCGGAGGTGGAAGCTCCGTGTGTGTGTGTGCAATCCCCAATTTCCTGAATAGGTGGATATAGCAGCTATTTCCCTGGATTATAGTGTGTGTGATTATGGCCAGACTTTTTCTAGTGGATATTGAAGGAGAGGGAGTCATCATCAGACCCATAGGATAGTTCTAGAGACAGATTAGATAGATTTTCTTTATCTATTTCTTTGTATGGATTATTTACTTTGTTTTGTGTTTGACACATGTATTGGTTGTGAACCTTTTTGGGGATTTTTTTGGGGACTTCTGTTATGGTTGTATAATTAGTGTGCATTACCTGAATATAATTTATTTCATGTATATGTCACCATAATGTAGCCAACAGGGTTTGTCCAAGACCCAAATGTTTTCACAATACAGTTGTTTGTTTGTTTGGTTTAACCAAGCCTTGAAGTTACTTCATTGTAAACCTGTTGTTCCAAAATTGATGTTTATAGTCCAGTTATGATTACTGTTATGTTGTACAGTGATTCTTTGTAGTGTTTTTGTTTAACAGTGATTGTTCTCCATCTGTTATGTAATACTGTGGATATGCATGACAGTGGATACTTGTCATTGTTTATATATATATATATATATATATATATATATATATATATATATATATATATATATGGGAGATTAAAATGTGGGGCGGGGCACTTACACATAGACACACCTTCTGGGTAGAGTGACTAGTTACTCGGGTGTCTGTGGTAGAACTTCCCGGATCTCCCAGCCTTCTATGGGAAAAATTTCTTCTATGTTAGTGTTGAACTTGCACCCTTTTCTGCCCTGTTCAATGCTTGGCGGTTTAAGGAACCAGTATATTATTTCCTATAGAGGGCGTGTTTGGGATTAAGAGCCCATTCATACCAAATACCCCTAGCGAACTTGTCCTTATTCTAATTTATTATAATTACCACCCCACAAGTGGGGGATCGTCCGGGATTTTTGAATTCTTAGCCCATGTCACGAGTGTGGGAGTTGCCCAGTAAATTTGAACCCATGTCTACCTCTCAGTGGAGGCTTCTAGTCATGTGTATTTGAACCCAGGACTCATATTATAAGTGTTGCCTCATCATTTAGGGAGCTTGTAGTTGTTAGATAATAGACTTCATCCCTCATAAGAGGAGGTCTAATTAAAGTTGATACTTTACAACTAATAGGTGGCTGGTGTTCACAAGTATGGGCTTAGACACAAGTTTTATGAACCCATGGTATCTTAATCACTAGTATTGGGTGTTAGTGTGTCACCTATTGTTCACAGGTGATGTCTATATTCTAGAAATTGAAACCTGTGTTAATGTTTGTATATGAGAATGGTTAACTCATGTATTATGTATCCTTTTCGTGGGAGACCTGTTCCTTGTATAGAACCTCATAAAACAGGGTCTCTGGGATGGTTAACCCATATAGGATTATTTCTGGTATGATGTCAGGAATTCTTGATTGATTTTGTGTGATGTTGATGTTAGATGTTATTGTTACTCTGGAATGTTTGTGATTAGTTAAATTATGGTAGTATGATAAACATATTACTGTACTATATGTCCTCATTTTTGCATAGACCCACATATGAATCCTGGGCTGTTTAACTATTTTCTCATATATTCCCATTTTATTTTGTGCATGCTCTTTTTGTTTGGTTCATGTACTATTGAAACTTACCCAAAGCAACAGAGAAATCCAAAAAAAAATTTTAATGGCTGAAACAGATAGGATATAGCCCCCCCCCCCCCCAACCCAGCAATTTTTTTTTTTTTTTAAAGAATTCAGTAAAGATCTCTTTATTTAAGTGGGACACTGTATGCATATATGAGATTTTAGAACTGTGATGAAATCCACTGTCGTTAACCTCAGATGATAAAAATTACAGAAAACAGTTTGCTTCACGGCGTGTTTTCAAGGCCACACTTGTTTTAACCGGTACAGACGAAAAACAGTCTGTGTTCACAGTTCCAACTTGTTTACTTCGAGTAGCGGTGAGATAAAGACACCAGGGAACATTGGGAGGTTCCCGACATCAAAGCGAATTGGCGGCTTGTTGTTGAGACGCGGATTCAGACAATGCAGAAACGCGGGTTTGGTTTGGGTGTCAAAACGGGAAAAGACAACTCTTGCATTGGTTTCGCAAATGGACATAAGATTTCTGAAAAATGGATGATCTGCCCCTTGAGAATCTGATGTATTAACATCAAAGGAACGTCACGTGAACAATTCAAGGCTCTTGGACAAAAACATGATTGGGTGACACAGTGTAACTCAAACAGTTGATTTAGGCGGGGTCACAAAAATAAAACACCGCGTTTAACCAGTTGATTACTATAGAGACTTTCTGATTAACCGGCCTATCTGCAAAGCCAAAACTATTTTAACTAACAGAAAAAACAAATTGGATGTCAAAATCCCCAGGACGGTCAAAAGTTGCAGCTGCGCGTGTTTACGTGGGGTCGACAAAATGGGAACATTTGGAAGTGAGTGAGATGAATCTATACACCACTTTGACAGTTCATAAACAGGTCGGATTTAAGCGGAAGTACTCAGCTCGGGAGAAAAGAGTCCGTCTGTCATTGAGAGTTTCCGGACATCAAGCGAAATGACGGCTGGGGTTGTCACCACTCGACAGAAGATTTGCGGTTTGTTGTGGACACCCGTTGTTGGGAGCATACAGGAACTCGCTAGCTTGTTGTGGGAGTCAAAACAAGTGATGACAACTCTGACATTGATTGAGCCAGGGAGGATAGATTCTGGACAATGGATGATATGCCCAAATAACACCTGTGTGGACATAAAGAATACCGTCACGTGAACAATTTTAGGCTGTTTGAAAAACCTGATTTGGGGACAATGAGTGTTGACCAAACCCGTGGATTAGGATGGACGTATTTGTGGGAGAGCTCTACAGTGTTAGATTAATTTAAAATTAATTAGCATGTGTCGTTATGGCAAAGTGTAGCAGCCATCCCGGAATGAGGCGGTTTTGCATAATGTAGTCAATATAGTCTATTTAGGCCTAATTAATATAGGCAGTAGTCTTGTTAAAACTAGAGTGTGATGATTAGCACTGTTAGTTGAAAACTAGTTAGAGTAGTGAAGTGATAATTGGCTCTGCTAGGATGAATAGGATAGAGGAGTGATAATTGGAGAGATTTAAGATGGGGAAAGTGTCCAATGGGGGGATCTTTCAATGGTTTGCCCACTGAAGTTGTGCACTCTGTTTATGGGTCTTTCCTTGTCATCGCCTGATTCGGACGTAGGTGAGGACCTAATATGCTCTATGACAGAGTTTAGTTAGCTGTTAAACAACTGAGCAAGGCAATAGGCTTACACTCAGCCGGTAGGATCAGTGACTAGTACTATCACAAGATGTGTTGTTTCTCTCACAGGTTCCATACCAGTTACGAGGAAGTTCAACACTGGGTTTGATGAAGTGCAACTTCAATTAGACATAACACCAGTTGGACACTCAAATGTTTCTTACTAAAAAAGGAATAACGTCCGAGAAGGAAGATGGTATTATGTTTACGCTGGACTCATAATCAGGAGGGTTCACCATAACATGACTCAGAAGAGCCAACCAATATAACGATTCCTGCGTGTTAAGGTTCACCTAAGATGGGTGATGATTGTTGATGCAACACACATCCTAAGAACATTAGTACCTAAACAAGAACATTAAAATATAATAGTCACATGGTGTGATATATTCTAGTGAAATAGTTCAAAAGACATGATACCTGAACCTAGATAGACACTAGTTAGGTTCAAGTATATTAACAATAACAGTGATACCTAAATACTCACTACAAAGGATTTGTGCATTCTTTAAGAACGATAGGAAATTATGTGCATTGGGCAACCGGTCCATGATCAGCTATAATTTACAAACAGTATCTATTTCGGAGGATCAGGAAGATGGATTACCAGGTAGCTACAGATGGCAGTCGGTGTCCGGCAGGAGAGATACAGTACCGGGTGAGGTGGACTTGTTCTGACTTAACGTGCTGTGGTGTGTCCTTGCAAGGATGAACTGACTATGCTATTATCTGAGAGTCCGATCCTACACACATTATAGAACACATCACACATTTTCTCCGCATACACGTCTCATATACGTTAAACTTTTCTTTTAATAAATTAATCTTTATTAATTTTTGGAAGCAAGAGTTGTTGAATATGTTGCGTTGGGGAAGTATGAGAGGGGGCATAGTGCGACAGTGAGAGAGAGAGAGAGAGAGAGAGAGAGAGAGAGAGAGAGAGAGAGAGAGAGAGAGAGAGAGAGAGAGAGAGAGGAAAGGGTGTCCACAGGCTGATGGAGTGTGTTGGACGGAAGCTGGTGGATTCTCCAGGATATTGATAGGAAAGAGAAAAATTATAATGTGGGTGTTGACTCTCCTCACTCCAGGGACGACACTTTACAGGAAGACACGACATTATTGGGTGCTCGTCCGGGATCTTTGGGCAGCGGGATCTCTCGTAAAAGTGATCTTTGGACATTGGGATCTTCTGACAACGGGGTCTTTTGACACGGGATCCTTAGTTATAAGACGGAGATATCATATTGGAGAATCCAGCTAGAGTGAATGTGGATAGGGGTTAGGACAAATATCTTACCTGTTCACACTTCACACGTCTGCATAGGTCTGTGTTCCTGATTCTACTCTTGTCACTGAGTGAATGTGCTGTGTGTGGTAATATCTAGATTTAAAGTATTTGGTCATATATCTGTATATTAATTTGCAGTTATATTACTCAACCTGCTAGCTTACCTCTCTGTAAAATGGCCACTCCGAAACTAACCACTGCAGAATTAAAGGCAAAGGGGGAAGAAATGGGATTGTCGGGTTCTGCCCTAACGGATTACATACAGGAAGTGGAGAGAGAGTATCGTCAAGCAGAAAGGGAAGATCGAAAGGCTGAGTTGGAATTGAGAAGGATGGAGTTGGAACAAGATGCTAGGAAACTTGAAGCAGAGCAGGCTGCTAGGAAACTTGAAGCTGAGCAGGCTGCTAGGAAACTTGAAGCTGAACAGGCTGCTAAGAAATTAGAAGCTGAACAGGAAGCACAGAAAAGGGAGCACGAGTACCGGATGCGGGAACTCGAGCTCAAGAGTCAATCTAATGGGGAAACTGAGGGAGCAGTTGGAGGTTCCTCCATCCCAGGCTCAAACCCAGCAGGTGGACATGGTTACCATGCTATGAAGTTTCCTCTAGCGGTCTACGAGGAGGACAAAGAGAAGATTGATCAGTACCTTCAACGCTTCGAGGCCATGTCGTGGCTATGGGTCTGGACCGTGACAAATGGTGTCTTAAGCTATCCCAGGGATTACGCGGGACCGGGTACGAGGTTTATTCTCGCCTGCCACCAGGACATGAGAACAATTACGACGAATTAAAGACGGCTCTGCTGAAACGATTCGAGGTTACGTCACATACCTACCGGAAAAAATTTCGAGCAGCGAAACGAGAACCGGGGGAGTTGTTTGCCGCCTACAGTTTGCGTCTAAAATCCTATCTCCATAAGTGGATGGATTTGGCTGGGTTCGCACATGACTATGAGAGTCTGGAAGAGCTCATGGTGGTCGACCAGCTGAAGAAGCAAATGTCTAAACCTCTCAGGACGTTCCTGGGAGAACAAGGAGCGGAACGTATTGACCTCGTGACAAAATTAGCAGAACGGTTCGTCGAGGTACATGAGGAGGCATGGGAAAACCTTTCTACTAACACCAAAAGTCAGGAGAAACATGACAGGAAGAAAGCCAAAAACTCAGGAACCAAAAAGTGGGAACCTTATGTACAAAAATCAGAGGATAGTTCAGAGAAGAAGAAGGAGGGAAGCAAGAGCACTTCAAGCTCTACACCAAAACGACCGTGGTCGGAGAAGTGGTGTTCAATTTGTAAGTCACCCTCTCACAATACGAGGGACTGCAAATCGAAGGCTGAGAACCCTCACTTCGCAGCATGTCAAGTGACTTCCAAGGAGGTTGTCACGGAAAATGCCAAGGTCAACAAGGAAGCTCGCCACCAGGAGAGCTCACTCAAGTCCGGCACTAGAAAATCTAGGACAGGGAAATGGTGCAACCAATGCAAGTCAAATACGCACAATGCTATTGACTGCAGGGGAAAGTCAGGAGACACTCAATTTGTCGTGTGCCCCGGGAAACCTAAGGTGGAGCCCACCGAACAGGTCGAGGCCGAGGAAGAGACTCCAGACCAGGAAAAACCACCTGTAGTGGAATTGGTAGAGGTTAACGGTCGTCAAGTGGAGTGTTTATACGACACAGGACTGGACGGGGAGGCCGTGATTTCTGCGGATCTGGTACATCCAGAACAATTCACAGGTGAGACCATGGAGATACAGCCTGCACAGAAGAGTGCTGTGGCCATGAAGTTGCCCATTGCTAATGTGGAGATTCGGTCAAGGTATGTCATCGGCAGCATTAAGGCCGCTGTATTGACCGATCCCATTTTTCCAGTAATCCTAGGTTGCCGGTATGTCTTTCTGGGAATGCCCAGGGAGCCAATCCATATGGGAGCAATGCAGACTCGCTCTCAGACGAGAACGGAAGAGGCAGAAACAATTGTGACTAACCCAATGCCGGGGGAGCTACGAACTGCCCAGAGTGAGGATGATACTTTACGTCCTTGCTACAGAAAGCTGCAGAAAAGTGCTGATCCACCAGGACGGGGGCAGTACTACATGAAGAATAGGATACTCTACAGGAGAGCAGGAAGGGGAGACAACCTATACGGTCAGTTGGTCGTCCCGAAAGCTCACCGGTCCCAGATTCTTCATATGGGGCATACCATCTCCTTTAGTGGACACATGGGTATTGCCGCCACCATGCAGCGAATTTCCTGCCATTACTATTGGCCGGGAATGACAGATGATGTGCGTCGGTATGTGAAGTCAATCCCTGAGTGCCAGAGGGTGGCACGGAAACACTGGACAGCACCGGTGGTGTTGGGTGAGATGCCCATCATGAACTCTCCTTTCGAGAGGGTAGCCATCGATATCGTGGGTCCATTTCCCAAAACTAGGAAGAGGAACATGTATATACTCACAATGGTGGATTGCTGTACAATGTGGGGTGAGGCCATACCGTTGACCACGATTGACTCGAAACGAGTGGCGGACGCACTGATGGAGGCCTTTACCAGATTAGGCTTTCCTGATCAAATTCTGACGGACAATGGGTCTCAGTTTTGTGGAAAACTCATGGAGGAGGTATTTAGGGTGTTTCACTCTAACCACATACATACCAGCCCTTACCATCCTCAAGCCAATGGACAAGTAGAGCGTTTCAACGGCACGTTGATGACAATGCTCAGGAAACTAGCGCAGGAAAAACCTGATAGGTGGGATGAATATATCCCAGCAGCCCTCTTTGCCTATCGGGAAGTTCCTCATGGCTCAACAGGACTACCACCCGCTACGTTGCTGTTTGGTCGTCCAATCAAAGGACCGTTGGAAGCCATGTTGAGGAGTTGGACTGAAGAGGGGACGTCAGAAGAAGTGATCTTATCCTACAAATATGTGGAGGAACTGAAAGAAAAACTTCACAAGGGATGGACTCTGGCGAATCAAAACTTGAAAAAGGCCAGAAAAAGACATGCGGCTTACTACAACCGTAAGTCTAAAGAAAGATCTCTAGAGGTGGGAGGCAAAGTCTTGTTGCTACTCCCAACGGGAAACAACAAACTGGAGATAGGTTGGCAAGGACCATTTCCCGTGGAAAGGGTGATATCCAGAACCAACTATCAGATCCGGATCCGTGGAAAGTCGAAGATTTTCCATATCAATCTCTTGCGGAAATACGAAGAGAGACCCGGAGAAAAGGCAGCTCACCTCATGGCAATGGCAGTTGCAGTGGAGACGGAAGTGGGAACCAGCGAGGGCAGGGAATATCCCCTCGTACACCAGGAAACCTACAAGGATGTGCAAGTGAACCCTGATCTGACCTCCCAGGAGAGGGAAAAGATAACCCAGGTTCTCAAGTCTCATAAGGAGATACTGACTGATAAACAAGGACGAACCAGGTTGGTTGAGTTCGAGATGACTTTGACCACACAGGAGCCTGTTCGTCAAAAGGTTTACCCAGTGCCATTCTCTAAGGAAAAGGCCCTGGAGGAGGAAATACAGAAACTGCTGGAGGATGACGTGATTGCACCATCCACATCCCCATACAATGCAGGGGTAGTTTTGTTACGGAAACCAAGTGGAGAACACCGGTTGTGTATAGACTACCGACTTCTGAACAGTCACACACAATTTCAGGTGGAACCTTTGCCGAATCCAACGCAGTTATTCGCTAGGCTCCATAAGGCTCGGTACTTTTCAAAGGTGGATCTGAGTCGGGGGTACTATCAGATACCAGTCAAACCGGAGATTCGACCACTGTTGGCTTTCAGTACACCCAGTGGACACTACGAATTCAAGGTCATTCCCTTTGGACTCAGCAATGCACCTAGTGTGTTTACACGCATGATGAGGACTTTACTAGATCCTTTACAGGATCCGTCCATCTCATTCATGGATGATATTCTGATTTCCAATGACAGCTTGGATGACCACTTGCAATCCTTGGAGAGAGTGTTTAATAGACTCAAGGAAGCAGGGCTTACCGCTCGTCCAACAAAGTGCATGATTGGTTACCAGACTCTGGAATTTCTAGGTCACACCATCACTCCAGGACACATTGTCCCAGAAGAGAAGAACCTGGAGAAAATCAGAAATGCACCAAGGCCAAAAACGAAGAAGGATGTGCGATCTTTTCTCTCGTTGTGTGGGTTCTACCACAAATTTATCCCACATTTCACTGAATTGGGAGCTCCGTTGACGGAAACCTTGAAAAAGGGATTCCCGGACCAAATCATTTGGACACCAGAATGTGAGAATGCCTATAGTCAGTTAAAGGAGGCCTTGGTCAGCAAACCTGTATTACAGCTCCCTGACCTTTCCAAACCATTTGTGTTGAGAACGGATGCGAGTGCGATTGGGATTGGGGCAGCCTTGTTACAGGAAGGAAAAGACGATGCTTCGGTTTTGAAACCTGTGGCATACGCAAGCAAGAAACTTCTCCAGGTGGAGAGGAATTATTCAACCGTCGAGAGAGAGTGCTTGTCCCTCGTATGGGCAGTGCAAAAATTCCAGCCATATTTGTATGGAGTTAAGTTTCGAGTCCAGTCGGATCATCAGCCCCTGATGTTCCTGGCTACTTCTCAGAAGCTCAACGCCCGTTTGATGCGGTGGTCGTTGTTACTTCAACCCTACAATTTCACAGTGGAGTACATTCCTGGAAAGGAAAATGTTGGAGCGGGCTTCTTGTCAAGACACCCAGCTCCTGAAGAAGAGGAATGAATCATCTGGATTAAACTTACGGTGGAGAAGAGTGAGATGGACTACTCTCTTAAGAGGGGGCCTATGTCACAAAAATAAAACACCGTGTTTAACCAGTTGATTACTATAGAGACTCTCTGATTAACCGGCCTATCTGCAAAGCCAAAACTATTTTAACTAACAGAAAAAAACAAATTGGAAGTCAAAATCCCCAGGACGGTCAAAAGTTGCAGCTGCACGTGTTTACGTGGGGTCGACACAATGGGAACATTTGGAAGTGAGTGAGATGAATCTATACACCACTTTGACAGTTTATAAACAGGTCGGATTTAAGCGGAAGTACTCAGCTCGGGAGAAAAGAGTCCGTCTGTCATTGAGAGTTTCCGGACATCAAGCGAAATGACGGCTGGGGTTGTCACCACTCGACAGAAGATTGGCGGTTTGTTGTGGAAACCCGTTGTTGGGAGCATACAGGAACTCGCTAGCTTGTTGTGGGAGTCAAAACAAGTGATGACAACTCTGACATTGATTGAGCCAGGGAGGATAGATTCTGGACAATGGATGATATGCCCAAATAACACCTGTGTGGCCATAAAGAATACCGTCACGTGAACAATTTTAGGCTGTTTGAAAAACCTGATTTGGGGACAATGAGTGTTGACCAAAACCGTGGATTAGGATGGACGTGTTTGTGGGAGAGCTCTACAGTGTTAGATTAATTTAAAATTAACTAGCGTGTGTCGTTATGGCAAAGTGTAGCAGCCATCCCGGAATGAGGCGGTTTTGCATAATGTAGTCAATATAGTCTATTTAGGCCTAATTAATATAGGCAGTAGTCTTGTTAAAACTAGAGTGTGATGATTAGCACTGTTAGTTGAAAACTAGTTAAAGTAGTGAAGTGATAATTGGCTCTGCTAGGATGAATAGGATAGAGGAGTGATAATTGGAGAGATTTAAGATGGGGAAAGTGTCCAATGGGGGGATCTTTCAATGGTTTGCCCACTGAAGTTGTGCACTCTGTTTATGGGTCTTTCCTTGTCATCGCCTGATTCGGACGTAGGTGAGGACCTAATATGCTCTATGACAGAGTTTAGTTAGCTGTTAAATAACTGAGCAAGGCAATAGGCTTACACTCAGCCGGTAGGATCAGTGACTAGTACTATCACAAGATGTGTTGTTTCTCTCACAGGTTCCATACTAGTTACGAGGAAGTTCAACACTGGGTTTGATGAAGTGCAACTTCAATTAGACATAACACCAGTTGGACACTCAAATGTTTCTTACTAAAAAAGGAATAACGTCCGAGAAGAAAGATGGTATTATGTTTACGCTGGACTCATAATCAGGAGGGTTCACCATAACATGACTCAGAAGAGCCAACCAATATAACGATTCCTGCGTGTTAAGGTTCACCTAAGATGGGTGATGATTGTTGATGCAACACACATCATAAGAACATTAGTACCTAAACAAGAACATTAAAATATAATAGTCACATGGTGTGATATATTCTAGTGAAATAGTTCAAAAGACATGATACCTGAACCTAGATAGACACTAGTTAGGTTCAAGTATATTAACAATAACAGTGATACCTAAATACTCACTACAAAGGATTTGTGCATTCTTTAAGAACGATAGGAAATTATGTGCATTGGGCAACCGGTCCATGATCAGCTGTAATTTATAAACAGTATCTATTTCGGAGGATCAGGAAGATGGATTACCAGGTAGCTACAGATGACAGTCGGTGTCCGGCAGGAGAGATACAGTACCGGGTGAGGTGGACTTGTTCTGACTTAACGTGCTGTGGTGTGTCCTTGCAAGGATGAACTGACTATGCTATTATCTGAGAGTCCGATCCTACACACATTATAGAACACATCACACATTTTCTTCGCATACACGTCTCATATACGTTACACTTTTCTTTTAATAAATTAATCTTTATTAATTTTTGGAAGCAAGAGTTGTTGAATATCTTGCGTTGGGGAAGTATGAGAGGGGGCATAGTGCGACAGAGAGAGAGAGAGAGAGAGAGAGAGAGAGAGAGAGAGAGAGAGAGAGAGAGAGAGAGAGAGAGAGAGAGAGAGAGAGGAAAGGGTGTCCACAGGCTGATGGAGTGTGTTGGACGGAAGCTGGTGGATTCTCCAGGATATTGATAGGAAAGAGAAAAATTATAATGTGGGTGTTGACTCTCCTCACTCCAGGGACGACACTTTACAGGAAGACACGACAGGCGGACGTGCTGTGGCACTGCAGTTATGGATTGTAATAATGTCTATCGTGTGCGAATTAAGTGGATTTAATTTAACACGTGCCTGTCATGGCAAATGTAGATGTGATTTAGTAGAACTGCGGTGTTGCCTAAGGTAGTTCATATTGTATAATTAGTCCTAATTAATTTAGGCAGTAGCATGGTTGAAACTAGCTAGAGTAGGGAAGTGATGGTTGGCTCTGTTAGTTGAAAATAGAGTAGTGAAGTGTTGATAAGCTTTACTAGTTGAGAATTGAGTAATGGGGGATAATGGGGATCTTCCAGTGGGTGCTCCCTGGTGGGCGGGGCTCCGCATTCTGTTTGTAGTTTTTTTTTCTTCTTGTCTTGGCCTGATGAAAACCAATGTGTTGAGTTCATCTATCCCTGACAGAGTTAGGTTCACTGTATTTTTCTGAGCAAGGCCGATGGCCCACGATCATCCAATAAGGATCAGTGACGGGGAGGCTATCACCAGTTGTGTTATATATTTTACAGGTTCCCTCTGGTTGGGATGAAGAACACAGAACCATTGAAAAATCAGATCCTGGATATTCTTGGTGCAGGAAGATTGGCCAGCAACTTTCTCAATGAGCCTATGCTAGAAGAAGTTGATAAACATTGCTCGGTGGAGCTGAATGGTATAAGTATCCCACAGGATAAATATTGTGAACATTACGAAGAAGATTTCACACTACCTGTGGATAGCAACATAGTAATGGGTTTTGATTTTCATACCATTCGTGAATATACCAGTGATGATGGATGTTCAGTCCACTTATTACTAGAACAGTAGGGATTGATGTTCACATTACATGAACCAAAACATTGGAGAGTGGTTGTTCCACGTATCAAAGAAATCATAACATTAAGACGTTATCTAGAAAATTAAGAGATCTATTTTGGTCTAGATACAATGACTGTTTTAAGAGTGAAAACTGTAGAACATTTCGCAAGAAGGAAAAACGTCATGTTCATGGGACCGTGTTTCACATTTCACTGGGCAGGAATTGTGTAGTCTCAGTTTTTTCTATAAACTATTAGGAACAGTTATTTTTGTTAGGAACAAAAATAGTATCATTCCCAGACTGTAGATTTGAATGGGAATCAGACCTCATGGTTATCAAAGCTCCTGGAGAAGGACATGTCTGGAGGGAGAGACGCGGCATTTGGTGAGGTCCATTGTGCTGATTCTTGTGATGTCGTGTAATCCTTGCCATGATGAGTGGACTCTGATCATGAAATTTGTGGTCTGACCTATACATTTACATTAGAATACACAACACACATTTTCTTCGCATATACGTCTCACGTACATTACACTTTTCTTTTAATAAATTAATCTTTATTAATTTTTAGAAGCAAGAGTTGTTGAATATGTTGCGTTGGGGAAGAATGAGAGGGGGCATAGTACGACAGTGAGAAAGAGTGAGAAGAAGGTGTCTTCAGATTGAGTGAGTGTTGTGGACGGAGTCTGCTGGATATCTCCAGGATATTGATAAGGGGTAAAATATAATGTGGGTGTTGACTCCCCTCGCTCCAGGGACGACACTTTAAAGTAAGACACGACAAGAACATCAGGGGAAAATAACAACAACCAATTAAGTTGACTTAATGTTAGGGCCAATACTCCACCTGTAATTTTATCCGACATGTATAATGGAAGGAGTATGAATATTGTGTTTTCATTGCAGTGTTCGTAGCCGCCACGCGGGAAAAAGTGGATTTTATATTCCACCCCATATGCATAACATGTTCGGAAACACTGAAAGTAGATAGATTGACACTGATGATTCCTATAAGGACATAAAGACGCCTATTCAACGCTTTCATTTTAAGGGTCTGGTAATCGTAACAGATCTGTTATTGTCCGTGTGTCAGAAATGGCACTGGTCAATTATATTATTCGGTTGTTGTAACTCCGTAGTGAATAAGGATCTATTTACTATGTGAGAGAAAGCAATTGAATTGCAGGGCCCCTTTTACAAGCTAGTCCCTCTGACATTACCAGTGACAGAGAAAGCATACGTTGTTGTGTGACTGGCGAACGAAGGATATGGTTTCGACCATAATTTTACCTTGTTGTTTTTTTATTGGGATGTCATATGAATTTTAGGAGCTACCGGAAGAAACCTGCAAGTATCTCAAATTTTTGATGTCAGAAAACATGAAATTGGTCCTCATCTGCGACATTCCCAATTTTATTCTCATCATAGAATTAGTAACAGGCTCGGGCAGCATTAGCTCCCATTTGGCATGTTGCTTGTACTGACTTGAAAGACATGGGACAGCTTTCTAGTTGTCACATTATGTTCCTAAAGTCAGGATTTCTCTCCAAAGCATCAAACTAATTTGGTGATCGAGGAGATAGCCCGATATATATACAACTATTAGCTAATGGTTGTTGTTGACGTACCTCTCGACAGAAGAAGAGCCGGACGTCTTATTCTTATTCATAGACCGTGCTAGATTGGGCTATAGCAAGGACTATACTTTTCAAGCACTTGGAAGCCTTTGGCTGAGAGTTGCTTGACTTGTACTATGTTAGTATTTCCTCTTGGGAGTCTAACTAGTAATATATTTCAGTTCAGAGGAAAAAGCTTTCAAACTCTTCCAGTTTCAACAGATTCATTGTTCTCCGTATTAATCGGTTACGAACAGACCTGGAGAGAAACTTAAAGGTACCCTGATTTTTTTATCTTGAGGAAGTTAACTCAGGAAACACCAGAATAGAGGGATATATTTATACCTGTGGCTTTCATGGCTTACAAGTAAGGTAACCCATCAGTAAACTGGTAGTGTACCGACAACTTGGTTGTTCGGATGACTATTACAGGGATCACCTACGGCTTTAAATTCATATATGAACTGAGTATAATGTGGATGGTGATACAGCTATGTGCAATGTTATTACGTCTACTTACGGTGCTTAGGTGGAAATTGTCTACAACATAGTTGGAGGCAGATGACGATCAATCTACGACAATCGACGCAGAATTGCTCGCTATTTTCACCAGTAAAGCAACGGATATGTGTTGGAGGTGAGAGAGAAAAGGCTGGTAACTCATTCTACCAGGTCAGTATAAAGTGCGGATGGACTTATAAACGAGCCAGGATTTTTTGTAGTGTTGACATCAAAGCAAATGAACCTACGACTGTGCAAGTTATACTTACCCAGTTCAGTATGCCAATATGACTGATTTGAAAGAGGAGATCGTGCTGTTAGCATATTTTAAGGATGATATTCTTATTGCTAATGAAACGGTTGTCGAAGCTTTATATCTTCATTTAAACGTCGTGGAGAAATTGGTTCGATTGCAGTGGAACCAATGCCTCATATGGAAATCTCATAAGTACACTCATATTTCAACGGAATGCTGACAACAGTGGAGAGAGAGTTACACTTCTTCAAGCGAAGCAAGATGAACCTTCAATGTTATGTCCAGTTGTCTTGGCAAGTAGAAAAATAAATTTGGTACTGAGAGATTATTCTACCATAGTGATTAAAGGTAAAGCACAATTGGAGGACATGGAAGACCAAATGCATCAGATTAAGAAGGTGGAAGACTGTGGATGACTGTATCAGTTCTTCCTATGTGGATAGACCTGTTTAGGTGGGAGACTTGTGACATGTATGTATCATCCCCCAGTCGTTTCCAGCAGACGGCTATACGCGCTATTAAAAGTTAGGACGGGATACTTAACGAAACGAACTCTTGTTTGAATTAAGGCCATTGATTGGCCGAGCCCCGGAAACAAAGGTTTAAGCGAGACAACGGCTTGGTAGACAAAGCCGGCCTCGTCAATCGCCATGTTATCTTCAAGTTAGCGAGTGACCCATTGTTAATGGGTTAATTTAATAGCCCCCTTATTCTCTGCGTTTTAGGTGAGCATTATATTATATAAAACATATCATGTTATGTATTAGGATAAATGCTTTGATGCAACTAATATCATGATTGAAGTTGTGGTGTGAAAAATATGAAAATCGCTTTCATTGAAAAGCTGGTTTGAGTCACGCAGTCTGTACATCGCCATGGTGTCCAGTCAGCTTTCATTAAGCTTACAATGTAATCTTGCTATGAGTCACCTTTCTGATATGCTTTTGTGAACTTGCTTTATTCCTAAATGCTGATCTTTCACAACTTGGCTCTGTGTTCGAAAGTTTTCCTTCTGAGTGCATGTTATGTATCTATTTTCTTATGATGGATAAATATTACTATCGGTGTACAACTCAAATATTCTGTTAGACAGAAGAGATGGTGGCACTTGACTTTTAATGCACTTAGCAGTTAATCTTTTGTTTACATTGTTGTAAATACACAGAGGTGTGATTGTCTTGTAGTCTTTTTCATAAATGATGTTATGGGATTTTCATGTTGTATGATATACATAATCTCAAGTGAGTGGGAAATGACACCATGCTCTTGTGTTTTGGTTGAGATGTTGGGTAATACCCACTAGAGAGTTCATACCATGTTTAGTAAAAGACTAACAAGTTTTCTGTTATTCATCATATATATGTATATTCTATTCATGATGTTACTGCTGGAGTAGATCTTTTAACTTCACCCCAGTGGGGACAAACACACCATGATGATGATGTTGATGATGGTGATGATGAGGATGATGCAAGAGGAGATGACTGATCTGGTAGCTAACCTTCTGCCGTTTGTCAGTGGTACTTACCGAATGCTGTTTGTAACTATGGAAAGGAGATTTATAAATTGTTTACATGAGGCCATTGTCTCAGGGATTTCGTCCCTGTTGTGACAGCGGTACTATCAGGACTGGTGGGGCGGATAGGATGTGAATAATCCCCCAGGAAGCTCCAGTATCAGTCCAGAAGAGATGTACCTATTGAGTAGATACCTTACTCACTTTTGGAGTGAGACAAAAATCTACAGTAGGCGACAAGTGCTAGGAAACTAGAAACACATTTTTTCTTCTTCCCTTTTGTCCCCTCTATTTTTATTATGATACACTGTTATCAGAATATATATTTTATTATGATACACTGTTATCAGAATGTATATTTTATTATGATACACTGTTATCAGAATATATATTTTATTATGATACACTGTTATCAGAATGTATATTTTATTATGATACACTGTTAACAGAATATATATTTTATTATGATACACTGTTAACAAAATGTATATTTTATTATGATACACTGTTATCAGAATATATATTTTATTATGATACACTGTTATCAGAATGTATATTTTATTCTGATACACTGTTCTCAAAGTGGGTTGTATTACTAATGTATATCGACCCTGTTGTTTCTTCACTATACAGCGCTAGAGATGCCGGTGGAGTATTGGCACTAGTCACCATGCTTGGAACTGGATTTATAGTCAACACTTGGATTTAGAGGCAGGAAACTGGGTTATCAACCTACCCCTAATATTCTACAGAGAGTGCTGGTTACTGCCACACACCCTGAACCTGAATGTCAATGCCTGGATAATTAATGGACTGTGACTATGCTGAAGTGGCTTCCCTACCTCTGGGTACTTACAGACGGTGTTAATCTTTTCAATGTCTGCAAAGACATGAGGCATGCCTGGCCTAGATGGATACAGAGTATACCCTCTTCTAAAAGTCACCGCCTGATTCCACGTTCAACTGTCATATACCAGAGGCTCATGGATAGCCTGGAGTTCACCCTCAGTGAACAGTATGGATTTACCAACTGCTTTTGTGGACTCCCAGCTTCCTTTGAATCTTCTCATCCATCAGATTCCAGACATGGACACTTAAGCACTATACCAACTCCCGGTCAATCAAGTCGTATATTCAGACGAAGAAAGATATAACCTACATCTTAACCCAGAAAAGGGCTGGAATATTTATGCCCAATTCAAGTTAGCTCTGTCAGAAAATACTATGGATAATGTGATGTCACTCCTCACCCAAAGATATGCTGAAAGTGTTTGAGCCTGATCCTAATTGAATCAATCACATGGACTCCTGTTTGTTACGCCACGCCATAACTCTTCAGACTTATACCTGTCTGTTATACCACTCCGGAATGCTCATAGCCCAGTTACTTAGCAGCTGTGACTTGGGAGATTACAGTATATTCACTTTGGATTCATATGGATTGCTCCTACATGTTTTTTCGCTTTGGATATATGATCCGGAGGTGGAAGCTCCGTGTGTGTGTGTGTGTGTGTGTGTGTGTGTGTGTGTGTGTGTGCAATCCCCAATTTTCTGAATAGATGGATATAGCAGCTATTTCCCTGGATTATAGAGAGTGTGATTATGGCCAGACTTTTTCTAGTGGATATTGAAGGAGAGGGAGTCATCATCAGACCCATAGGATAGTTCTAGAGGCATATTAGATAGATTTTCTTTATCTATTTCTTTGTATGGATTATTTACTTTGTTTTGTGTTTGACACATGTATTGGTTGCGAACCTTTTTGGGGAATTTTTTTTGGGACTTCTGTTATGGTTGTATAATTAGTGTGCATTACCTGAATATAATTTATTTCATGTATATGTCTCCATAATGTAGCCAACAGGGTTTGTACAAGACCCAAATGTTTTCACAATACAGTTGTTTGTTTGTTTGGTTTAACCAAGCCTTGAAGTTCATCATCATCAAGTGCCGTGCCGGCTGGCGTAGGCGTTCATGGCTCTCCATAGATCTCGGTCTTTGGTTTTCTGGATCAACTCTGGTGCTGATATTCCTCCATGCCACCGTCTCAATCCATCCAGCATCACTTCTCTTGGTCTACCTCTGCCTCTCTTCCCCTCGATCTTTCCAGTTGTTACGATGTTCTCCAATGCCTCTCTTCTCATCACGTGACCGAAGAAAGATGTTTGGCTCTGTCTTATTGTTGTATATAATGTTCTAGTTTCATTAGCCTGTTTCAGGCAGTCGTCGTTAGTTACTCTGGCAGTCCAAGGAATTCGCAACATTCGTCTCAGGAACCACATCTCTGTTGCTTCTAATTTCTTCTTAATTTGTTCATTTACGTTCCAAGATTCACTGCCATACAGCAAAACTGGTTCTACATAGCATTTCAGCACTCTCTTTCTTACATTCAGTGATAGTGACTTATTGCATAAGATACTCTTCATTTTCTGAAAAGCGGCTTTTGCCTGCCCTATTCTACTCCTAATCTCTGTTGTACATCTTCCATCTGATGTTATAAATGCCCCTAGGTATCTAAAATTATCAACTTGGTTAAGGATTTTCCCTTCTATTTCTATGTCACATTTTGGTGTCACCATTTTCTTTGATATTACCATTGTTACTGTTTTCTTGATATTCAAGGAGAGTCCTTTCCTTGCACTCTCTGTTACTACAACGTCTAATAATTGTTGTAGGTCTGTTGAATTATCCGCCACCAATACTGTGTCATCTGCATAGCGTATATTATTTATATTATAACCTCCAACTAGTATTCCTGGCATCTCTTTGATCTCTCTCATTATTACTTCGCTATACAGGGAGAAAAGATCTGGTGACAAGACACACCCTTGTCGTACTCCTAGCTTTATCCGTTCGTAACTACCCTCTTTATTTCCCATTTTAATTGCTGCTACTTGGTTCCAGTAAACATTCTTTATTATTCTTAAATCTTTTCCATCAATGTTGATATCTTCCAACATTTTAATCAGTTCATCATGTTTTACTTTATCAAATGCCTTAGTATAATCTATGAAGCACAAATATATGTCTCTCTGTTTCTCTATTGACCTTTCTATTAGTGTCCGTAATGTATAAATTGCATTGTTTGTGCCCTTTCCTTCCACAAATCCATACTGTTCTTCACTAATTTCCATTTTTATTTTCTTTTTGATTCTTCTCATTATGATTCTGAGTAGAAGCTTAGTGATATGGTTTATAAGGTTAATTGTACGAAAATCTTCACAATCAATTGCTCCTGGTCTTTTTTGGTATAGCTATAAATAAAGATTTCAGCATATCACTGGGTAAATATCCACTGCTGTAAATATCATTCAACATTTTGGTTAATATATCTACTCCAAATTCTCCCAATACTTCTAATTCTTCTATTGTGATTTCATCTGGCCCAGCTGTTTTTCCTTTCTTCATACGTTTCATAGCGTCAGCGACTTCTTCTTTCAGAATAGGTGGACCTTCTAAGTTACTATCTTCTGTTAATTCTCCCCTTTCTCCTTCATATAATTCTCTTATATACTCATTCCACCTCTTCATTATAGCATCTTCCTCTAATATTATCTTTCCTGTTTTTGATTTCAAACACCCTGTATTTATTCTTATTTTTCTTCCTGTAAGCTCACTGATTTTTCTGTGCATATTTTTTGTATCTTTAATGGAATTTAATTCAATTTTTTTGCATTGCTCGTTTAACCAACTTTCTTTAGCCTTCCCACATTTATCTTTTATTTCTTTATTTATCTTAGCGTATTCTTGTTTGTCATTTTTACTCTGTTTTCTTTTGTCCATCAGTTTTAAGATATCTTCATTCATCCATTTTTTTCTTAGCTATTTTGCCTCTCTCCGGTAATACTTCTTTGCTAGTTTGATGAATGGAGTCCCTTAACATTTCCCATTGTTCATCTATACTCTGTATTTTAGTTATTGCATTGTACCTATTTTTCACAGTCACTCTGTATTGTTCTTGCATTTCTTTATCTATTTTCAGAACCTCTTTATTAAGTCTCATGTTCTTAACCATTTTTTCCCTCTCTTTAATCTTACTTTTATTTGTCCACATAGTGGTACATGATCACTATTACAGTCAGCACCAGGCATTGTCTTTACATTAATTAAAGCATTTCTAAATCTTTTATTAATTAGTATGTAATCAATTTGGTTGCGTATTTTCTTATCAGGGCTTATCCATGTGTACAGTCGTCTTTTATGGTGTTTAAACCATGTGTTTCCAATTATCATCTCATTGATATTTGCCCATTCTATTAGCATTTCCCCTCTTTCATTTCTTGTACCTAAACCATAATTCCCCACTACATCCTCCATTTTTCCCTTTCCTACTTTTGCATTAAAATCACCAAGTATTATTTTATTTCTTGTGATCCAATTTGAGCCATCGCCATTTCTATTTCGTCGTAAAAGTGTTGTATTTCTTCATCACTACTGCTTGCTGTTGGTGCATATACTTGTATAATATTTATGTCTATTGGTTTGCCTTTGATTTTTACCATAATAACTCTATCTGAAATACACCAGTATCCATTAATTGACTTGGCTGTTTTTTCGTCTAATATTATTCCTACACCTTTTTCATGTGTTTTCCCTCCAGAATAAATTATTGTGTGATTGTCAGCTATAATTTTGCCCGATCCCTTCCATCTCATCTCACTAACGCCTAGTATATTCATTTTCATGCTATCCATCTCTCTTAGAACATTGGTCAACTTTCCTAGCTCATTTAATGTCCTAACATTCCATGTTCCTACTCTAAATTTATTTATTTTAGTTATGATTTTGTAAATTGTAAACCTGTTGTTCCAAAATTGATGTTTATAGTCCAGTTATGATTACTGTTATGTTGTACAGTGATTCTTCGTAGTGTTTTTGTTTAACAGTGATTGTTCTCCATCTGTTATGTAATACTGTGGGTGTGCATGACAGTGGATACTTGTCATTGTGTGTGTGTGTGTGTGTGTATATATATATATATATATATATATATATATATATATATATATATATATATATATATATATATATATATATATATGGGAGATTAAAATGTGGGGAGGGGCACTTACACATAGACACACTTTCTTGGTAGAGTGACTAGTTACTCGGGTGTCTGTGGTAGAACTTCCCGGATCTCCCAGCCTTCTATGGGAAACATTTCTTCTATGTTAGTGTTGAACTTGCACCCTTTTCTGCCTTGTTCAATGCTTGGGGGTTTAACGAGCCAGTATATTATTTCCTATAGAGTGTTTGGGATTAAGAGCCCATTCATATCGAATACCCCTGGCGAACTTGTCCTTATTCTAATTTATTATATTTACCACCCCACAGTCAGCACACCAACTGTAGGGCAAGCAGACAGCTTATGACAACACGGGCAATTGTATTCCACTCAAGAAACCAAGAAAAGAATAGACAATGTGAGAAAAATGTATGCCAAAAGAATAAATATGTCGACCAAAGTAGGAAAATATATGTTAGCCACATTAAGAAACATATTAACCAAAGTAAGAAAAATGACGACAAAAGTAAGAAAATATGTTAGCCAATTGGGGGGAAATATTAGCTAATTTAAGAACATATGTTAGTCAAATGAATAAATAGGTCGGCCGGAGTAAGAAACCATGCTAGCCAAATTAGAAAAAATGTTGGCCAAAGTTAGAAATATGTTCGCCAAAGTAAGAAAATATGTTAGCCAAAATATGAATAATCACGATAAAATTAAGAAAAATATTAACAGTGAGAAAAATGTAAGCCAGAGGAACAAATATGTCACCATAGTAAGAATATATGTTAGTCAAATTAAGAAACATATTAAACAAAATAAGGACAGTGTCGACCAAAGTAAGAAACTATGTTAGGCAAATGGGGAGAAAATGTTAGCTAAATTAAGAAAATATGTTAGTCAAATCACGAAATACGTGGCTCAAGTAAAAAACAATGTTAGCCATATTAGGAAAAATGTTGGCCAAATTAAGACAAATGAATGACAAACTTAGAAATATGTGTCCGACAGAAAGAACAAATGTTTACCAAAATGAGAAAAATAATGGTCAAACAAATGATATGTTAGCCAATGTAAGAAAATATGTTAGACAAATTATGAAAAATCACAGCTAATTAAGAAAAATATTAACCAAAACATGAACATACAAAAAATGTCTGATGATCACATGAACTTCAAAAAGGGATACAGTTGTAAGTCACGAGGGTTATTTCTGTATCACGTGTGGGGCATTGTGAGGAAGCTCTGAAATCACACGTTGACAGCTTTGCAAGAGTAAGTGGGTAAATAAAAATGTTTGCATATCCTTTACAGGATATCGCTGTCAACATCAGCATCTTTCAGCTGATTGTTGATTTCTTGGCAAGATTACGCTCAGTAGTTTGCCATTGCTTTCTGAGCGGCCGGCTCACATACCCCGTAAGTTACCGACGCGATTCGAACCACTGCTGATTCTCACCGTCGTCACATTACTTACGAGAGTATACGAGATTACGGAGAAAAGTCGCTAACCTCTAGGCCAGGAAGCCGGCAAGAGTAAGTGGGTACTTTGTGAAAAGTGTTTGACAAGTTGTAATAGCAAGTTAGGGGAATTTGTGAAGTCCAATTTGTAAGTTGCTAGGGCTATTAGACAAATTGTGAGAGTCGATGGGGAAATTGATAGCGTCAGTGGGTAAGTTGTCAGGACAATTCGACAGGTTGCACAAGCACGCGGGGAAGTTGTTAGGACAATTCGACAAGTTATGCAATATGGGGATACTTCTGTATGTGGTGTGCGCGTAGTGGATTGACATGGGTGTCACTTCTGTTTCAAGTGAGGGATATTAATCTCTGAGGTGAGCAATATATTTGTATGAAATGAGGTGGGATACATTCAATGTTTGTTATGTTTTAGTTAATGTGTCAGTTTTTATTTTGTGTGTCATTTTCAGTTTTTATGTCAGCAGTTTTCATTGATTGTTTCCATTTTTGATGTGTCATTTTATCGTGTCATTTTTCATTTGTTGTTGATTTATTTTTGTGTATGTGTCTGTTATATTTTGGTTGTTTCGTTTTTCCTTAGCTGCATTGTTCAATATTTGTGTCAGTTTTCATAGTTTTTTGGCAGTTTTCTTTGATTGTGTCAGTCTTCATTGGATGTTTCATTTTGTTGATGTGTCAGTTGTCAGTTTTTGTGTCAGTTTTCATTGGTCGAGTCAGTTTGTCATTGTGTCATATTTCCTTGAATGTGTCATTTTCAGTTGTTGTTGTTGTTGTCTGTTACATTATGGCTGTCTTGTTTTCGTTAGGTGCCTCGTTCAGTGCTTATGTCAGCAGTTTTTTTTGGTTGTGTTAGTTTTCATTGGTTGTTTCGTTTTGTTGTTTTCATTGGTCGAGTCAGTTTGTCATATTTCCTTGAATGTGTCATTTTCAGTTGTTGTTGTTGTTGTCTGTTACATTATGGCTGTCTTGTTTTTGTTAGGTGCCTCGTTCAGTGCTTATGTCAGCAGTTTTCCTTGGTTGTGTTAGTTTTCATTGGTTGTTTCGTTTTGTTGTTGTGGCGCATTAGTTTTCCTTGAATGTGTCGTTTTCATTTGTTGTCGGTTTCTTAGTGTGTACGTGTCTGTTACTTTTTGGTTGTTGTGCTTTACTTTTGTTTGTGCCAGTGTGCCGTTATGTCAGTTTTTCATTCTTTGTTTCAGTTTTTATTGGTTGTTTCATTTTGTTGACGAGTCAGTTTTCATTAAATGTGTCATTTTCATCTTCTGTGTCATTTGCATTTGTTATAGATTTCTTGGTGTGTATGCGTCTGTTACTTTTTGGATATCTTGTTTTCTTTTGTTGTGTCAGTTTTCATTGTTCGTGTGAGCAGTTTTCAGCGCCAAAAAAAAAAAAAAAAAAAAAAAAAAACATTTTTAATTGATGGTTTCAGTTTTCAGTGGTTATGTCGCTTCTTTGCTTGTCTCAATGGTTATCATTTTTCAGTGGATGTGTTATTTTTTTTTCAGTAGTTGTCGATTTCTTTTTTCTTTCTTTATTTAATATTTGTCTGTTACATTTGTAATATCGGTTACGTAAGTTTTGTTTTCTTTAGGTGTCTTGTTAATTGTTTGTGTCAGTTTTCAGTGTCTGTGTCAGCGGTTTTCATTGGTTGTTTCAGTTTTCATTGTTTGGGTCATTTTGCTGTTGTGTCATTTTTTTGGTAGTGTGAATGGTGTGATTTTAAGTTGTTGGTTATATTTTAACGTTAACATTTGATGTCTTGTTTTCTATAGGAGCCTCGTTCAGTGTTTGTGTCAGTTGTAAGTGTTTATGTCAGCAGTTTGTTTCAGTTTTCATGTGTGTGTGTCATTTTATTTGTTGTTGATTTCTTTATTGTGTGTTAAATTTCAACATTTAAATATGTCTATTTTGGTTTCTTTGGTTGTGTCAGTTCGTCGTTGTGTCAGTTTGTCATTGTGTTAGTTTGTCGTTGTGTCAGTTTTTCATTGTTTGTGTCAGTGTTCACTGGTTGTTTCATTTTGTTGCTGTGTTAGTTTTCCTTGAATGTGTCATTTTCAACTTTTGTGTTCTTTTCATCTGTTGTCGATTTCTTTTTGTCTGTTAAATTTTTAATATTTGTCATGTTAGTTTCAGGTGCATCGTTCAGTGTATCCCATAGGATTTCCGAGCTGAGATAAGAACCGACATTACAACACTGGACATTCACATATGTACTCCGCATTCATCTTCAACAACCAGTGAAATGTCCCAATAGTAATGGCACCAAATGCAGTCTGATTATATGACCACCTGGCCTTTCCTCGGAGTACTGAGTGTCAGTCAGATCCTCTGGTCACTCCCTGCCACATCATTCTCTCCGGGCATGGATGGTTTACATGTTATTTCACACTATACACATGATCCTAAAGGATTCTGGCCACATCTGCTTTATCGTGCACCAATACCCCACCCAATGGTGCAGACCCAGCCAGTATGCCCTCGTGCTTGTTTCCCCACATACCCAGCATACCATGGGGATAAGATTCTATGGATTCTCCGTATCTTTTATATTTCAGTTTAAACATGTCACACTGAAGGAAGCATTCTTGACTTCACCCTTTTCTACAGGTTCTGTGAATCCATTAAATCACAACATGTGTGTATGTGTGTTTGTCCTCCAGCCAGCAGAACGCCATTGTGAGTGCGCCCACCTCCATTCTAGGACTAGATGTTGTGGTATCACATGCTAGCATTTCCTGCACTAAACACCGAACGTAAACCTTCGCTATGAACCCTAGGCACTTCTTTTGCTTCTTAGTACTGAGCCATTAATGTAAATTATTACACTACTTGGGCACTCCGTGTCCATTAAAGCCATACATTTTGCGCACCAGTTTCTTCTTAAATCTCATAACTCCATCCACATGATGCCTGAACGAAAGACTTTTATCGAAAGTAATTCCAAGATATCTCCATCTTCTTTCTCTGTTAACATTTCTGCCATTTATTGTGAAACCTGAGACGTCAGGCTTATCAATCATATTGTCCGAAGAGCACCATAACAGAGACACTTCATCTGGGTTACTGACACACCCAACTCTGTACAGTTCACCTTGTTTACCGTCTCCGGGCTCTCCCGTGTATGCAAATAAATCTGAAAATGTCAGTATCCTTCCAATCCCAGTTGCTTCAAAGCGTACAATCTTGCTTGTGTAGACAATGAATAGCACAGGTGAGATTGCTGATCCTTGTGGTCATCACAGGGTTATAATGCACACCTCTGAGGTTCATGAAGCTAGACGGAGAGAACTTCGATAAATCAATCTGTAACAAGTCAATGAAATTTATTATTTAGGCACTTTAATAACAGCAGATGGTAGATGTATTAAGGAGGTGAAACGTAGAATATCCCAAGCAAAAGCAGTATTTCACATGAAGAATATTCTTTGCAGTTTATCTTTGTGAATAAAAGTGAGGAAGAGTTCTTATGAGCTATAATGAGTGACCCCTGATGTACGGAAGTGAATCATGGACAATTAGCAGACAAGTGAGGGATTATGTGGAAGCTATGATGTGGTTTTATAGAATAATGAGAATAACGTGGATGTATAAAACATAGTAATAAAGATATCTTGAAAGAAATTAACTCACAAAGAGAACTGGTTGTTTGCAACAAAAGAAAACAGTCTACATTCTTTGGACATGTCATGAGAAAGGGAAAGCTGGAGTATTTCATTACAACAGAAAAGTTAGGGGAGGAGAGGCAGGGGAGATCAAGAGAGAAGATGCTGAACAGTTTGACATCATGGCATCGAGGAACATCAGTATCAGAAATGATTGGCAGCACATGAGGCAGTAGGATGCGGACGGACTTAATTACCGATGACACACCGTGTAGATTATAAAGAGTTGAGTCAAGAACTGACATCACTGCACTAGGTGCATTCCCATAAGCGCTCAGTCCTCATCTTCACCAGTCAGTGAAGAGTAACTAATTGTGCCTATTGCAATCTGATTATAGGTCTGTCTAGCTTTATCTCTGAATGAAGATTGTCGAACAGATCCTCTGATCACCCCTTGCTGCTGCATTCTCTCTAGATCATGATAGTCTATCTGTTCTTCTGCATTATTCACATTCTCCCAGAGGGCCTTCACCACATCTGCCTTATCATGGATCAAATCATCCCTTAATGATGTGGCACCAGCCAATCTGTCTGCCTGTTCATTTCCAACCACACCAGTGTGTCCTGGAGAAAAGATCCAGCAAATGCTCACAACCCGCGACCTCTGAATCGATGCATGACACTCTGCACAAAGCATGGTAGTCTTCACCTTTGCCAACATGCTTTGTAAATCAGTTACATTCACATCATGCGTGTACAGTTTGTTCTCCAACCAGCGGAAAGCTGCAGTAACCACTCCACCTCCATTCTCAGACTTGATTATAAAAAGATGATGATGTAAACATATATTTCATGTTATCAAAAGTATTATTAGCCACTCCTGTTCTTTTCTTGGTCTTTTTCACTTCTGCTATCATCAGTTATTATATATCCAGGATAGGAAAAATGTGTTACTTGTACTAGTGTTTCTTCATTTACCGTTTGCCTCTCCTCCCTATTGCTAATTATCTTATAAATATATTAAAATGTTGCATGTCCTTTGCAGGACATTGGGATCACCCCAGAATACATACACCATATCTATCTGGATTACCATCCGATTTGCTTTGTTAAAGAAAAACATTGTGTTTTTAATTTATTTGATTTAATTGGTGTTTCTCCCATATTGTTATTTTAATGTGAAGATGATCAGAGCTTGTGACCTCCATTATTTCCCACTTAGCATTAGCCAATGCCTTAATGGCCTATTGCTGAGTTATCTTGTTTTCCGGAAGGGCTAATTTTTGTTACTGATCTATCATTGAACAATACAAGTTCATTATTTTAGCGACATCACGTACAAGTGTTCCTGGTTTATAATGTTTTGTTTCCTTCCAATGTTATGTGGTGAGAGTTCATGTCTCCAAGAATGATATTCGTTTTTAAATTTCTCCTAATTGCTGCATTGA
Source organism: Cepaea hortensis (assembly GCA_963921405.1). NCBI lineage: Eukaryota > Metazoa > Mollusca > Gastropoda > Stylommatophora > Helicidae > Cepaea > Cepaea hortensis. The sequence goes on along the minus strand of OY992878.1, from coordinate 59,698,622 downwards.
TTACACAAGCAGTGCAAGAAAATTAAAATAAATTCTGTTAAAGAGACAAAAACGATGCACAGACAAATCTCTGATTTGGCAAGCAGAAAAATAAGACAAAACAGGATGTTTGAAATCAAAGACAGGAAAGGTATTATGGAAGGAGATGGAATGAATACATAAGCGGATGATGAAAGAAGAACACTACAGACAACTACAAGAAAGAGGCAAACGGTGTTCCTTGGTCATATATCATATAATGAGAACAGACGCATTGTTCAACATTGGGATGCAGAGAAACATCAGTGATAGGAAAGACTGAGAGCCCGAGATAAATAATGCTTTATACAGAGGAATACCATCAGCAGAATTGATCCAGAACACCAAGGATCATAATCAGTGGAGATACATGAATGTCTAGAGATACATGAATGTCTAGAGATACATGAATGTCTAGAGATACATGAATGTCTAGAGATACATGAATGTCTACGCCACTTTGCAGGCCACATATCTATCTATACTTTTTCTCTAATTTCTCCCCTTCTTCTTCAAGGCCATTTTCATTCGCCTCTGTAGATTTCCTCAAAAAAAAAAAGTACTTGCCTTTTCCTCCTCACCTCAATTTCTACACTTCCTCACTTCCTGTTTATAATCTTAATATAGTAGTCTACTTTATAATTTAGATGTCTACAATTTTGGGTTGTGCTCAGATGTAACAGTGAGTGGCCAGAAAATGTTTTCTTGTTCTCATCATTTTGTTTTTGTTTGATAAAAATAACGGGTCAAAATGTTCAATCTCGTATGTGTCATCTATTAAACTCTTTAGTCAATTTTAATAATATCTGGTTTCAGCTTAAGCTAAATGCATTCACTTTTGTTAAGCAATATCATTTTTTATTTATCGTGCAGTGGCAAAACTACACACCAGTCATCAGACTGAATAACGTAACATGACATGACGAGGCATCAAAACTGTAACACCTTTCCAAAATTAAATATTTTGGCATGGAATTAAATGGAAAATAAAACACAAAACCAGTACAGTATTAATAATCAATATAATCAGACACAAATTACAATATAATCAGCATATACAATTATTACATTCTATCACACTTGTAACCGGTCTACCTACAGTCTCATGGTGCATGCAAAAGCTACTACACACTTCAACATGTCGGCTGCCAAGGAAACACAGCAACAGTTCTTCTAGTGGCAATACACAAAACAAAACCATTCTACTAATGTGAATCACAGCTGATCAATTATGGCACAGCCTGAAGGAATACCAAGTGCACAGTTGGAAATGAAATATAAACATTATTTACACTGGCAATCCTGAAGTGGTGCCGAAATAACAAGCAAATGGACTCTTGAGAACTTTATGCTAACTGAACTATTGCATACGACAGTTGTTACTATTTGAGAGCAGAAATGAATAGCCTTTTGCAAAAATTAAGTCTCAGAAATATATGTAGTTCAAATATAAAGCTGATTTAATGAAATTATAAGATTACCTTAATACAGACGTTTAAAATATGCTTAAAACTTATGGAATTCTCATAAAATTAAAACATATGTACCAGAACTGCAAACATAATATACTGAAATCTGAGTGCGTCAGAAAAATACTTAGTGTATTTTTCTTACAAACAGCATCAAAATAGTAAAATTAGCAAATGAACAGGACATTCATGAAATAAAACAACCAAGAAAGTTATATCTGCCCCATAATTTAAGCCATGTTAGGAGACCGGTTTAATCTACCATGTGTCTGTGCCCATCTAAATTAATTCAAAGGAACAAAGAAAGAATCTCAACTGTTCATGAAAGAATCTCAACTGTTCATGTATGAATCCTGGTTGCCAAACTCTATGGCAGAACCAGTGCATAACCAATCTATCATGTGTTAAGATATTCATTTTCTGAGATGGTAATCGTTCAAAGTTACAAATTAAAATGGCGCCCAATCCCTAATTAAACATGAGTCTGCACAAACAATGGGAACTGCTATAACATAGTGACTAGATGCTCGCCTGCTGGTCTGGTGGTCATAGGTTGGAAACCACACTGGGGTTGATTGTTACAACTGACCTGGCTTCAGGTTAAAACTGACCTGGCTTCAGGTTAAAACTGACATGGTCTCAGGTTAAAACTGACCTGGCTTCAGGTTAAAACTGACATGGTCTCAGGTTAAAACTGACCTGTCTCAGGTTAAAACTGACCTGGCTTCAGGTTAAAACTGACCTGGCTTCAGGTTAAAACTGACCTGTCTCAGGTTAAAACTGACATGGTCTCAGGTCAAAACTGACCTGGTATCAGGTTAAAACTGACCTGGCTTCAGGTTAAAACTGACCTGGCTTCAGGTTAAAACTGACCTGTCAGGTTAAAACTGACCTGGCTTCAGGTTAAAACTGACCTGGCTTCAGGTTAAAACTGACCTGGCTTCAGGTTAAAACTGACCTGGCTTCAGGTTAAAACTGACCTCATCTCAGGTTAAAACTGACCTGTCTCAGGTTAAAACTGACCTCATCTCAGGTTAAAACTGACCTCATCTCAGGTTAAAACTGACCTGTCTCAGGTTGACCCATCCTAAAATAGTACCAGAAAGTGTCTTGGTAAGTAAAGGCAGCTGGCGTGATACTAACCACATGACCTACAGAGTGCTGATTGGTCTGTAACAGTGTGTCTAGCACCATCTGCCCAACATGCCTTATGGCAAGTAGAAGGGCTCTTGACTTTACTGTTTACTCTCGGACTAATCTTGTTATTTGCACACACAATCAATAAGTTCACAATATATGTTGCATGCACTAGCAAATATCAATCATTCCATCAATCAATAAACTGCATCTCCACCATCAACATTGGCAGCCAAGGATCTCACACACTTTCTGTCTCTCGCTTTGGTAGTACATGTTGACAGATAAATGTATTCAGCTTTTACATGTCTTTAAAATATGCTTTCAGGGTAGGCTTCAGTTATTTAATGATCACAGAGAATAATCTTCACATCATTCAGCAATTGTCAGACACAAATTGTAATTACCATTCTATTCATAAAACTAAAACCACTTTAACAAATATTGGCAATCTGCAGCAGATGGCGGTCAACCCCAGAATTTTTGTGTTGTTTGTGATTTCTTGGAAAGTCTATGTTCAGTAGTTTGCCATTACTGTCTGAACGACCAGCACTCATATCACTGTATGAAAACCAACACAAGGCAGCCTGATTCCAAATCACCCGCAGTTGTGCTTCGAACGCGGTATGCGAGATTACAAAATGTGTCCATAACCCCTTCACCACAGAGCCGGTCATCAGCAGATACAGAGTAAAACAACATAAAGTCAAGAACTCTTTTTTATGCTATGAGAGGTATTAGGTATGTGGTGCGAGTCTCATACCTTTAGGCCAATCAGAACCCAATGCACGATGAGGTCAATATCATGCCTGCTGCACTTACTTCCCAAGTAAATTTCCTGGTATTAATTTTCAGCTCAGTTGATCTGGCAGCCCAAGTCAACAGGTCAATGGGAAAAAAATCTCTCCCTCGAAAGGGATGTGAATACATGATGACTGGGGCAGCAGGCAAGTGTGTTAGCCACTGTACCATCATGGCTCTGATAGCAGACCCATCAACATAATATATCTTCAAGAAAAAAAACCACTGTGATTTTATGTCAAATTAAAGAGATAAAAATATTGCTGTCACTTTTTCAAATTAGGCTATAATCAACAAAAATAAACAGGATAAGGATTTCCAATGAAACTAAATCAATAAGTCTTGAGTTTGCAGTATCACTGACACAGAATTTAAAAATAAAATATACTGCTTTCTTAACCAGGTTAGCATTTTACAAAACTCAGTATTCACGTTTTTATGTACTTAATTTGTTTTGTTTAATCTATTTTAGTGAGTTGTAAAGTATTTTTTGCTTGAGTCTGTAAAATATATGCTTACCAAGGAGTATATCAGCAATCCTCAAGCATTATACAATTTAGATATATACAATTATTAAACAGCAAAGAACTGATACAGGGTACAACATTTACAGTTCAGTGTGGGTGGATAAACAAGAAATGTTTGTTAAGTGATGTGCAATAATACTTTCGTTTTCTGAATAAGATGCGGAGAGGTTTTATTAATTTTTGCTTTGGGGAAAACCTGCTTGAATATAAAACAAATGAAAACCTCTGATTTCAGGGAGAATAATAAAAGTGTATAATGGAGCGTACAGAAAAACTTTCAACAAAATTGTCAACAAACGTACAAAGTATGACAAACCCATACACATTGGCAATAGTGTGGTATTCAAAAGAAGTTTACAATTTTGCCTTAATGATCCTTACATGAGTGCTTTATTCAAATGTAAACAAAATAAGAATTCAAACTTCTTTTTTTAACACTGCATATTTATTTATACTAAAACTGCCAATCTACATTTCTATTTTAATTGTGAAATAATGTAAAGAGAGTTTGTGTTAATGAACATACTATGAATAAGATAAGTAAACCTGAGGAAAATAAAATATTCTGGGTGTGTAAATTTATATGAAACTTTAGAAAAGATAATTACTGAGAAAGGTATATCAGGCAGCAGAGTTGAGGAAGATCACAACATAGATGGATTTAAGATGTGATAGATAATTTACACATGACAGCAACAGGGGCAGTATATCTGGCTTATGACAGAGATATTTCAAAAGACTGATAAAGGGTTAAAGATCTGCATAGGACGTCGAGACAGGAACACGGAGCTGATCCACGACTCTGGTGATCGAGTGAGATGGCAAAACATGACCGCCCACGCTTACCGGCATGGCACATGATGGATGGATGGATGGATAGGACGTACCACTGGATGATAATGGTGACAAAATATGAAGAAAATTATAACAATTAAGATGCATACAACTGTGACACCAGGCAACCTGGCACTACTATTAGAGACACCTACTTCTGATGGACTGTATAAAGCAAAGTTAAACCCATGAATTTGCTGCCTTAGAAGAGTGAGGTTGTAAAGTCTTCACATCCTCAGGGCATAGAAGGGTGGGGTGATCTTTACCAACATGCCTTTAAAGATGGCAGTGTCTATGATCACTGCAGCTTTGGGGTAGGAACCAGGCAATCAAATCGCCAGAGGAATATTTGTCTGAATCTTTGGTTGTAGTGTGTACAGTTAGAAATGGACAGACATGTTATAAGTGGGTACCAAGTGCAGACGCTTGAATGGTGTTACATGAAAATAATACTTATGTGGGCATGCTAGAGTATAAAACAATGAGTGAGCAGTTTTGTCAGCATCAAGAATGCTGTTAGCAGGAACACTAATGATGGGCAAGAGATATTTTGAAAACTGTCAATTGATAACTGCTAAGTTAAAACACTGTTATGAATGTATATGTGTTTTGGATAGGAGCAGACACATTAGGAGATAGATCCGAAATGCTTACAACCAGTATTATTACTACAATGATCAGTGTGTAAAAATTGTGATCAGTATGTACACCTTGTGATCAGTATGTACATCTCGTGGCATTTGCTGAGGAAACAGAGCATCTAGGGTTTGGCTGGAGTGCAACGGTGTCAATTCTGATTTAACCAATAACCTTCCAGGAGAAATCTGAACATTATCCTGAACACATTTTGAGGCTGGGTCAACTACAGAGCTATACTGGTCAGCAAACAAATCCAATCCCACTATTGGTGAGGATTTGCCTAATACTAAACCACTGGTCTATATGTATGCAACTGTTGCTTAATATCTATAGACTACAAGAAAGCTTTTGATAAGAGTACAACATGAACGACTAATTACATGCCTTCAAGATATAGGAGTAGACGGAAAGGACATCAGACTTATTAGTAACTTGTACTGGGAACAAGTGGCGTCAATTTTTTAATTTTTTTAAATGTTGCATATCCCCTGCAGGGCGTTACAGTCAACACCAGCATTCTTCAGCTGCTGTTGATGCACTAGATTTTACACTCAGTAGTTTGCCATCGCTCTCTGAACAACCAGCTCCTATAACAACACGATATAACACAACGCGACTGTGACGGGACAGCCCCGGCAGCATCCGAATTACACAAGTTTGAAAGGAATTAAAGAGCCCACAAGAATTATTCTATCATTCTCTAAGTAAAAGAATAATTGTCCACCAGAAAATAATCTAGTCCCCAACCAAGGAATAAGGAAAAACTAACAGAGATTGAAAACAAGAGAAAATTACATTTTGACCACGCACGCCCCATCATTTCTGTAATACTAGATCTGAGAAAGCTTTGATGTCCAGATCAAACGTAAAACCCAGACACCACGGCACCAGTCGGCGGGTGCTATCAAAGGTTGAAAACTCACTGTTTTCAGTACCAGGGAAGAAAAAGACGGCAAAGTGTGAAATCTGTGCTGGGGACGAGTTGATACATTGCGGAGCCAGTCAGTGGAGATTGACGTGTTAGTTTAGAATCCTGCTGTTGGAAGAGGGACTGACACCTAACACCTTACGGTTAACATGACCTAACGTGTAAACCAGCCACGGCAGAATGAGAGATAAGAGGGTCAGCCAGACCCGTCTGAAATAACACATGCGGTAAAAGTCCAGACTTTGGGGAGCCAGGACAACGTCTGTAGTTGCCACCACAAAGGAGCAATTAGGACCAGATACTTAACACCTCACTGCAATACAGCGGCAAAGTAGGAACACATGGCTGACACATTTCTGACAGCAACCAAGGAAGGCTTGTGTTAACCGCAGATGGGGATGTAGTTATGACGCAAGTCTATTGCATCGCTAGCGAAGCATGTTTCATTGTTTCAGACATGCGGCAGAACATCGGTCAATTTGATTGACAGATGAAACTACCCTTCACAGGAAAGGAGGAGGGGTGAGAAGAGTTTGGGACGTAATCCATCCCGTCATTGTACATGGAAAAATAGGTGGAGTTAATTAATAGGGGATATATTAATTAGCCAACGTGGAAACTAGCCAAGGATGAAGAGAATAAAACTACATGCATGGCCAGCAAGACTTGAGACGCAAATTCACAATAGCATTCTTAGGATACCTACTGGAGAAATATTAACATTTCGTTCTGTTGGACTTCTGTACGAAGTATTATGATGGAATTTCCTAGCTATAACCCAGATCTCTTAGGAGCAATGGACAGTCAACAACCCATATCAGGAAATGACTTAGCCTTGTGAGGGACCAATTTGGACTCCTTCAATCTGACAGTGAACTGCGTCTCACTGGGGGAAGCATGACCTATGTGACCTCTTAAGTTACGTATACCATAATATAATCATCATCATCATATGACCATCAATACTAGAAATAATAAACACAGTTGTTGTATTTTAAAACTCAATTTGTCCGTATAATTCAAAATGTTTATAAATGTTTGTGTAGCGTAATCAAGTACACACATTTTGTATCATTTAGTGGGGGTTCACACATATTGTCCAGAAGTGGGAATCTATGTCCGGGAGGTATCTTGCCTATGCAGTCATAAGTAACCAGATTACGTTGCATGTCTTAACTCCTCCTTTCTCACTTCTGGTGATACCAAGTACAGCCAAAACTATATAGACATATTCTATCTTCAACGAGCCACTTCTTGGCTGTTTTCTTGAGTATCAGGGACAGTGTCTTAAATCAGCATAAAAGACATTAGTTCCACGTTTTCTCTCTGGGATCTGGGGTGGTAATTAGTCCCTTCTAACAGAGTTAGGGGATCTTAAACTGCATCCAGAAATAAACACCAGTAGAAGAAAATGTTGGCTGAGTGGTTGCCCATCTGGGATCTAACCCCAGCCAGTTGGTGACAGCGACACTGCCTGCTGTACAAATCGGTCGCGGCTGCAGCTCGAATGCCTGGTAAGCGGCTCACAAACCGCGTTCGCAAGCCTCTGGCCATGGAGACATCAATTAGATGCGGAAATAATTATTCATCGCCCATAGAGATAAACAGAGGAGTATGACAGGGATGTGTATTGTTCACAAGCCTCTTCAACCTATACACAGAAAGCATTTTTAAACAAGCTGCCTGGACTTAACATCAATGGAAGAATCATAAACAATCTTAGGCATGCTGACAATACCGTGTTACAAAACCTAGTGAAACAAGTAAACAGGCATAGTGCAGAATGTGGCTTAGATATCAACATCCAAAAAAGCAAAAACTTTGATAATTAGCAGTGGAAAGAAAGAGCATTAAGTTTCTCCTAACTTGGACATGTAATAACAGATGATGGCAGAAGTGAAATAGAAATCAAAAAGAATACAAATGGCCAAAAATGCTTTCAGTTTAGTTTAGTTTAGTCGATGGATTAACATCACGACACACGGGTGTAACCCATAAGTGCTCCGTTCTTCTTCTAACTCAAACTTGACTCTGGAGAAACTCAACTCAGTGCACGAACTCCGTAGCACCGACGAGGATCCTGAAATACAGGATCTGAAATACAAAAATGCTTTCAGCAGCATGAAATCAGTATTAACATCTAGAGAGATTAATGGCGCATTAAAAATAGAATTGTCAAATATTATGTATATTAAACACTACTGTATAGCGCGGAAGCCTGAACATTAAACAAGCAACTAGAAAGTCGAATAAAGGCCTTAGAGATGTGGATATACAGAAGAATATGTTGTATTTTATGGAAACAAAAACAATCAAATACAGAGGTTCTAGAAAAACTGGGAATGAAAAGAGAGTTGATGAAAGAAATAAAAAAAAGACGCAAGTGAAATATTTCCATCCATCATGTAAGCGTGGGCAGTCATGTTCTGCCATCTCACTCGATCACCAGAGTCATGGATCAGCTCCGTTTTTCTGTCTCGACCATGCCACAAGGCAAGCCATCCAGGTACTTGCTTCTAGGTCTTCCCCTTGGTCTGTTCCCCTCGATCTTACCAGTTGTCACCAAGTTCTCCAAATCATTTCTTCTCATAACATGCCCAAAAAATTGTGACTGTCTACGTCTAATGTCTCTAATCAGTTTACGATCTTCATTTGTTTCTTGAAGGACTTGTTCATTGGTCTTTCTGGCTGTCCATGGTATTCTTTGCATTTTCCTCAGAAACCACATTTCTACAGCCATCAGATGTTTTTCACCTGACTGCTCATTATCCAAGCTTCACATCCATATAAAAGTACAGGTTCTATGTAGCATCTCAACACTCTTTTTCTCATTTCAATTGACATCTTTTTATTGGTCAGTATGTTTTTCATCTTGCTAAAGGCTACTTTTGCCATGGCGATTCTTGTTCTAATCTCTTCAAGGCATCTCCCATCAGATTTTATTACTGTTGCGAGATAATTGTACCTATTCACTTGTTGAAGAATATTCCCATTTACTTGTATATTACATTGTGGTATTTCGTTCTTCCTAGTGACGACCATAATCTGCGTCTTTTTACAATTTAATTCTAACTCTAGTTGTTCACTGTGTGTAACAACCACATCTACTAAATTTTGCAGGTCCTGTTCATATTTCGGCCACGTTAAAAGACAATACTCTTATAAAAAATATACTGGAGGGCAAGGTTGAGGGCAAGCGAGCAAGAGGCAGACAACAATACAAGTGGGAATATAACACCAAGAGATGGACAAACATCAGCTTGACAGAATGTACAGTCAGGGCGAGAGACAGTGTTGGAGATCCATGCAGCCAACCTTCAGTGTGGAGACGGCACCTGACTGATTGATTGATCTGCAGTGTGACATACCAACATCTTGCATTTGTTTTTCCCTCATAGACCAGTGGTCACACACTAAACAACTGGTCTATATGTCTGCAACTGTCCCTTAATATCTGTTGTCCCTTAATATCTATAGTGTGATATACAAACATCTTGAATTTGATTTTCCTTCAGAGATCTGTGTGTACCTGGCCAAACACTAAAATCCTGGCTTACATGGCCGAAACTCTCCCATGATATCGGTAGTGTGATATACAAACATTATCTTACTTTTGTTTTTCCATCAAAGATGATTGTCTACAAGCATTGATTTTGAGTACTACAAAGAAAATCGAAGTATTCAATTCTTTATATTTTGGTTACAAAGAAGTTGGCACATTTCTTAAGAATATTCATTTCTATTTCAATCCTGAGAAAAACAATAGCTGCTTTAATAATAAGATAATTTAAAATATTTAACTTGCCTGCAATTGGTGACAACAATGGGTTTGTCTAGTAAGATATATAATATTTTAACTGATAAATAAAATGTAATGCGATGTTATTTAAAATCTTTCCCTGTAACTCTCATATATCTAAACTCCTTTGCACTCAATAGTGTACACAGCTTCACACACATGTGCTCACACACGAACATTAGTACAAAGGAAACCTATAAATTAGGTCCTATAAGAAAATATGCAGCTTGTGCAAAAAAAAGTGTTACAAATCAGTAAAATCAATATCTGCAGCCCTTAAATGGTTTATTGCAACGCCGCTAAAAACATGTGACGCAATTAAAATACAATACAATGAACAATATTTGAAAACATATATCTTCATTTCTGAATAGAGCATTACAACCATTATTGTTAAAATTCAGAAAATTAATTAGAATTTTTTTTACCTACTATTTAAATATTATACAGCAAAGTCAAGGGTACTATAGTAATTGCAGTGTGTGAATGTAGAATGGTATTTTATGATTGAGCTTAAATGTACTCACTAATACTGTTATTCTTCTTACACATATTTTATACAAAAACTTGTTAAGAGATGATGTAAGAAACAGTATTACACTTTAAAATGTAATCAACTATGTAAGTCCAATAAGTACGCAGATTTTGTCAGGATAACCCAAAGGCGAAGATCATTAAGTTTAGTAACTACTCCACAATGAACAGCAACTATCTGATACTAGGTGGTGGAATGGGTAAAGTATCAGCAGTTTTTCTGCGCTTTGCTTTTGAAAATAGCATCAAACCAGTTTACTCCAGTATAAGAACAGTGTGTTGTGATGAAATGTTAGGTGAGAGAATGTTCAAAATGTGCTGAAATTCATCACCGACTATCATGTATGTTTGGAGAACAGACTATAGCACGTTTATCAGTATTTGAATGGTGTCAACATTTTCGTGAAGGTCATGACTCAACTGAGGATGAGCCCAGTGAAGGTTGACAGAAAAGTGTCATTACCAGCAAAGCCATATATAGCGTCATAAAGGTTGTTTTGGACAAATTCATCACATCATCATCATCAGTCGACTCGTCGCACTATTGAGAATAAGTTGCCTAATCGGAAGGCTGAAATGTAGGCGAAAGTGGCACATGGCAAGAAAAACTCCACAAGACACCCGATGTTCAAAATGGGCAGCATGGAAGCTGCCAAGACTATCAAGAAGATGGAAGAAGAAAATTTGCCTGTGAGCCGCAGTAAAATGCCAGAACCTGAAACAACATTAAAGGAAGCTACCACTCCTACACGAGATGAAGCTGTTCCGACGCCGGAGACTTACAACTTCCACTGAAGCCAGCAGCAGCCGTGAAGTTTCCAACAGCATCAAGATGAAGCAGCCCAGTTTACCAAAGACCTCCACACAGGAGGAAACAAAAATGGATGACTTCACCGGCAAAATACTGCTAAAACAGACAAGCCAACCTGTCGGCGCTACCAACAGACAAGATAATCAGTTTGTTGGAAATCGAGATGGGAAGAAACAGCATCCACTAGCTGCACAAGACACCTGATGGAGTAGTGGTCTCCATCAACAAAAACCCAAAGACCACAGCATTTATGCAGAAGATTGAACAAGAAGAGAAGGTCGACATCAAGCTTCACCATGGCATCACAGTAGAAGCCACCTGACACCGCATGATGAAACGATGAGCCATTAAATGAGTCAAGACCCATCTCACCAACGACCAGATCAGGGAGATGATGACGAGGGAGAACAAGAAACTCAAGATCACCAGTGCTGAGAGGATCATTGGCAAGAATAACATCCCCTCCACAGTCGTCATCGTAACATCGAAGGGCAGAGTGATCCCTCAATTCATTAGATGGGACAAGAGAGACCAAGTTACAGAGCACTACATACTGAAAGTGCTACAGTGCTCTAAGTGCCAGAAATTTTGGCACACCCATGCCACCTGCAAGAGTGAGGTGGAGGTATGTAGAAACTGCTCTGGACCCCATCCATACAGCCAGTGCCAGCAAGCAAAGACCGACAAGGACTTCAGGAGGCTTAACCCTAACAGAAAGTGCGCCAACTGCCTCGGCAACCATGGCGCCAGGTACCTCAGCTGCCCCTGCCACCAAGACAGCAAGGAAGCCATGAAGATCGCCATCAAAAGTAATCTGCCCTATAAAGAGGCTAGGAGGCAGTATGAGGCTACCAATCGACTCACAAAAAGTGACAAAGTGCAACTGGAAGGCCAACTGAAGGACCTGAGATCAAAGCATGGAGGAAGAAAAAGGCAAAACGCAAGAGACACAGATAACAGCCGTTCAGCGTATCCTGGACGAACTGAAGCAAGTCCAGCAGAAGATTGAGCAGGATGTCGCTCAGATGGCTGTATAAAGGCTGAGACAGAAGACAAGCTATCAAAAATACATCAAGCGAGAGACAAGACAGAAGAAGCTCTACAACGGATAATAGACCTGCTCAAGACCAAGCCAGAAACACCCGAACCAGAAAATGCAAGAACACAGACAGAAGAAGAAGCAACAGATGAAGAAGGCTATCCAGACCAAGACCGAGAGTATGGGGAGGCCATGGAACAATATCGCTCCCCACAAAGATCAAACTGGCGAACACCGAGAAGATTCGAAGACAAGCCAAGACGGGGAAATAGGAGGAACACCAGGAGAGACGACAACTGGTAAAGCCCCCTGAAGGAAACAGCACCATATGACGGGGTGGGTACACATTTACTCCAGGACTTAACATGTGTGCGACTCTGTCCAGACATGAAAAACCTAACAAGAAAGGAATGAGCACAATCAACCCATCAGAAGCCGGGAAGCTGACAACAAGCAACCCAATGTACCAAAGACAAACTACAAGCTACACCATAAATACCCCAATTATAGCCAAGTCGAAAACTTGAAGGCTGAAAGGGGATATTTGTATAAAAAATTGGATTGGATTGGATTGTTTTGGAAGACTGGTGAGTTATTGTATGTGAAGTGCATAAGCTGGCATAAGTACTGGCATCAGCAGAAGCTCATTACGTTTATCTTTTAGGACATTATCTTCAGGGATTACCTCAATTTTCATACTTTCCAATTACTGGGTGTCGAAGTAAATGAATTTGTACCCAAACAAACGGCAAGAGTAGTGAATTGCATCAGGTACTTCTCCAATGGCTCAAGGACCAAGCAATATAATTGTTTGCTGCCGAAATACAGAAGCTCGTAGCCCGATCGGAAAATGTGTTGCAGTTGCAGAGATTTCGTCAAAAGATAATACAGGTAATTTCAGTTAATCTCTCATAGTGATCAAGAGATTTAATCAGTCCAGGCACTTACTGGAGGATCCTTGTATTCACCTGTAATGCTCAACAAAAGCATGTTAAGATGATACATAAGTAAAGACCAATAGCATGATACTTAAGTAAAGACCAATAACATGATACTTAAGTTATGACCAATAGCATGATACTTAAGTAAAGACCAAAAGATTATAAATAGTAACATGTATGTATGTATTGGTCTAATTTTCTGGAAATGTAGCCTTATTACTCATTATAATGTTTAGATGCTCTAAATGAATTCTCCAGTGGCTTAGTGGTTAGTGTGTATGCCTGCCAAGAAAATAGTCTTGTTCAAGCTGCAGCAGAGGCAGGATGAATTGTTTCTGACCAATACGGCTTTGGGGGTCTCATTTTAAACAATCAATAAGTTCTACATTTGTATTAAAAAGTTAAAGTTAGTTGCATATCCTTTACAGGACGTTTGCAGTCAACACCAGCATTTTTTGCTGTTGTTGATGTCTTGGCAAGTTTATGTTCAGTATGTATTAGGATGATGAAAGTATTCTGATATATACATGTGCTAATTCTCTCTGGACACTGGGTTAGAGCCCGTTGACAATGAAGTCCCGGAAACCTGTGGAGGAAACATACTCTGTTAACACACTGCTTCTGGGTTATTTACATTTCTCTGCATCTCCAGCAGCATGTATCTACAAGGGGGCTTCAAATGAAAACCTTAAATGTTTTTGTGTATGTGGGTGAATATATTCTGAAAAAGTAAAGAACAAATGTACCATTTCTTTATGTAATCACCACTGTGTTCAATGCAAGTCCTCCAGCACCAATAGTGCTTGCGTTCCTGTAGAAAAACATTATCTTGGTCATGTGTGTAACCACTCAAGCGCCACCTGCTGTACCTCTTCGTCAGACCGAAAAGTTCTGACACTTCCTTCTCCGCTCATACACTTGCTGGACTGGCAGGCATGCATCACCATACCGGACTTTCATTCACTGATGAATTCCTATAGGTTTCACCTCTTCACTGATTTAAAAAAAAAAAAAAAATGGATAACAGAATGCTGCTCCTCTTTGGTGCATATCAAAAGTGGAGTGGCCATCTTGAAAGCATCCTTATGATGTCACTGTGTTCATCTGCACCATGATGTCACATGCTCAACACTCTTGACATCCTTAACAACAATAATGACAGGTTACAAGACAATGGCATGGTAACTGTAATTTCTATCACACTTTTAAGGTTTTCATTTGAAGCCCCTTTGTATCTAGACGACGAACATTATCCATAAAGCAATGCACAAGTGAAATGCAAATGTCCATTATCTTATTATCTATTTCTTGTTTTCCTGTGACTTGCAACTAATTCATGATTATGAGGAAGACTTTGGATATTTTATTTAAAACCTGTTGTGGGAATCTGCTATGGGTATTTGAAGTGTTAGGATCATCACATTTTGTATGTCCGCGTGCATGGAGGACTAGGTGGCCGGTCTTTCTACTCCCGTAGTGAATATCAAAAGCTGGCATCAAACCCTTGTCGGCGCTCCCGCCTTACTCAGCATAATATCCCAACACACCTACTAAAATTTAAAAACAAAAAATACAAGTCTCACAGCAGGAATCTGCCAGTCTTTCCCTCCTGTAGTGAATGCCAAGAGCGGACACTGAACCCTTGTCCGACCTTGCTAAGGCCATAATCAGCATAATGCTACTAGATATTACTGTATATAAAATATTGACATATTACTCCATATTGATTTTTTTGGTTGTTTCGGGACTTGAATTTTGAAGATTAAGCACAACCCACTACTGGCAACGCTGTTCATATTCCGGTACGAACCTTGGGCCTTCTCCACATCAGACTGGAAACATTAGATTCTAGTTTCACTCTCGTTTCAGCTCGTCAGTAGTGCATATCCCTGACTGGACCCAGGATCACTGGTGTGCACATATTACTTCAAATACTGAAACAGTAGTATCATACAAGTATGGTATGCTACATTTCATATCACCAGAAAGTATTCTACCTCAGAATACATCAGAAGTAGCATCCCACACAAAATGTACTACATAAACATCAGGTCAAGTATCCAACATTTCATGGCATAAACATGTGCATAATCTCAGAAACACTGAAGCGATGAGAACACCAGACAAGACAACGTTTAAACTATCATTATAAATTATACATACAGGAGCTGAACAATTCTAAAAGCTTTAACAGTTTAATAAAACTTGTAATTATTATAAATTATGCTAGATGGTAAATGTATTTTTACTTTAATATGAATAGCATTATTTTATAAAATGATTAAAAGGTGTTGGAGCAAATATTTTAATGTTTGAATGACCTGCTAACCTGAATCAAAACCTTGTTTACTGTAATATCCACAGAAAAGAAAAAAACTAACATACCATTGCGTTAGACAGACAGACAGAATATTTGAATGAAAAGAATTTTTTAGGAGCTAATGTATGTAGCCATGGAAATCCAAAACTGTCCTTTATTCATGTAAACTGCGACCATGAATGTCAATATTGTAATTTCATTTGTTTTGTTTGGTGATAGAAACAAATAAAGACTTTTAAATAAAATAACAATGCTCTCTTGCAACCCTCTAACAAGACTGATCTACAATATAAAGAACCACACTGTAAAACCCAGTTATCAATATGAACAAATACAATGTACTACTTTTCATAATCACAGTAAAGAAGCTTGTTTAAAAACAAGTATGGCAATGCATGTTAACACAGACACTGGGAGAAAGAAATGAAGACTGAAAGTTTGGATAAATTCAGTACAAAGTAACACATCACAGAATATTGGTAACAACACCTCAAAGGTATTAATTGGTTTTAAAACAAACATAGCTTTGAGCAGTGCATATAACAGAAGCCAGCTAAAAAAAAACAATAACATTAGGGTAAATATTATAATTTATCTTTCTGTATGCATCAGAAATATATAAAACAAAAATATTCACACAAAAATCACACAAAATCAATGTGAAACTTTGCTGCTCCATGCTACTCTACACAAGTGAATAAGAACCTGTGGCTTTGTATGTCTGGCACAATGACACACTGACCATTGTTATCATCGGGCCATCACTGAGTAAATGGGGTTTGGTCACTATATCAATGTCATCTGTAGGAGATATGTCACTACTCTATAAAGGTCATCAACAAGAGAATGACACAACTCTATAAAAGTCATCAACAGGAGAATGTCACAACTCTGTCAAGATAATTAGTAGGAGGGTTGGCCATTTGACCATCACTGAGTAAAAGAGATGCACCACTCTATCAAGATCATCAGCAGGAGAATGTCACAACTCTATCAAGATAATTAGTAGGAGGGTTGGTCATTTGACCATAACTGAGTAAAAGAGATGCACGACTCTATCAAGATCATCAGCAGGAGAATGTCACAACTCTATCAAGATAATTAGTAGGAGGGTTGGTCATTTGACCATCACTGAATAAAAGAGATGCACGACTCTATCAAGATCATCAGCGGGAGAATGTCACAACTCTATAAAGATAATTAGTAGGAGGGTTGGTCATTTGACCATCACTGAGTAAAAGAGATGCATGACTCTGTCAAGATCATCAGCGGGAGAATGTCACAACTCTATCAAGATAATTAGTAGGAGTGTTGGTCATTGGGCCATCATTGAGTAAAAGAGATGCACGACTCTATCAAGATCATCAGCGGGAGAATTTCACAACTCTATCAAGATAATTAGTAGTAGATGTCACCATTCTGTGAAGGTCATCAGCAGGAAGGAACCCACCAGTCTATCAAGGTCATTGTGGGAGAGTGTCACTACTTGACTAAGGTAATTAGTATGAGTGTGTCACTACTTGACCAAGGTCATTAGTAGGAGGGATGTCACCATTCTAAAAACACCATCAATAGGCATGTCACCAGTCCATAAAGATCATCTTTAGAAGGGATGTGACAATTCTATCCAAGTCATTAAAATGAAGCGTGTCACCACTCCACCAATGTCATCAGAAGGAGAGATGTCACCACTCTACCAAGGTCATCAGAAGAACTGATGTCACCATTCTAAAAAGATCATCATCAGTAGGTGGGATGTCACCCACCACTTTACCAAGGTCAGCAGTAGCATGGATGTAACTAAAATACCAAGGCCAGCAGCAGAAAGGGTGACACTACTCTATCAAAGAAACAAATATCTAAAACAAAAACGTTACCACATAATTCTAGCAATACAAAATGTGATCAATAGTAATATCCAGGACATACTACACAGAAATTGAAGAAATAGAGATACTGGAGAAAACATGCACGCATATATCTGTTTACATCTTAAGTTGCATGAATATGTCTGAGTAATCAGGTTTCATAGCAACATCATACAAATCTTCGCACCTGTATGCCCAGTGATATTAAAATATAGATCTGGGATTGAACAAATTTGTGAAAAATACATTCTGTGTACATCTGGTTGACATTCTGGGCAAATAAATGGCACATTGTATAAACACACAATTTTTAGTTTTAACATATATATATATATATATAAATATATAAACACATGTACAATGTACGTATACAGACCCAGACAGAATGAAACACGTAATTTTTTACTCTCTCTCTCTATCTCATATACACACACACATGAAAAATCAGCATCATTACAACTGCAACAGGTTCAAAGCGCTAGATTGTCCCCAACAAAAGTCAAAGGGTATGGTTACAGACTGTCCCTTTTATAAACTGGCTGAGAAGATTCAATAAGAGATGTGACAACATGCACCAAACTGTTATATATTGCCTGCTCATGTTCAATGTCCCAATGACATGCATGCATACAAGTGCAGACACACTAACACAAACACACATGTGTGTGCATCTGCATGTGTGTGAGCATACGTTTTTCCAACCAGCACAGTTCCGGAGATAGCCCGAACTCAGAAAATAGGTACCAGGTAATTATCAGAATTGTCTGAAATAGAAAGGCAGTTAGGAAGTAAACTGCCTACTGTCACTTCAATATGCCATGAACTTGAATATGTGAAGGCCTAGTATTTCATACCCCAAATGAAATATCTGCCATCAGACTACCTTTACATTTTACATGTAAACAGCTGAAAATGACATTAGCTGACCAACATGCTGGATGATCAATGAAGGAAATGCCTTTAAATATCTCGAGTTCACTAGCACAGTACATGCAGAGATGAACGTTCAGACAAAGGGATCAAGATAAGACTCAAGCTGGCCTATCTGCAATGACAAGACGTCATTTGACAGAACAATGGAATTAACTTTATTGTAGATATCGTATACAAATATCTGGTGCTGCCTATTCTCTAGTATTAATGTGAAAGCTGGACACTTAAAGTAGATACAGAGTAAGTAATACAGGTTTTCAAATACTTGTGCTGCAGAACCTCTGTACATTTGGTATTTGTTGGCACCTTGCAGTCTTGACAGACCAAAGTGTGTGAGTTGGAATGTGGCCAATATTCCATCACAATGCCTGGGTAGAGCTTCAGAGAAACATGTGGTGCCCAAACGACGTGATCCCTCTCTCGACCTAATCTTGTGTTATCCAGAGGAATGGGTAACCAATACGTCTGGCACAAGGTAGGCTGCAGACGCTAGCGGCACAGCGTCAACCTCCGAGACCTCGCCACCACGAGCAGGTGGCGAGTGATGGCCAGACTCTGACACCCAAGGGACCCGGCTTAGAGGCGTTCAGCCAAGTCCCCCAAGTGAGGGCCTCGTACGAGCCAGGACCGTAGGGGCGCGCACATCTGTCAATCACAAGTGTCCAGTCCTGTGTAAAGCGTACACTATCGTCAAAACCTCCACCTGACTTTAGCGGACCCCGCGACTAGCAGGAATAGGCCCGCCAGAACTACCGCAGGAGATATTGCTTGTCTATTGCGAGAAAATCCCCCGTCCTTCCACTGTGCGGATCTCGTGACCGGCAAGAATAGACCCGCCGGAGATTATGCTCGTCTGCTGCGAACAAATCTCTACCGAGAGACTGAATAAGTAAAGAAACGATAAAAGTAGTGGTATTTAAATTGCGCTTGCGCTCCCACCTTTGCTACACCATAAAATAATACCACTGATAAGATAGGGGAAAGATCACTACATACACAGGATACCATCATATAGCAGATCCTTAGCAGAACATCGCTTTCATTATTACCCGCCAAAAATATTCTTGATCCTTTGCCAGTTCCCCTGTCTCATGAATATTCACCCCCAAGGGCCTTCAATGTCCTGAGTCCACCTCATGCCTGTCAACACCTGCCTCTTTTTTCCAGGAGCCATGTCTTCCACCACTGTTCTTTCCAAACCATTGTGATGTTTAATATGGCCAAAGTATTCCAGTTGTGAGATATGACACTGTTTAAGGACCAGGAAGCTACAGATTCACAACAAAACCACCTAAGTTTTTATCATGAAGAATGAGAGAACAACATGTGCAGCTAAAGGAGTAAACATACACTGAATACAATACAATAGAAAAATGGGCACTCAGAGAGAAAACAAAACGTTAGGAGTGGTGTAGACAACAAACAGTCCTCATGAACTATGCAATGAATAATACAACAAAAACGAGAAGTAGGATTAGAACCTTAACTAGAGTATGATCACAAGTTACTAAATGAACATTGCGGCTAAAGCCTTCACACAAACAACAAAGGTACACTGACACAACTACATGAAAAAATATATATAAAAGTGTTCTTGTTATGAACTGGACATGTGTGTAGTTCAACCCAGTTATGAAAATGAAGTATAAATAATCAAATACGGGATAGTGGAAAAATAAGATTACTGTAAATGGACTACGTACAGTGAGACTTAATGCCACAAGGTGACTATGATACTATTGTTGCTCACCCTAGACTACTTTGAATAATGTTGGCCAACACGAGATGACCTGGCCAGTTGCTGGAGGATTGTTATACAGCTAAGAACCAGCCATCTTATCATGAGTGCCAAGCACTTGGCAACATCTAGAGAAAGCTACTCAAGCCGACAGTCCAACAGTTACCAGCTCACTGCATGGTTCCCTGCACCTTCATTATAATGAAACTGGGCTGCCATAAGTAAACAACTCAGCAGCACTAAGACAAACAACAGCAACAATATAGCTAAGAAACATAGCCTAAGAAAATAAAACCTCTCTTCATATCATCTAACAACAATGGAAGCATTATCAATTAAAATCACATTTCCAGAAACAGAAGTAGATAATCTCATTTCAGATACGATCTTCTCAATTATTCCAGTCCTACTAAAATATAAGTAACATGCAGCTTACATCTATAATATTAAAACAAATGTTCATTATAGTGTACATATTCAGACAAATACCACAATACACACATAACGAATGTATACATGCAACTACTGGTATATTCTAGATTCTACATAAACTATATTGAAATGATTAGCATGTGGTCTAGTTGTTGTCTTATGTGCAATATGTTAAAAATATAACAATCACAAATATACAAACTCATTCATTTCGAATTATATAATTACATATGGCAATTGTCTTTATGTGATTATGCAATTTAAATTCTGTTTACGTATATATTTCAAACATATGTACAGAGGTCTTTGTATTTTCAGTGTTAAAATCTGGCCAACGGTAAATCACAAATGTCAACCACACTAAACGTAGTTGTCCTTTAATATCTGTGTAATCCACAAAAACTTGGCTGATAAAGTCAGCAGCAATCTGGCAACAGCTATCATTGCAGCTGAACTCACTTCTGGGTTCAAGGATCATCTTCTTTGTGCTTGGAATGATCAATTAGTACTCGTCTCCACCTTTTATCGATCACAATAGGAGATTCTCAGCTCAGTGCACAAACTCCCTTTGCACCAGCGAGGATCTCATATGTGTATACCTGAATCCCGGTATGCTGAAAGTATTTTATTGTGAGTAAGTTTTCAAAGGTTGAAATTATTTTTTTTTCCCGTTCACTCGCTTTGAGCTCAAGCGTAGTCCATACATCGTGCTACTACTTCTAGCGCACATGACTGATTTTTGCGTGTGGATTAGCTTTACCTATTACCAGTTTCCCCTCACCATAAGACGAACCCACTCCGACTTCTGAGGTACATGTAATTTACGACCCCAAGTCAAGAACGAGAAGTCAACATTTTAGTCCAACTGACCGGTGTAGGGATTGTACCCACTACCTCGGCATCAGCACATCCGATGGTTAAGAACGAGTGGTCTTTTCCATTCGGCCATGCTGACCTCCGTTGAAATTATTCACTGCTGTGGTCTAATCAAACTGGTGGGGATGTTAGTGAAGTTGATAGGGAACTATGCTGATAATGTCATGAGCATGGCCAAGCAAGAGTTCGACACCAGAGCTCATCACCTGCTAAATGAGAAAAGATTGCCCACCTATTCTTACATGAATTCAGGCCTATGTGATGGCCCTATCATATCAAAGACCCACAGCGGGGAAACTGCTTTGTCACGCATTTTTAAAATCTAATTACTTTTTACAATGTCCAATATTGAAGGATTTTAAACTAAAGCAAGATACACATAATACCTATTTTTCAGCCTTTCTCTGAGAAATCTAGATATCTGATTCACTACCAAGGGATCAGGGAGATAACAGTAAAAGCATGCATCAATAACCATAGCTATGAAAGTATGACTAATGTTGCATAAAGCGTGCTTCCCGTTAGTAACCTGACATCTACAAGCTTTTGTTGTATCAAATGAAATGTCTGTCAAAAGATTAATTACATTTATGCATATTTTATTACCACTCCACTGACCTGGCAGAATACACAGATTCAACCATTGTAATGTTTTTCAGATTACATCCATGGTCTATGTTAGTCACTCAATCATTTTCCCTCTCTGGAATTCTAGTCAAAGAGCTGTTTTATTTCTTCCTCTTCTGCATTCCTCTTTCAGCACGTCACTTATTGATGTACCTCAGAGTTAACTGTGTCCAACTTTGGCATGTATTTGTGTATGGTTTGCTGCCTTTAGACAGATTACATTCAAGGTGATGAGCTTCATCTTCTCATGAACAGGTCTTATTTCCTACAATCTTGCCAGAGCAGTGGACTTACAGCCTGCTCGTTCAATTTCAAAATGCCATGGCCTTTTAATGTGCACAGCCTGCACATGGCACCTAATGTTTTTTTAGCTTTTATTTGAGAAGGTCAGGTATCCAATCTTATTACTCAAGAGATCGAGGGAAAGTGATTTCTTCAGATACCAGTGAAGACAACAGATCAACAGTGGATGGATAACAACTATGGGAATTCCATTTTTAATCATGTTAATTTAATTATAGAAGCCATGGTGGCACCGTGGCTTGTGGACTTGCCTATCATCCTGGTACCATTGGCTCAAATCCTCTCAATTTTTAATAGCAACATGGTCTTGTGAGTGGACCTGACCTCGTAAAATGGGTGCCAGGGAATGCTATGAGGCACAAGCAGGCCAGCTGGATACTGACCACCTCACCCGTCAAGTTCTGTTTACTTAAAAAATATAAGCCTAGATCCATATCTCGAATATATCACAATGGCAGGGACATGTGGTCCTTACCCCTTTTAAAGTAATGACATTTTGTTAGACCATTCCAGTGATGCACTGCTTCATGAAATATATAACCATCCAATGAATAGCACTCATATACACCACAACCTCAAATCTGTACAACTAATTAAGCACTTCTGTGTAAGTCACATAACTGAAAACAAGAGCTTATGCTGCTATTTCAAGTTAAGAACCTCTAACATAAGAGGCTCAATATCCACTGGATTCACCTGTAACAGAACACTGGCATGCTCCTCACTTAGGGCCTTCAGGTCACACAGTCTGTCCAAAGCACTCACATAGTACTCTTTAGCAAATTCATAAGAGAAACAGGATTCAAAATAATGTTTCAGGAGGATGATGTACTGATCCTGTAAAGATGACATGAACTCTCTGTTGGTGATATTCATGCCTGCAGGATCAAAGACAATTATTGTCTGAAAAATAAGAGAAAATAGCTATCAATATTTTGCAATTAAAAAACAATGGCAACTGCAATATTTTCTGTCATATTTTTAAATTAATTGACACCAACATGCCATTCAGCTGTTAATGGAATATACCAAGGTTGTATAATTTATATTCTTTAAAGAGTATTTTAATTCTCTGCTGTAGAAATCCTGTTATATTTCAGCCGAAGATTCCATTATGTCATTCTGAGTGAGATTTCATAATTAACCAGCTTTTGCAAGTTATGGGAGATGGAGTCTTATACTAATAATAGAAAGCTTATAATATCAACCAATCATACTTTTTCCTTTTTACTGGAGTGACATATAGCTGTTCATAAAAATGTTGCCTAGTAACGGAAATTAACTTAACTTTGAGCTCGGTTTTCTCTGTGAATTATGCTTTGAATGTGGCAAACAGCAATGCAAGGCAGCAGGTTTGTGCAACACTTTGCATTTTCCCTGTCCCTTGATCTGTCCAACATGGGCGACCCTAAGAGTAGCTATAATACTGTCAACATAGCTCTTGGGGTCACTGTAACAAGTTGGCCCTCCAACTACTTCAAGGTGGAGACAACAGAGAGAGGGTTGTTCATTAGAAGAGATCAGAAACTGGAGACACAACAGAGAGAGGGTTGTTCATTAGAAGAGATCACAAACTGGAGACACAACAGAGAGAGGGTTGTTCATTAGAAGAGATCAGAAACTGGAGACACAACAGAGAGAGGGTTGTTCATTAGAAGAGATCACAAACTGGAGACACAACAGAGAGAGGGTTGTTCATTAGAAGAGATCAGAAACTGGAGACACAACAGAGAGAGGGTTGTTCATTAGAAGAGATCAGAAACTGGAGACACAACAGAGAGAGGGTTGTTCATTAGAAGAGATCACAAACTGGAGACACAACAGAGAGAGGGTTGTTCATTAGAAGAGATCACAAACTGGAGACACAACAGAGAGAGGGTTGTTCATTAGAAGAGATCACAAATTGGAGACACAACAGAGAGAGGGTTGTTCATTAGAAGAGATCACAAACTGGAGACACAACAGAGAGAGGGTTGTTCATTAGAAGAGATCACAAACTGGAGACACAACAGAGAGAGGGTTGTTCATTAGAAGAGATCACAAACTGGAGACACAACAGAGAGAGGGTTGTTCATTAGAAGAGATCAGAAACTGGAGACACAACAGAGAGAGGGTTGTTCATTAGAAGAGATCACAAACTGGAGACACAACAGAGAGAGGGTTGTTCATTAGAAGAGATCACAAACTGGAGACACAACAGAGAGAGGGTTGTTCATTAGAAGAGATCACAAACTGGAGACACAACAGAGAGAGGGTTGTTCATTAGAAGAGATCACAAACTGGAGACACAACAGAGAGAGGGTTGTTCATTAGAAGAGATCACAAACTGGAGACACAACAGAGAGAGGGTTGTTCATTAGAAGAGATCACAAACTGGAGACACAACAGAGAGAGGGTTGTTCATTAGAAGAGATCACAAACTGGAGACACAACAGAGAGAGGGTTGTTCATTAGAAGAGATCACAAACTGGAGACACAACAAAGACAGGGCCGTTCATTAGAAGAGATCACAAATGACCAAGATGATGAGTGTAGAGACGGTCAGATCATGCTATATATTAAATTTCTTCCTCAGGTGCTCTGGTCGAGAATGCCTGAAACTCAAGGGAAACAGTGTACAAAGGCACAGGTTTTCACTTACAGATGGAATAATTTCATTGTTCTTGATCATGAATCTCTGATTCCTTCCATTATCTGATATTTCAATAAAGCTTATGTTGCTTATATTACTATTCACTGAACAGCTGTTTAAGTTTTCCACATACATCTTTCTCTGCCTTCCCTTGCAGCTCTTGCGTCAAAGACACCACCAATCCACATACATACAATCTATTTGAAAACTATCTCAATACAGACACATGCCACGCTAATAAAGAAAAAACAAAAATAATAATTATCTTAAATGACTAGTATAATAAACATTCCCCTAACTGTGGTATATTATACCTACCTTAGGTAATTATAATTGCCATGTAAAAAATTAGCTTTAGTGAGACATGTATTCACTCTGTTTTAATGCATATTGCTTTTGTTGTCATTTTTGTCTAAGATTAGCTTCATAAGTGATGCATGAATGAAATATTGTACTAGAGCAGAGAGATAAGAAGAGCAGAATGTCAGATGGGCCTGCATGCCCAATTCTTAACCCTTTGAAAATAAAGTTTGTTTGTATGTTTGTTTGTTCGTTCTCTTGCCTAATATTGTCTCACAAAAGGCTAATTTCTCTATTCCACTTCTTCTGTTGAAGCGTCCCATCATTTCATTTTCACCTATATTTTATGGTTTTCTTCTTCTTCTTCTTCTGCGTTCATCCGGAGTTTTTTCTTCAGATGTGATTGCGTTGTGCCTGTTTACAGCAGAGCTGCGTTCTTGCGCCGTTAGGCCGACACATCTGACTTCTGCGGGCATTTGTTGACCGGGTTAACCTTCCCGGGGCTTTATGGTTTTGATGCCTGAGCTAGTAACACCTGCAATCTCCTCATTAATTATTGTGAATGCTGGCTATAACTACTTTCTAAGCCAAAATATCACCTTGCTCGTTGCCAACACAGCATGCGGGTGTGCAAGATAAAGAGATGAACTGGAAGAAGCTTGTATGAGTGCACCATGATGCAAAACAGAAAGTGCTGGGAGACGCACAGCAGATGACTTTCAAAGGTGAGAGGGCACTGGATGATAATGCTGCTGTCAGTTTTCCCACTGTCAGACACTCTTGAATTACCAGAACAGTTCAGCCACATAAAACTCCTTCCCCACATACATAATGCTACCAAACACTGCCGTTAACCACAAAATGTCCTTGTATATCATTTTCAATGCCCATGGTCAAGGCTGGAGGTAACAAAGATGTGGTGACTGAGAAGTACACAGAACACAAATGATGAGTCTAACTTACTAGTCTACAATTTAGTCTACTGGTCTACTTAAACCGGGTGTCTCCGCGGCGAAGTGGTCAAGCCATCTGCCTTGGGCTCTGAAGGTTGAGGGTTCAATTCTAGGCCCACTTCGGTTCACAAGTGCATTTTTTCCGGAGACTCCTGAGGGTCATCACTGGCGCTATGGAATTCGTGGTGCTATGTGCGACACTTTCCGCGCTGCGGAAAGAGACCGAGCCATATGGGATAAAAACTTTTTAAGTCTACTAACCTGAAGAAATGTATTTTATCTTTTTAAACACTCATCCCCTCCCATACCCACCCACCCAGACACACACGAGATGAATCCACTATCCTGAAGAAGTATAAAGAACACATAAACAATGAATGTACTAATATGCATAGAACACATAAACGATAAGTTTTCAAAGAAGCGCACAGAACACATAAATGACGAGTTATCTAACCCAAAGGAGTGTACAGAACACAGAAACAATGAGCCCAAAATGTGAAGAAATGTATAGAACACATAAACAATGAGCCCAAAACATGAAGAAATGTATAGAACACATAAACAATGAGTCCACTAACCTGAAGAAGAGCATAAATGTGGTAATCATCCTGGGCCATTGACTTGACTCTCCGACAGTAGTAGACATGGTTGTTGTGAAGCGAGACAAAACCTGTTGTGTTCTTTAGAATGCTCGTCGGAATTTCCCCTTTGGGTGTCAACCAAGCATCTTTTTCAATACTGTAGAAAAGTGCTGACCGCAGCAAGACTGTGTTCATCACACACGCTTTCAAGGCAGCAATCTGGTCTTCCTGACTCAGGCGCTTAAAGTCATCGAGGTATTTTACGAACATTATCAGCTTTCTGACACAAACCTCAGAGTGATTGACTAGATCAGCTGCTTTTTGGTACTGCTTTGGTTCTGAGTAAGGACCCATTTCTGGCATGGCCGCTAATGTTTCCTGGTATGCTTTTGTAACATGTGTGAGGAGGGAGCTTTCAGCGAGTGTCAGCTTGTAATACATGCCTGCGTCAGCAGGCAATAACTGCTTGGGAACATGCCTGAAGATGATGTCTGATGTGTTACCATGTGCCTTTCCAAAAGGGGTTGGTGGCCGTTCAACTTCGGTGATAGTTTCCAGCGTGGCAGGCTCTCCCATCACGGAATCGGTGGTGTCTACTTCAGTTTTGATTTGGACAGGAGGGGTATCTGGTGCTGGCAGGTGTTCTCGCTTGGCCCGGTTCGCCATGACTTTACTCATCCGCTTTCTTTTCTCATTGTCATCTAAGATACAAAATACAGTTTTAAAAAAGACAGATAAATCAATATGATATAAAATATAACAGACAGTACAACTTCAGAATGGTGTGTGTGTGTGTGTCTGTTTTTCTGTCTGTGTGTGCATCTGCTTAAGAGAGAGAGAGAGAAAGAGAGAGAGAGAGAAAGGGAGAGAGAGAGAAAGAGAGAGAGAGAGAGAGAGAGAGAGAGAGGGGGGGGAGAGAGAGACAGATAGAGAGACAGACAGAGAGACAGACAGAGAGACAGACAGAGAGACAGACAGAGAGAGAGGGGCAGGGGAGAGAGAGAGAGGCAGGGGAGAGAGAGAGAGAGAGAGAGAGAGAGAGAGAGAGAGAGAGAGAGAGAGAGAGAGAGAGAGAGAGAGAGAGAGAGAGAGAGAGAGAATCATCTGTGTGCATCTGTCTCTATGGAAATGAATATCATAGTTAATAGTTTTCAGTAACCAGTGGTCTTGGTCTATGAGAGTAAGCTCTTGTGCGAAAACATACAGAAATAAACTATTCGATCGTACATAGAATACCCAAATAATGCTAGGGACATGGTCAGAGTACCAACAGGAAAGTACTGCCATAACTATGATGCAGAAACCCAGGCAATCAAGATAGCAATCAAGAAATTACTGAATACCAACCATGGTACACAGACTGTGGTGCTATTGAGAAATGCAAAATCAGTACTTGAGGTACTCCTGCCTGGGAAATTGCAAGCACTACAAACACAACTGTCTGATCTAGCCAGCTAGTGTAAGGTCACCATACAGTGGATACCGTCTCACTGTGGAGTGCCTGGAAGCAAGAGAGCTGATAGTCTAGCTAAGGAAGGAGCAATAGAAAAACAACCTGTCACACACCACCAAAAGATAAAAATCATCAAATCAATCCGAAAACCACCAACGCTAGGAAACAATAATTACCATTTTATGGACAGACCAGAACAAAATATTATTCTGCACCTCAGAACAAAACATAATCGATTAAGCAACCACAAGTATACACAATTCAAGAGTTGAGAATCAGTCATGTCGACTGGCACCACAGGCAGCAAATCACATACTTCAAGACTGCCCAAAATATGACATACCAAGGCAAACCTTCTGGCCTAGAGAAACAACAATGGAGGATAAACTCTATAGATCACTGTGTGAATGAAAAAAGAATTTATAGACACATTTTAAGCCAACAAAAGAAGGCGAAGAAGAAGAAAACTATTTGATATCTCTTTTTTTCACATCCCAGAATAACAGCAGCACAGACTGTCATTTACTGTCATTTACTGCCAATATAGTACCTTGCGGTGTATGGCAGAGGGGTCTTTGAGCCTGAGGAATTAAGGGCGCCTGGCTAGTGCAGTCGCCGCGAACTGTGCAGGTTAGGATTTTCTTTTTGCCCCTGACAGCACAGACATTTATACAAAATTTCAAAGCAAGGATTTTTTTTTTCAGACTTCAAATAAAGTAATTTTTAACACCATTTTTTTTTAGGGCATACACTGCTGTTGTTGTTGCAGAACTCCACTTAATCAAGGCCACTTCAAGCCACTTAATTAATTTTGTTGCATATCCCTTACGAGTTGTTGCAGTCAACACCAGCATTTTTCAGCTGCTGTTGATGTACTAGGCAAGTGTTACGTTCAGTAGTTTGCCATTGCTTTCTGAACGACCGGCTCCCATACCAGGCCACTTAGAAGGCACAATAACTGGTTAGAATCATCAGCAAGTACCGTGCCGACTGGCATGGGCAATCATGCTTCTCCACAGCATGTATCAATTTGTGTCTTTACACTTTTCAGGTTGTCAAGAATCTTCTTTTGTTGGCTTCTTTTATCTCTCTTTCCCTAAATCTTTTCTGTTTTTATCTTCTCATAATGCGGTCAAAAGAAGATTACTGTCTCTCTTTTATGTTTGTCATGATGTCTCTGTGTCTTAGCTTGTTTCAAATCATTGATATCTTCTTCTTCGTTCATCCGGAGTTGTTTTTTTTCGGATGTGATTGCGTTGTGCCTGTTTACAGCAGAGCTGCATTCTTGCGCCGTTAGGCCGACACATCCGACTTTTGCGGGCATTTGTTGACCGGGTTAACCTTCCCGGGAAATCATTGATATGACTCACTTTGGCTGTCCAAAAAATTTTTATGCTTAGGATAATTGGAGCTAAACAAATTACTTGAGTAGAGTGAATGGGGGAAAAAGTGTCTGAGACAGAAGTATTATAATTAACTGTTGTCAATTTGAATTGTTCACTCTTTATGATTTGAGGAATTGGTGGTTAATGTTGGCTTGCCCCCCCCCCCCAACAGGAGCAAGCAACATTCCAAACATACTCAAGATTTCTCCAAGTGATGATGTCAGTTCTAGCTAATGATTGCCTATCATCATCATGGAGAAGTGCTGTGACTCTCTTGCAGTCCCTTTTTCATTGCAAAACAGATCTCGCACAGTGGAAATTATGGTTAATCCTTCCTTCGTAAGCCAGACGAATGTCTGCCTCAGCCAGACAGTGTCTGCCTAAGATGCTCCATACAGAAGTAAAGAAAAGTCTTTAAGTACTTGTCAAAAGTGTATATTTAATGCAAACTGTCCAAACTAAAATTAATTAGTTTGAAAAAAAAAAATAAACACTACTTTTACCTACAGTTGGTGTTTAGTGCAAACTGTTCAAGTTAAAATTCATTAGTGTGAACACATATGTGCACTACTTTACCTAAAATCATGTCCTTCTTCATGCCAATCTTATAGCACTTTTTAATCCGGCAAGCTGGACAGAATCTTCTTGTCCGAATGTCCACAACACAGTTGTTGTCAAATAAGCAAACTGGTAACTGGGAATGCAGAGAAAACACATAAAAGAAACATTTATATTTTTGCATACAAGTACAATCAAATGTTTAGTTTATATTCATTAACAACCTTGGTAATGTTGCAGCTAGTGTACAAACATGTCAGTAAGTCCATTAACGTGCACGAAACCCTGAATGTTGGTCCTAGGTTTGAATCTCTCTTGAAGTGATTATTTTGTGTCCACATCACTCCAGAGTCAAGCCCTGACTCTTAAACTGGCTATCAGAAAATCTAGAAGGTAAGCTGGATGGTATAACACTGACCATATCAGCCTTCCAGGTCATTTGGCCAAGAAAATACTGGCTTAGCACCATATCCCTGATATGCCATAAAGACATGGAAATGAGACTTGTTACCTTTAATTGTTCACATTACTTTGGTACCTGGAGTTGTTAGTGCACGGACTGCAACAGGAAGGTCAAGGAAAGGTCAGTCAAGAACCACTACTCTGATTTTGTGTGTGTGCACTCACTCGCTTTGAACTCAAGCGTAGTCCATATACACTATTTATGGTAGTGATGGACTTCATTTTGCTTGCGGATTTGCTTTCCCTATTAACAGTACCCCTCGCCATCAGGCGAACCCACTCCAACTTCACAGGTACTTGTAATTAACGCCCCCAAGTCAAGGACGACAGGTCAACATTTGAGTCCAGCTGCCGGTGTAGGGGATGAACCACTAACCTCGGCATCAGCACACCGGATGTTTAAGAACACGCATTCTTATCCATTGGGCTATGTGGACCTGCAACTACTCTGATATTTTCAATGAAGAATATGAACACAAACAAATATTTGTTTGTACCAGATAATGGAAAGAAAAGAAAACTATATGTACAATATTCTTGTTTTTGTACATTCTTTATAATCCTGTAGAGAACCATACTGTCTTTTATCTTTTTAACTATGAAAAATGCTTCAGTAATTAGTTTATCATTAATAGTTTTGTTAGTTGAAGTCTAACATTTTATTCATTCAAGGAAATAAGCAGGCTGACAGGCTTGCAAGTAAGGCTACTATGGAGGGGTGGGTGAGCCATGGACCAGGCTGATATACTGAATGCTCTGCGACAAGTAAGACTTTTGCGAGAACCAAGTGGTGACTGTGAATCTACAACGATGGTCAGACTGCGAGAACAGTTAGTTAAAAGGGGAATGGCCCGACAAGAACACTATGCAAGAAGCCAAAGAAGATTAATAAATGTCAAAGTGCGGGATATGAATAAGTAGGACTAAAGACAGAAGTAAGGTAAGGACAGAGACAGGACGTAGATAAGGACCTTTAGAAGAGATAGATAGAGAGGGACAGGACAAGGAGGTATAACTTAAAGCAGTTATAAGACAGGACATAGACTAGGACACAGACGTGTCATAGCTAGGACACAACAGGGACCCACCACCAGGATGGGACAGGGGACGTTAGCCACGGGAAACTACCCGTCAACAGTAGTACGACCCCAGGTTAGCGAGTACGGACGACTGGACTACGTGACAGTTGATGCAGCACGCAGCGCTGCTGACTGCACGAGGACTTTAGGACCAGCCAGCCAAGTGAACCTGTAAACTTACTGAGACCGGACTTGACAGTCAGAGCGACCAGACGTGTGCGACGTTCCTAGCCACTGTGGAGTTTAGAAAGGACGCAGTTAGACATAGCTAGTGTGAAGAATGTATTTGAGTTGTGAGTGCGATTAATGTATGCTCGAGAAGCAAGCAATGAATAATTGTGTGGGCATTATTGCCGATAGCAAATGTATGAGCTGAATTGCATAGAATAAATATTGATTCATTTTGCCATTGCTACAATCGTGTTTGTGATCGTGAGGTACGAATGAAGTGGCCCGCATGCCTGTATAGAATCCAGGTTGTTGACAATAAACCAACACAGAACTGGTGTGAGCCGCTACATGCTGTAGGATTTACTGAGGAGGGGATTCAAGCACTTATGGACTGAATGGTTCGATGTGCAATAAGGATGATCTGTCGAGTAACTAACTTTCTGTAACTTTTTATTTATGTTCTTTATACAAGATGTGCAGGATTTTTCAATAAACACTGGTAATAGGGAAACAAAAATCAGCCCTGTGAACTACAAAGTGAGCAATAAAGAAAAAAGATCACCCATGCATATTACCAACCCCACCAAAGTGAACAAGTAGCAATTTGAAACTCAGCACAGGATTTAAAAATAAACTAATTTAATTAAAACTAAATAAAAGATAGGAAATCCTGATGCACGCAAATGTGGAATTGGTAAAACGACAGTCATCTGTCTCATTACATCAATACAGAACTAGCAGACCTAAGAGCAGCACACCACGAGCTATGCTAGAAATCCAAAAGAGTTGTATGATATATCCCATCAAACTGCTATATACCCGAACATGTAGAGGCTGACAGACTGGCAAAATAAGATGAATGACTACCTTAGTCTGATATAGACATAACCTGAGATGAGGTCAAGAGGTTTATAAGAAGGACTTATAAAACCAAGAGGGGAATCAGATCATCCGTGCGGAGGTCAGAGTAACTAAATGGATAAATGTGCTCACTCTTAAACTTCCGGTGTGCTGATGCCGAGGTAGCGGATTTAACCCCTACACAGGTCAGTTGGACTAGGATGCTGACTTATCTTTGACTTGAGGATGTAAATTACAAGTACCTCTGAAGTCAGATAATCCAACATTGGCGAACCCAGCTACAAACCACAAGCCAAAACCAACATGAAAGCACCGGCAAACAGACAGCTGTGGAAAATCAGACTTGGTAACTGGAAAGACGCAAGAGAAAACCCATTCTGCATAGCGTGCCTAGAAGACAACACCATTGAACACTATTTACTACTAGCATGCGACAAGTACAATAGTGAGCGAAGGGACCTAAGAGATCACTTCGTTAAAACTGGGATGCCAATGACAATGAGGGAGTGCCTGCACACAAACAGCAACCCAGAAATACAGCGGCTGGTCAGACAGTTCATATGCAGAACAGGGCAGGCCATATAACCTTTCAACATTGTATATATTTATATGTATATTGTTAAATTTCTTTTTTTAATGTATGTGTGTGTATATATATATATATATATATATATATATATATATATATATATATATATATATATATATCTTTGGGGGGGGGGAAGGGGGTGAAGTGTGGCGGGGTGAGTGGCAGGATGGTGAGTTGGCTCTTCCAGAAGGGCTCCTGAACAAGGATGACAGGGAGACCGGGTCATCTTGTTGTTGCACCAACCCATACACCAATGACGAAAACAAGAAAGCGAACATAGAGGACGGGCAGCTGACCGGGGGGAACAACTTGAGACTGCACTTAATTTCTCTGCCTTTCCCTACATCGAGTCCTTATGAGGACTGAACGTCACCGGGACCAGCCCCAGTGAGGACAACACAAGAAACAACAAGCACGTAATGGTGCTAATAGAGAAAGAAACCAACAAACGAAAGACTGCGGAACCTAGTAGGCCCACCCAAGGAACGGTCTTTATCAGGACCAGCATAAGACAGAAAGAAAATAACCAGACAGAACAAAAACGTCAGTATACAAAATGTGTATATGTTCTTTGTAACATTTGTTTTATATTCTATAAACAAGATGTGTATATGTTGTTTTAAAAAAACAAACATTTATGTTCTGTATGTAAGATGTATAGATGTTTTCTTTACCATTTGATTTATGTTCTTTAAACAAGATGTGCAGATGTTTTCTGTATAATTTTGTTTTATATTCTTTATACATGATTTGTAGATGTTTTCTATAACATGTATGGTCTGTATACAAGATGTATAGATGTCTTTACCATTTGTGTTATGTTCTTTAAACAAGATGTGCAGGTTACATATGTTTTTGAAATCCTGAATCTTTTGCTCCAAATTATTACTCAGTATTATAAAGCTTATTAGTAAACTTTAGTGTACCTTTTCTTTTGAAGCATTTCTCCTGAAGAATGCC
This sequence comes from Cepaea hortensis, assembly GCA_963921405.1. Classification (NCBI taxonomy): domain Eukaryota; kingdom Metazoa; phylum Mollusca; class Gastropoda; order Stylommatophora; family Helicidae; genus Cepaea; species Cepaea hortensis. The sequence goes on along the minus strand of OY992878.1, from coordinate 59,664,061 downwards.
TTACAAGATTCACAGGTGACAGCATTAAAGTTGTACCCTAAGGCTTTGTCTCCACAAACACCACAGATTTTATCATCTTTAATTTTGATTTTCCTTAAAGAACATGATCCCAAAGCACTAGAGCTTCCCACAGCTGTGTTGGGTTGATCAATGTGCTCAAATAAATGATTTGAAGAGCTGGACGCAACCATGTCATCTTCAGACATGAATCCAGAGGAAGCCTACAAGAAGAATAACATTAAAGCATAATTAAAATACAGTTAATTGGATAATTATTAAGTAGACGACATGCATAAAAATATATCATATGGACACAAGAATAGTAAGAAGCTGTGAAGACAAGAATACAAAAATCTCACACACACTAAAAAGAGCTTTGCCAGTTAAAATAAAATGCATGCATAAAAGAAACACAACAGTGGCAATAAGATGAGGTTATCTGAAAAACTTCTTTAATTCAGCACATAACACTTTTATAAAGATGCAAAGTGCAATATATATATATATATATATATATATATATATATATATATATATATATATATATATATATAAAACACTTTTATAAAGATGCATAGTGCAATATATATATGTGTGTGTTTTACTATTATTATACTCCACGGTTGTGCATATTTGTTGAGCCTGGAACAAGCTAGTATGATAATTTGGTCGCGTCTAACGTGCACCGCGTGGTCAAGTGGTTACATACCCGCACCACATGTCGGTGATCAAGATTTTGATCCCAGGTCAAGTCAGTGATATGCAATACTGATGACCTCAAACAAGAGCGAAACTCAAGTCTAGTGCTTCTAATCTGACGTGGACAAGGCCCAAGGATCTTACCGGAATACAATCAACATTGCCAGTAGTGGATTGTGTTCAATCTTCAAACCTCAAATCCCGAAACAACCAAATAAATAAATTTAATAACTTAATCTAACTGTGCTGATAATGACAATTTTGAAAGCCTTGCATTTGTTAGAACTTCCACTGGATAAGTAGATTCACAATAAGTGAATAATTCACAGACTTAGGACTTTGGAAGTTATTGAGAAGCAGACAATATGATTCACCGGACCTGAACAGCATACCTGCTGGGTTACAAGGTCACATGACCAAGTAGTTGACAGGCCCTTTTTTCCAAGATGGTCCTTCTGACTACTTCATTATCGATAGTGACGATAGTAAGATACTCACTAATGTCTATAGTTCATAACACCTGTGATTTATATTTTGTTGTAAGGAAGGCCTCCTTCTTTAAGAAACTCCTTCAAGGAGAGTCTTGACTCATGAATCATAATACTTTGAAAGCAAAACAAAAAAGAATGTTTGGTCAAGAAAAAGATATTTACAACAAACAGAGTTAAATGTAAATAAATAAATACTCGTTCATTACTAACAAAATCGCTTGAAAAAGGTTGTTTAGGCTTTACATGAGGACATCGTTATGGTGCACGTCTGTCTGGAGCTTACTAAATATTATTATTATTATTAATTTATAAATTAAATTGCAAATCAAATGCATTTTTTAAAACATTTTTTAATATATAATTAAATATACCATGAATTAAAATTATATTCTTAGCGTTGACTATCCCATCAATGGAAATAACATTTATTTAAGCCACATCAAACACGAATTTATTGTTTGGGGAGAGAATTGTATTATGTAACTTTCAAGTGTAATTATATAATGTTTCTTTTCTGATCAAAATCGATGGCTCAAAATGTCAACAACAATAAATTGATGGAATCGTGAAAACTAGGACAATAAGATCTTGCTGATTTAAGCATGTTCATTCCCCGTTATTACGACTTCATTTAAAACGCCACGTTGCAAAATCATTTTCTCCGACTGCTTTATAAATCTTAGTTACCTAAATTGCAGCTAAAATAAAATATACAAACAACAACAACCTACCACTGAATCCGAGTCATCGGCCATTTTCCATATCCGGAAGTTGTTATAGTGTGAAACGTTAACAGGCTTAGATAAGATCAGATGGGGTGATTAATTTTCTCTTCTTTAAGATTATATAATTCAGACAGAAGAACAATATGGTTGAATGCGCAATAAAAGTCCTTTCCTGTGTGGTGATAAATAACAGATAACAGTTTCCACTAGGAAGTAGAATCTATAATAAACGATGGGAAAATTAACTTCCGCCTCAGACTGTAGAGCCCACTACTCTAGAATGTATGAGATGGGGAGTATGATTGTTAATACATCAATATCTTCTTTCTGGAAGAAGTATGAATCAAATGTAATGATGATGATCAAGGGAGGTGATGGTTGGCAATTTCACACGATCACCAGGTCTGTGTTCTTGTCCTGAATGTGCATGTTGCCAGGCCAACCAGGTATTCTTCTCTTCTTGTTGGCTTCCTCTTGATCTTTACTCTTTTACCATCAAATTTGCCAGTTGTCACTAAGTTTTCAAGTTCATTTTTTTTAAATTTAATTGCCCAGTATGAGTTCAAGATTTAAGGGACTTTTCCCATACGTGCTCCGTCCACCTCGGTTGTCAACGAAAAGTTCCCATGCTAGTGGGAAATCTGGATATTCTGAATGGGAAGTTTGGCAGTCTGCATGTTGCCCGCCTACGTTTTACTCTATGCGTTGAGCGTTTTCCAGACACTTATCGCCAGTTGATGAATCAGCCGTTCCGATTGTGAATCCACCGTCTGTTTTGCTGTACTTCTGCCCGGTATCAGTTTATTGTACGCATCGACCTGGTCTTAAAGTAGATCGCCGCCCACAGGAGCGGCAGGAGCCAGTCTAACTGCCTGTTCATTTCCTCGCACCCCCCCCCCCCTGCCGTTGGCAGAAAATCCACGATATGATCTTCGTCTTGTCGAACGATGCAAGCCACTCCAAGCGGAATATTACAGTTTATGTTTTACGTAGCATGCTCTGCGAGCCCGCTACAAATGCATACCGAGCTGTATTACATTCCAGCCACTTTAATGCTGAGGTTACAGGGTCCACCTCAGTTGTCAAGCAGGAAGTCATGATATTGTACGCCAGACATTTTTTTACAGTTTTTCTTGGCCATTGCACTGAAGTCCCACCCACTCCATGTATTTGTCCCCATTGACCCATCTATGCGTATAATGAGATCACTTGGGTGTGAGTTGTCAATTAGCTGTTGCAGACGCTTATATCTCACCCGCTGTCCATTCCTGGCACCCTCGTTTAAAAGAAACATCATTCTAATACACAGCTGGTTTGTTTGACATTACCATGGTCAATTCTTCTCCCCGCATAACCTTACCAATTTCATGTCTGATAATATTTTCAGCCTGTGCAATCAAAGAGCTGTCTCTCTTCGATCTGTGTCCCCGATGTCACCCAAAGCCTCATACAGAGGATGCTCCTTGTCTACTGCGACCTTAAGATACATCTTTGCCTGGGGCATGTTGTGCCTATCAAATATAGACGGCAAGAACGGACGTGTCCCTTGTACAGCCCAAAGCAACTTTCATGGCTTAAATGTGCATGCGTTTCAGCTTCCCCAGGTGATTATGCGATATTGTAACCACCTCCAGCCATACACAATCACCGAAATAATTGTTTCTAGAGAGTGTATGCAAGTCTCAGTCCCATGTCCGCCACTGCCATGGCCTTCAGTGCACGAGTCCCGTCTTGACCTTCCACACTACTTCTCCCACGTGGTCCCAGAAAGTCAAACTTCTGTGTCATTCCGAGCTATATAATAATGCACCAAAAAGACTGTCAACGCGTAATTTCTCTAATCAGTTTACGGTTTTCATTCGTTTGTGAAGGATTGCCTCAGACCTGGTTCTGTCCGTCGTGTGGTATTTTTTGTACTGTCCTCAGAGATCATTAGAAGCTATTAGATAAGTTGTTCTCAACCTTTTTTTTGGCCCATGCCCCCCTTTACCATATGTTCAGAACGCCACCCCCCCCCCCCTTTTCGAATTTCCTCCCTATAAATCCCCCCCCCCCCAGATACCCTTACATAGTATACATAAAAATGGAAGCTAAATTTAATAACACATACTAGAACAAGTCTAGACATCTACATAAAACGTGATTTGCGGATCTACTTACGTTATAAAACGAATTTCATTAGGGCGAGAAGTACAGAACCGTAATATTTAAAGGGAAAAACAATATCAAGTAACTGGTTCTTGTATTAATTTAAAAAAAAAAAAATTAAGTTGTATGTCCTTCACAGGACGTAGTAGTCAACCCCAGCATTTTCGCTGTTCGTGATTCCTGGGCAAATTTTACGTTCAGTAGTTTGCCATTGCTTTCTGAACGACCGGCTCTTATACCTATTTTCGAAAAAACCAGCACCGTTGTGTTTCGAACCCGGGTATACGGGCTCACAAACCGCGTTCGCAAGCCCTCAGCCACAGAGACCGGCCACAGAGACGGGAGACTTTTATTAATGCGATCATGAAATAATCCCTAATTCCCCCTCCCCCTGGAAACCCTACCCCCCCCCCCGGGGGGGGGGAAATTCCCCACTGGTTGAGAACCACTGCATTAGATGTGTCTCTAAGCCTACTACAAGATCAACAATAACTCTTAGTATATCATGCCGCTTGAAGTCTCCCCCCTCCCCAATAGTTAATATTCTACATTTATAGATTTTAAAAACAATTATGTCGTGTATTCAGTTTCTGTGTGTCTTCAAGTCACTTCTGGTAATCTGTGTATAGACGTGTGGTGCAATTTCCAGCTATTTATTGAGCTGAGACAATATGCTTCATAATTAAAGTAATAGAATTTGTTGTTACAAAAAATTCTACGGCTTTTGAAAATGGCGTTTGAAGGCCAAAAGCGACCCCCTTTCCGTAAATGTTTAGACCTCTTCAGACATTCTGATGAGGAGAATGTAATGATTCCTGAGTGTCTATCTCATATTGTATTTCGGTACTTCAATTTTAATTCTGTATTTCCCTTTCCCCGAAAGCCAGCTATAAAATATGTATTAAACTTGATAATATCGCCTGAATATGGTGCCGCAATATGTACCGAGGAGAACATCTATTCGCTATGGATGCTGACGAGGTCAGTCTCCATATCCAACACGTGACTGTCAGTAGCCTCACGCTGTTTTTTTTTTTTTTTTCAACACCGGAGTTCTCGATCTCCACGTCAAAGTTGTTTAAGCACATCGTACATGGGGCTGGAAACCACCTGCGCGCCTTCTCTACAATGAACATCAGAGAATATTTCTCTTGCCACATACTGGAAAGCAAATTACAGTATTTTGCCACCTTGAAAGTATAATACTGTTCCTCGGTTCTCTTTTCGAAAGTGATCATCTCGATCGTTGTTATGTGGCAAGTTGACGAGGAAAGCACGCCTTATCTTTTATGAGACTAGGATTATCCCGAGGCACGTTTCACGGCTTTACATGTCTATTGCCATCTCCTAGTCTTGCGCTATGGAAAGTGTGTGGGAAGTTCGTATAACGGAGTAATCACACGGACGCAAAACGTTTAATGAACAGATTTGACGTGATCACTATACTATTGTCTTTGTCAGTCCACACTGAGTTAGTATTTCGCGTAGTTTATTGCCGTCTTTTAATAGGACTGACAAGTATAATGCTTGTAGTTCTGTTTTTGAGTCTACCTCATGTTTTAATTCTATTTCTAATCTTGCTTTGCCGAGTGCCTTGTCCGTGGCCGCATTAAGAATCTTTCAGACACTTAAGACTTAAGTTGAGTTGAGATGAGCTAAGAACAGGCAAATTACAAAACCTAGTGTAGCAAGAAAACAGGCATAGTGCAGAATGTGGCTTAGATATTAACATCCTAAAAACGTAAACTATGATAATTAGCAATGAAAAGGAAAGGTCATCAATGAACATCACAGTAGGCGGGGAGATACTAGAACAAGTAACAAGTTTTTCCTATCTTGGAAATGTAATAACAGATGATGACAAAAGTGAAATAGAAATCAAAAAGAGAATAGGAATGGCCAAAAATGCTTTCAGCCGCATGAAATCAGTATTAACATCTAGAAAGATTAACAACGCATTAAAAATGAGAATTGCCAAATGTTACGTATATTCAACACTATTGTATGGTGCGGAAGCCTGGACATTGACCAAGAAACTCATCATCATCAAGTGCCCTATCAGCTGGTGTAGGCGTTAGTAGTATACTAGGGTTTCCAGACTCCATTTTTAGCCTCCACAGCTAGGCTGATAGGGTTTATGAAGGAAATATGGGTAAAATTGTCGACTCGGCTCCAGAATCTGGAGGCTGATAGGGTTTATGAAGGAAATATTTTTGGGCGGGGGAAATTTTTGATGGGAACGTGTTTTTTTCGGCGTGGGAACGAAATTTTTGGCGCTGCCTGGTGGGTGTAAAAGTAATTAAGGTAAATGTTTAGTTGGTTCTGGAAAGCGAAGGGGGAAAGTTATTTTGGTTACGTATATTAGTATGGGTAGTGATAAACAAGGGTGTGATGGGTCGTGGTTTCGGATATATGGTGGTTACGTATATGAATGTGTCTGTTCGTGGTGTAGTGATGTATACACAAGGGTGTGATGGGTATATGGTGGTTACGTATATGAATGTGTATGCGTGGTGTAGTGATAAACAAGGGTGTGATGGGTCGTGGTTTCGGATATATGGTGGTTACGTATATGAATGTGTATGCATGGTGATGTATAAACAAGGGTGTGATGGGTCGTGGTTATACTCGACGAAGTAAGAGATGGTTACTATCATCTGAACAGTGTGATAGTAGTGAAGGTAAAGGGTGGTATATTCACTACCATCATTACAAAGGAAAGCATATAAAGTTATAATGGGTATGGTGGTAAGGGGTATTAGTGATCAAGTAGGAGTGATACAGGGGTGGTCATAAATGTAATAAGAGGTGTTCGCAGTTACACACTGGTCAATCAGTGGTCAAGTGGTAAAGTAAGGGTCAAGTAGTCAAGTAAGGAAACTTTAGGGAAAAGTGATTGTAACGACATGGTGATGATTAAAGAGTGGTAAATTAGTGGTCAAGCAGTGGTCAATCAGTGGTCAAGTAAGGGTCAAGTGGTCAAGTGAGGAAATTTTAGGGAAAATTGGTCGTAGTGATATGGTAATGTTTAAATTAGTGGTAAATTAGTAGTCAAGTAGTGGTCAAGTAGTGGTCAAGTAGTGGTCAAGTAGTGGTCAAGCGGTGGTCAAGTAAGGAAATTTTAGGGAAATATTAGGGAAAAGTGATTGTAATGATATGGTGATGTTTAAAGGGTGGTAAATTAGTGGTCAAGCAGTGGTCAAGTAGTGGTCAAGTGGTCGAGTGACCACTTAAATTGTAGAGGACGATGTGCCTAAGATTATGGTAGTGATTAAAGTGATCGATGACGTGGTCAAGCAGTGGTCAAGCAGTGGTCAAGTAGTCAAGTAAGGAAATTGTAGGGGAAAGTATGTATAGTGTAATGGTGGTGGGTAAAGTGAGGAAGAATCAATAGTAGTGATAATACTATTACCAATATTAGCGACAAGAATATTAGCTGGTGCGTTGTTATTATACTATTTTTTTGTGGGGTGTGTAAAAATCATACAAAGAGGGTCATACAAACACAAGTACACACATGTACACACTTGATACATTTGTACATACATACACATAAAGACAGACAAGCACAAAGACACACCCATACTATTACTACTGTCATCACAACCAGTACACACACAAATACACACTCACCCATACACAAGAACACTCAAAGACAAATACAAAGACAGCCAAATACAAAGACACACCCATCGCCTAGGATTACTACTGTCATCACAACTATACTCAAGTACAGACACACCCATAATCAATTACACAAATACACACCTACTACAAACTCAAAGACAAAGACAAAGACACCCATACACAGACACACCCATACTATTACTACTGGTACCACAACAAGTACACACCCATAATCAAATACACAAAGACACACCCAAAACATTACTACTGGTACCTCAATCAGTACAGATACACTTACCCATAAGACTAAACTATACAAACCACATACCCCCTTTTGGTAAAGAACGCGGATGTCTGAGAAAGCCCCTACGTCATCACCGCCATGTGCAAAAGTCATTAAGTACGAGTCATCGGTTTGTGGGAAGCAGGCGTGAGAATAGCTTGTCTAACTGCCACGTCAGCTACGTCGTGTGCAGAACCAGTGTATAAAATAGACGGCGTCTCTTGTGAGCACAGTACCAGTTCACGGGCTGACTTGGCTATCTACAGAGGTGGTTCAGGTTGGTGTGAGCATTGTTCGTGTCGTCGGCAGATATTTTTCACGTAGTGACTTGGGTACAGCAGTGAAACTTGGTGTGAGCCTTATTCGTGTCGTTGGCCTCTGATAAAACAGTGAAACATTGTATACACCAGAACATTTTGGTGTTGTAAGAAAGCGAAAAAAAAAAAAAAAACAGTTTATCATTATGGCCACCAGATCTACTTTCATGTGTTCAGTGTGCGACAAAGACTTCCGTGATGAGAATAATCTTAGTCGTCACATTCGGACCATTCACGGTACGAAATCATACTTATGTCATATCTGTGGACAACGTTTCAACAGAAAAGACAATCTACAAAGACACATACGAATACGTCATCACCGGCCTATGGATACATCAGAAACAGAGACAACTACCTCTTCACCATCAGAGACGAAACCACCAAATGAAACCAATATAACTAACAGTCAGATACAACCAGACGAGAATATTCTTGAACAACTGGTAGAAGACGAAGTGAGCATCTTAGCAGCCGGAGAACCAGAGACACTACACATCCTTCCATCGGATATTCAACAAATATATAGAGAAAATTGGGAAGCTACCAGGACACATCACAAGATTAACAAGTATTTATCGACATACACCTTCTTTATTAGCCCCGAGATACAATACCCTATCAAATGGACAGATACGTTGTATAAGATTTTCAATGCTCAAATTAGTCGCTTTAAGATCAACTTTAGCTTTCATCTAGTGTTACGACATAGAGAAACACAAGATCTTAGATTCTATCATGCATCATTTAACAATTCTTCTGTTTTAGAATTTCCAGCGCTAATAAATAACAGACACGACTTTTACGCCTTCCTTACAACAGTACACGAACATGACATTCATTCCTATGCCATCCAACAACGTGCAGACACCAAATATACACTAGAGACAGTAGCTGGCATATGTTTTTACCTCTTTCATATGCCCGAGTTCCCGATAGTTTGATGTCTAGGTCATCCCCCAACTACATTGTTTTATATTTTTGTCACTAAGCATGTATGTCATTGATGTTTTTCTTATATCACTAAACTATTTTCATGAATAATACATTCTTTGATATATTGAAACCAAGATTTTTGTTGAATTTCTTTAATGGTTTTGTGCTTACTTCTTGTTCCGATAGACATCAACACTGACAGACAATGAAACAAAGACACATACTGAAATGTATTATGTATTTATTCAACTGATGCTTGCAACCAAGTATAGAAATTACACCATCCACCTCGCAGTATCCAATGATGTAGTTTATCATTCATATACGTGCCTACAGATGTAGCGAAGCTTTCCTCTAGGTCCTGGACATTCACGTCTGTATTGTAAGAATTATTAACCAGATGCTTACCCAGACGCATACCAAGTGTAAAAACCATCATTATTCTCCCGTAGTTGATGACGTTATCGGCAAAGACTTCGTCAGCAATTGAAACAAAGACCGGGAAAACGTGTTCGGGCTTGATACAGACTTCTAGTCTCGTGAATAACACATCATGTTGGTTGGCTATCTGACGTACTAAGCGACACAACCTCGAGTTATTGGTCTTTGTGGGCATGTATGAACTAATAATAGTCAACGCCATACTCACCACCTCGGTGTGAACTTGTGTCAAGTCGACCATTGGTTCCATCATTATTATACCAATAGCTACCAGAGACCCACTGGCGTGCAGTTGGTGGTCAAATGGTCTAATATTATCACCCCGATACGTTTATAAACACCAATGCGACTAGATAGGTGGTTATTAATACTCATGGATCCTAGGTGGAAACATCCTTTTACGGCTTTGATTGCGGGCCCAACAGGGAGTGGTAAACCGTCTTTGTCCAACAGTTCTTGGCCCATCTACCAGTCATGGTAGACCCCCTTCCAGAGGAAATTATATGGTGCTATGGGGAATGGCAACCCATCTACGAAACTATGAAGGGTGTTCAATTTAATGAAGGTCTGCCAGATGTGGATAAATGGACAGGTGATAGACGTCGGTTAGTAGTCATAGATGATCTAATGTCTGAGACAGATGACAGAGTGACTAAATTATTTACTAAAGGCAGTCATCATCGCAACCTCAGTGTTATGTATATAGTACAGAACCTATTTGGTAAGAATAAAGAACAAAGAACTATCAGTCTGAATTCGCACTACCTAGTGGTGTTTAAGAATCCTCGAGACGGGTCTCAGATTACCAATCTCGCCAAACAGATGTATCCAGGCCGTGTGTCATATGTCCAAGAGAGTTTTAAAGACGCGACATCGGCTCCACACGGGTATTTGTTATTTGATCTGCGACAGGAAACACCGGATCAGCTCCGCTTACGAAGTCATATATTTCCCGACCAGCAGCAAGTCGTCTACGTCCCCAAATAACATGTCTAACCGACTTAAACGTAACGAGAGTATGTTACGTTTCTTGGGTCAGACCAACCCAGCCACTGTGAAGGCAGTAATGAAATCAGCTTCCCCTGATCTCGTCCAATCAATTTGCGAGTGCTGTCACAACGTTTTAAAAGGTAATGTTCCCCTGACACCAGCTCAGAAGAAGCGTCTGCAACGACACAAAGACAGTCTGAGAGCACTCACTCATAAGAAATTATCGCTCAAGAAAAGGAAAGAGATTCTACAACAAGGTGGTTTCATAGGCGCCTTACTAGGCCCCATACTAAATGTGTTGAAAAGCGTGGTGGGATTGTAATGGCCAAGAAGATGATCTTGATCGATCCCCGGTTGCTAGAAAAACCCTATGTACCACCCGACACACTAAATGATAGTCTACAGGATTTGGATCGTCAGATGCAACAAGTCCTGGACACAGAAGATCTACCACCACGTGACAAGGCCAGAGCGTATCAGCAATAGGGCTGTACCGGATTCAAATTTTTGAAATCCGGCCGGAGCCGGATTTGGCCGGATTTATGAAGTGAGATCCGGCCGGAGCCGGATTTGGCCGGATTTATGAAGTGAGATCCGGCCGGAGCCGGATTTAAAAATAAAAAGATAAAAATAAAATAACCTACTAAATCACTTGACTTAGGTGAGTGGAGTCACTCGACTGTTCATTACTGCAGTTCATTACTATAGACATGACAATGATGACTTATACTCATATTAAATCATTTAAATGTAAAATAATTACATTTACATTAGAATAAGTAATTAAGTAATATTAAGTTCCATAAGTTCAAGATGAAACATAATACATAAGAACATAATGCTAATTTAGTAATTTTAATTTTTAGTTTTCAGTTTTTAGTTTTCACATTGTTTTCAGTTGGCAAATTGGCAGCTCAGTTACAACTCACAACAACAGTACATTGAACAGATTGAATTTATTGAAATACATTCATTCAGTAATTTCACTACAAGCACTTGGAATCAACGACTGGCAAGAGAAGGTCCACCAGAGAGACGAATGGAGACGGATTGTATTTGCAGCAAAGAACCTCAATGGCTCGGAACGCTGAAGAAGAAGAAGAAGAAGTAATTTCACTATTTCAGTCAGCCAGTCTTCATTATGGCTGTGAAGTTGAACTCTCAGAGTCAAGAAGGGACGAGTTGTATTTCAGGAAAATCAACGTCTCCGCATTTTGTGGTAAAAGGCTACTACGGTGGTCAGTGATAATGTCTCCTTCAGTACTGAACAGCCTTTCCGATGGCACACTTGTAGGTGGTGGTGCAAGAAATGCCTGCGCCAGTCTAGCCATACTTGGAAATCTTTGCTTATTGGCATGCCACCATGAAACTGGATCTGACTGTCGAGTTTGAAGTGGCTCTGACAGGTACTGTGTCACCTCAGTGTTAATGCTGTTGCCTTCGGCACTTGCAGAACGATCTGTGATGGGATTTCCCTCGACAATTATGTCAAAACAGCTCCATAGGTTGGACTCGTACTATGTGGCAGTGCTCACAGAAGTCAAAACACTAGTACTACTACTACTACTACTACTAGTAGCTGATGGATCCTGTGGACTGACTGTGTTTGCTGAATCAATAATGGAGTTAGCTGCTAACAGCAGATGGGCTCGTGCATCACTTCTACCACGTTCGGAGAAGAAGCACAGCTTGAATCGAGGATCCAGTAGTGTGGCACAGGTGTAAACACTGTTGGATTCAATGTCCGCAAATCTGCTGCTAACAGCTTCAAGCAGGGCTGCTTTCATAGTTTTGATCCCAGCATCACTACCTTCTTTCTGGAGGAAAGCCATGAGTGTTTTCAGTACTGTTTAGGCTTGTACCGGATTCAAATTTTTGAAATCCGGCCGGAGCCGGATTTGGCCGAATTTATGAAGTGAGATCCGGCCGGAGCCGGAGCCGAAGCCGGATTTGTAAAAATGGCCGGATTCCGGATTTGCCGGAGCCGGAGCCGAAATCCGGTACACCCCTAATCAGCAAACACTACAGAGGTATCTGAATCGACTCGAACAGTACAGACACAAGCCTCTGGGACTAGTAGATATCAAGGAACAAAAACCTGAAGTCACCAGTGTACCGACACCAGTATCCGAGACACCTCTTCAACCAACACCTCTTCAACCTATTCAACCGGCTCAAGTAGTCGAACCCAAAACAGTCGAGACCACACCACCTTACAAACTCAGGCGAAGCAAGAAGAAGACTAGGATACCTACCCCCAAGTGGCAAAAATGGCCGCCCAATTAAGAAAATATTACTATGACCCTAAGAAACCGGGAGCCTATGGTGGAGCCGCCGCCTTAAAAAGACATACTAACCTGAAGAAAATAGATAAATGGTTACGTCATCAGGATACCTACACGTTACATAAACCGATCCGTCGCCGATTTCAGAGACGCCAGACCATAACCGGTGGTATAAATCAACAATTTCAAGCCGACTTGATAGATATGAGACTATTACAACGATACAACGATGGGATGTCGTACCTAGTGACTTGTATCGATGTGTTTAGTAAATATGCTTGGGCCATCCCGATCCAGAAGAAAACGGGGAAAGCGCTGGTGGTGGCTATGAGTAAAATCTTTGGTGATAGCCAACCGATAAATTTTCAGAGCGATAAAGGTTCGGAATTCGTTAATCGGACCTTCTTAAAATTTCTGAAAGATCGAGGTGTGCACTTCTTTACCACCGAGAATGAAGATGTGAAGGCAGCGATAGTGGAAAGATTCAATCGAACCCTGAAAGAAAAAATGTGGCGTTATTTCACCAAGACCAATACACTGCGCTACGTCGACGTGATAGATAAATTGATCCAGAACTACAATGGTTCGTATCACAGAAGTATTCGCATGGCCCCTGTACAAGTCAACTATAGTAATCAAGAAGAGGTGTGGGATAACTTGTATAAGCCGACATACGTATCGAAAAAGGTGTATTTTACACCTGGGGATCGAGTCAGACTGGCTGAACCCAAACAACCTTTTAAAAAAGGGTATATGCTCTCGTGGACAGAAGAATTGTTTACCGTCAGTCGCATAAACCAGACCAGTCTAGTGACCTATGTGGTAAAAGATGATTCGGGAGAGGAACTACAGGGCTCGTTCTACAGAGAAGAAATACAACTAGTTGGAGACAAGCAAGTGTATCGTATCGAAACAATCTTACAAGAAAGACCCAGGCGAGGTGGTGGGAAAGAGTATTTAGTGAAGTGGTTTGGTTATCCCCATTCATTCAATAGTTGGATAGCTGACACGCAACTAGCTAGCTATGGAGACTAGTGGTGTGAGTGAAGACAGGGTGGAAACTATGGGGGTGCGCCCACAACTGACAGAGGGAGAAAGAACATCGATCTGGTCATTCTTTGGGCAACGTGTACCGAGGCCAGAGATTGTATTTCTGTGTCAAATGGTGGTTATATATGCCGTAATTGCCGTGTCTTTGTTCAATCTGACTCAAGGCAGCGCAGACGCACCAGACGGCAAGTTGTGGGTAGCTCTAATGAGTAGTTGTTTGGGGTATATGCTACCTAATCCTAAATTAGAAAAACGATGAGTTTCTATATAACTTTACCGAGTAATTCTGGACCAAAGGTATTTCCCAACAACCAACCCGGTCACTTTTTTGTCAAGTTGCCGCAGACCATTGATGTAACGACCCAATACGAAGTGGCCCTGGTCGAGATTCAGTTCCCCAATTCGTATTTTAATGGTTTGCCTGGTGAAATTTGGTTCCAATACTTTCCACCTAAAGGTAGTGGTATGGAACCTATAACCCTTGAATGTCCACCGGGTCCGTTCAGCAGCCCTGAAACTTTCATCGAGGAATTGAATAAGTTGTGTGTAGAAACCCAACTAGACGAGAAACTAACCATCAAATTCTTTCTAGGTGCACCTTGGAAAAGAGTCGGGATGAAAATATTTGAAAAAGGCGCCCAGGCAAAAGCTAGTGACAGATTGAAGAATATGTTGGGTTTTCCCAGCTCGACTCTATCAGACGATAATGTCTTATTATACGGTGATGTAGAATTAGAGATGGATAACGAAGTTAAAAATATCTACGTCTATTCCGATCTCGTAGCCGCGAGACCAGTTGGAGACGTCATGGTTCCTTTACTAACGACTCTTCCTATATTGGACCGACTGTCACCTTCAGTGTTTCGTCTTTATGATAAGCCACATTATGTACCATTAAGTCGATTTTCCTTCGACACGGTGGAAATACTTTTAACTGACGATACGGGTAAAACACTCTCATTCAACGATGGGACTTCAGTACTAACTTTACATTTTCGAATCAGGAAGCACTCAGACCTCGAATAGACTAATATGAGTTTCTACGTGACACTGACGAGTAATGCTTCGCTACAAATATACCCCCAAAATAATGCCGGACATTTCTTTGTCAAACTACCACAAACTATTGAGCTCACCTCCCAGTACGAAGTTGGTTTGGTTGATATTCAGTTTCCCAACACCTATTTTAATATTTTGAAAGATGAGGTGTGGATAAAGTACTTTCCACCTCCAGACCTAGACGAAACACCGATGACGATTACGCTGACGCCTGGTCTGTACAAATCAATAGAAAAATTCATTGGTGAATTGAATAGATTGCTTTTCGAAGCTGAGAGATTTATCAATGAACTGCAATGGGTGCGTCTCGATGATACCTTACAAGAACATAACCGAATGATGTTCTCTTATAACGATATTTCGAATAAGGCTCGTTTCCAGTTATATGAACAGGGGGCTGAAGTTAGACTTAGTGACAAGTTGGCAGAAATATTACAGTTTCCCTCGACACATGTCACCAAGACTGAACCCAGTCTGTCTGGTGTGGGTGAAGTGGATTTAGACCAGGGCACAAAAAATGTCTTCGTCTATTCCGATATTGTCACCTCGCGGGTGGTTGGTGATGTGATGGTACCATAACTGAGGACACTACCTGTTCTAGACAGATCTACCACCTCGGTATTTAGGATGTATGACAAGCCACATTACGTACCCCTCAGTCGATTTTCATTTGACACGATTGAACTTCTTATAACCGACGATGGAACTTCAGTAGTGACGTTACATTTTCGAACAACCAAACGGTTTGATCTGGGCTAACCATGGTTAGGCACGTGCCAATCCAACGCAACCCCAAACTATACGAGGAGTATTTCTGCAATCAAGCTGGAAGTGGTCTCCCTGTTTTTGTAGGTGGTCGAAGTCAGCGAGGTCATGGAATTGGTAGTTTCTTTAGTGGTCTTGGTCGCACAATTCTTCCTTGGTTGAAGACTGGTGGCAAAGCCCTATTGAGAGAAGGACTGGGGACGGGTTTGCAAGTGGCTCAAGATGCCTTAGCTGGTAGAAATGTTGGTGAGTCCTTCAAAGAACACGCCAGAGATGCTGGTCAACGACTACTCCATGGCGCAGCTCAACACATCAGCCAATCAGGTAGTGGTGTTAGGAAACGAAAACGAGCCGCCCCGCCAGGTCAGCCCAGTAAAAGAATAAAACCAACAGTCAGAAAGCCATCGAGTCATAAGACACATCACCACCAAGCGGGACATTCGGATATTTTCTCATAATGGCGTTAATTCATCCCAAGTCATGTGAGTGTCTGCATTCTGGTCTGGATCTGTTTAGTGTACCTCCCACCCAGACAGCCGTAGAAGAGGGACAGTTTGTGGAGATTCATCCATTGGCCACTTTAGCTTATGGGGCACCCATCGAATTCACCATTTCTGGTGTCGGTGAAGATTACATTGATTTGTTTAATACTTTTCTGCACGTGAGAGCCAAAGTTACACTGCCCAATGGCGACGACCTACCAAACACAGCCGAAGTTGGTCCGATAAATTATTATTTGCATAGTTTGTTTTCTCAAGTAGACGTGTCCCTGAACGACACTCTTATTTCACCGAGTGAAAATTCGTATCCGTACCGGGCCTACTTGGAAGCTCTTCTAAATTACGGTGAAGAGGCCAAAAAGAGTCATCTGACATCAGCTCTATACTATCAAGATACTCCTTTGCACATGGCAGACACAAAGGGTGAGACCAATACAGGTCTAGCCAAAAGAAGATCTTTAGCCAGCTATAGTGTGCCTCTGGATATGATGGGGCGCCTAGATTCCGACATTTTCAATCAGGACCGGTACATGTTGAATGGTGTCGATATTAAAATCAAACTAACCCCATCAAAATCCGTCTTTAATTTGATTGCCACGGATGTAAGTGGTGGGTACAAAAGTGTCATTACTTACGCCGCCCTCTTGGTGAGGAAAGCTAAGTTAAATCCAGCTATCTCTCTGGCCCATGAAAAAGCCTTATTGAGATCCAATGCCAAGTATCCTTTTAAAAGGGTCGTGGTAAAGACCTTTTCTATCCCTAAAGGTATGTTTTCACACACACAAGATAACCTTTTCCTCAGCCAGACACCGACCCGGGTGGTGATCGGATTAGTGAATGCTTCCTGCTTCAATGGCGAGCTGAATACGAACCCCTTCATATTCAATCATTAACAGTTAAACTATTTGAGTCTGATGGTAGATGGGCGTAGTGTTACAGGCAAACCCTTAACCATGAATTATACCACAGGTCAGTACATGCGAGCTTTCCATAGTACCAACTTGGCCCTTGGTCTGACCGGTAAGGATGTCGGGAATGGTATAAATTATGAAAGCTATAGTCAAGGGAATTGTCTCTATAGTTTTGATCTGACTCCCAGTATATTAGATGGAGAACAGTTTGAAATGGCGAAATCTGGCCCATTGTCAGTAGAACTAAAGTTTGACGTTATAACGACTGTACCTCTACAAGTCATCGTATACGCCGAACTCGATTCGGTCCTAAAAGTTTCCAAGACGAGACAAGTGCTAACAGATTACATAGCATAATGGATACCCAACAACTAAGACAATTACTCATGTCTGATCTGTTTGTTCGTCGCCTTCCACTAGTCAGCGTATGCGCTAGAGATCATTTGCCTAGACACATTGATAGAACACAGCCAGCTGCTTTGATCGTCAATACTGACACCAGTGCTTACTCTGGTTCACATTGGATCGCCCTATATTTTAATGGTCTAGGTCAGTTTGAATATTTCGATTCGTTTGGCTTGCCACCATTACACGCCGACATTATCCATTTTATACAACGAAACTCGGACAGATCACCCGTGTACAATGCCCGTATGCTACAAGACATTAATAACACTACTTGTGGTCTGTATGCGTTGTATTTCTTATTAATGAAATGTCGTGGTTCGAGCATGTCACGTATCCTGCAACGCTTTGGACACAGACAACACGTGAACGATCGTCTCGTGTTTCGATTGGTTACTCCGTGGTTAAAAAAGACAAGTCCAGAACTGTTTAAAACTAGATAAATTCGTCGTTATAAAATGAGACGACCACTCGTCTTTTTGTTTCTACAACGATCAAGATGTCTACACCCAAGTGGTTATTCATGTCACGACCTGATGATATGCCCAGACAACTAGACAACAGTTTGAAAGCGGTGACAGTTTCTCAAGACACAGGAACAATGACACTCCATCTATATCAATCTACCGACAGTCAAGACAAGCCTCTGAAAGACCAGACATCTTTCTACAATAATCAAGTCCCTCTGCTCCCTTTGGATCGTAAACGAAGCCATTTTTAAATGTTGTATACCAATAAAAGCCATTTGAAAATGTTATTATTTGTTTCTCTATTTTATTATGTTTTTGTTTATGTATTTGTTATAGGTGTTTGTACTTGAGTGGTTGTTTATTTGTTTATGGGTGTGTGTGTGTGTGTGTGTGTGTGTGTGTGTGTGTGTGTGTGTACTTGTGATGACAGTAGTAATCGTTGGCGATTGTATATCTGTCTATTTGATTCTATGTATGGCTGCACTCGTGTCTGTTTCGTTGTGTGCGCGGTTGTATTTTAGATTCGTTATACTTGTGTGTCTGAATCTAAAATGACCCTGATTATAGGGTTGATGTCTGGTGTATACTTGTATGGTTGTCGTTTTTATTATGTTTTTGTTCGATTGTATAGTTTTTTCTTTCTCTCTCTCTCTCTCTCTCTCTCTCTCTCTCTCTCTCTCTCTCTCTCTCTCTCTCTCTCTCTCTCTCTCTCTCTCTCTCTCTCTCTCTCGAAAAAGAAGGGAAAACAAAAGTCACTTGAACCAACCTATAAAACCAGGCTGCCAACATTGATAGCAGGGGGTTATTAGTACCATCGCGTGTTTTTACCACAGACGCCTCACATTCATACCACCGCGTGTTTTTCTCATTAAGAAATTCCTGGTCCCAGGCAATCGTACTCTCTCTCTCTCTGTCTGTATGAGTCTCTGTTTTTCTCATTAAAAGTTGGTATGACCCCTGTTTTGGCATGTTTAGTGACTCGTTGGTCTTGGTTGTATTTGAATGTGTGTGCGAGGTTGTGTGTCTGTCTGTCTGTCAGTCTGTATGATTCTGTTTATGGCTGCACTCGTGTCTGTTTCATTGTGTACTCGGTTGTATTTTAGATTCGTTATACTTGTGTGTCTGACTCTAAAATGCCCCTGATTGTATGATTGATGTCTGTATGTGTACTTGTATGGTTGTCGTTGTGTTTGTGTTTATATATTTGTTATAGACAAGGAGACTCGTGTAGACGCTGATATATCGCCTAGAGGAACAGTTCAAGCACCTGGAACCGTATTGACACCGGGTGATCTGCGGGCCCGATCGACATCATCATTTACACCCCTTACCACCATATCCTTCTTTATAAGCTTTTCGGTGAAGAACCCACCCTTGCAGTTACTACCACCTATAACACCACCCCGGCGGCCTCTTTTATCCCTAAGACGGGAGAATGCCTTCGTATTACACCACGACCCTGATTGTTTCATTATTGAACCCATTCCCCCACTAGTAATAATTACCATCGATTAATTCATAGGTGATTTTACTATTCGTTTCCATTCACCTTCTATTATTAATAACCACAGGCACGACAGACCTCTACAGGACCACTCATCTATCTATAATAACCAGCTGATCCCCTTTAGGGGTCGTACTCCTTTTTTAATGTATGGGTCGTAAACCTTTTTTTAAGAGTAGTTTGATGTTGTATACCAATAAAAACACTTGAATATATTACTTTTTTGTTTTTACTTTTGTCTCTGTGTTTTACTGTGTCAGACTCCTACAACTCTCTTTTTGTTCAGTAACCAACTACACCTCCTTGTTCAGTAACCACCTCTTACTTCATCGAGTATAACCACGACCCATCACACCCTTGTTTATACATCACTACACATACACATTATGTCTACGCCACCACCATATACCCATGAGTAGAAACCACGATCCATCACACCCTTGTTTATACATCACCATGCATACACATTCATATACGCCACCACCATATATCCGAAACCACGACCCATCACACCCTTGTTTATCACTACCCATACTAATATACGTAACCAAAATAACTTTCCCCCTTCGCTTTCCAGAACCAACTAAACATTTACCTTAATTACTTTTACACCCACCAGGCAGCGCCAAAAATTTCGTTCCCACGCCGAAAAAAACACGTTCCCATCAAAAATTTCCCCCGCCCAACTCAAAATATTTCCTTCATAAACCCTATCAGCCTCCAGATTCTGGAGCCGAGTCGACAATTTTACCCATATTTCCTTCATAAACCCTATCAGCCTAGCTGTGGAGGCTAAAAATGGAGTCTGGAAACCATAATATACTACTGGCGTTCATGGCTCTGCACAGATCTCTGTCTTTGGTGTTCTGGATCAACTCTGCAGATAATGTTCTTCTATACCACCATCTCAATCCATCCGGCATCAGTTCTCTTGGTCTGCCTCTGCCTCTCTTCCCCTCGATCTTTCCAGTTGTCACGATGTTCTCCAATGCCTCTCTTCTCATCACATGACCAAAGAAAGCTGTTTGTCTCTTGCTATTGTTGTATATAGTGTTCTAGTTTCAATAGCCTGTATCAGGCAGTCGTTGTTAGTTACTCTGGCAGTCCAAGGAATTCGCAACATTCATCTAAAAAACCACATCTCTGTTGCTTCTAAGTTCTTCCTAATTTGTTCATTTACATTCCAAGATTTACTGCCATACAGCAGAACCGGTTCTATACTGTATAGCATTTTAGCACTCTCTTTCTTACATTCATTGAAAGTGACTATTGCAAAAGATACTCCTCATTTTCTGAAATGCAGCCTTTGCCTGCCCTATTCTGCTCTTAATCTCTGTTGTACATCTCATCTTCCATCTGATATTATACATGTCCCTAGTTGAACAAACAACTAGAAAGTCGAATAGATTCCCTGGAAATGTGAATATACAGAAGAATATCTTATTTCGTGGAAACAGAAACAATCAAATACAGAGGTTCTAAAAACATTGGGAATGAAAAGAGAGTAAATGAAAGAAATAAAAAAGAGGCAAGTGAAATATTACGGCCACGTTAAAAGACGTTTGTTGTGTCCTTATAAACACCATACTGGAGGGCAAGGTTGAGGGCAAGCGAGCATGAGGTAGACAACGATACAAGTGGGAAGATAACATCAAGAGATGGACGAACATCAGTCTGACAGAATGTACAGTCAAGGCAAAAGACAAGACAGTGTTGGAGATCCATTGCAGCCAACCTGCAATATGGAGACGGCACCAGATTGATTGATTGATGGACCAACATCACTGCACTCATGACATTCTCAGACGCGCTCCGTCCCCTCGTTCAACATCCAGGGAAAAGTTACACTTATAATCGTTCCCATAGCTATCTGATTGAAAGTTCTCGTCTTTCATCTCAGATTTGAGATTCTTCCACACCACCTCTCCATTGTCCATAGGTAATCTACCACCAAGAGGTGCATTCTCTGCCATCCTATCAGCCTGTTCATTTTCTCGCGCTTCCGCATGGCCTGGGAGAAAAAGAAATAGATACAATTCTCACAATCTGTGACCTCTGAAGCGAAACATTCCTTTCTCCACCTTACAAAGCATACTCCTTGAGTCCGAAATGAATATAGTGTGTGTTGCAGTAGTCTGCTCTAACCAACAGAATGTCGCTGTTACTGCTTCCACCTCCATTCTTATGCTGGAGATCGTAGTCTCATTTGCCAGACTCTCCTTTTTCAAGAATCGTCTGTTAGCCTTCGCAAGGAAACCCCAACCATTTGTTCCTCAGCACTGACCAATCGGTGCAGATCACTATGTCACCTTCATGTGTGTTACTCTGTATCAGTTGTTGCATCTAATTCTGTGCAGCCGCCGCCCATTCTCTGCACTCACGACCCAGTGTAACTATTACATTGTGCCAGTCCGACATGTTTTAACCCACTCGTTTTCACAATTGATGATCTCTAGACCACACACGCCGTCTCCCTGGCCTAGGAGTTAGCTCTTTGTAATCCCGTATACCCTCGTAAGTGACGTGATGTACGCGAGAATTGGTAGCAGTTCTCGCCGCGTCGGTAACTTATGGGTATATGAGCCGCCGCTCAGAAAGCAATGGCAAACTACTAAGCGTAATCTTGCCTAGTACATCAACAACAGCTGAAAAATGCTGGTGTTGACTGCAACGTCCTGTAAGAGATATGAAAAAAAAAATACCACACACCTGACGTATAGATATTTCCGCCTGTGCCACCCAGGACCTGCCTCGTCTTAGTCTATGACCTTTGACCATATCCATGGCTGCATGCAGGGGGTGATCCCAATCTGCAGCAACTCTCAGGTACCATTTGGCTTGAAGGACCCTATGCCTTTCCACCATTGTTGGTAGCGCCAGGATATGCCTCATGCATATAATTGGTGTGTCCAGTGTCCACCCCAGGATCACCCGCATTCTGTATGCGCCCCAACCTTTCAAGCTGGCTCTATGATATGATACTTCTTCTTCTTCTTCTTCTTCTTTCGTTCGCTTGAAATATGTCTATAACTGCAGTGCTGTCTCTTGTATGAATTGAACTGTCTTTTTCAGTTCACACAGCGGTCCATAGAGTTTATCTTCCACTGTCGTCTCTCTAGGCCAGAAGGTTTGCCTAGATATGTTATATTTTGGGCAGTCTTGGAGTATGTGCTCTGCTGTCTGCGACGCCAATCCACATGTATACATGGCTGTTTCACCAATCTTGAATTTTGTATACATGTGGTTGCGTAATCTATTGTGCCCTGTTCTGAGGCGCAGAATAATGACTTGTTCTGGTCTATCCATAACGTGGTAGTCATCTTGAGCAGGTTTTGGTGGCTTTCTGACTGATTTGATCATTCTTTTCTTTTGGTGGTATGTTACAGGCACATCAGGCTGTTTTTCTTTGGCTCCTTCCTTAGCCAATTGATCAGCTCTGTCGTTCCCGGGTACTCCACAGTGGGATGGTACCCACTGTATGGTGACCTTATGCTGACTGCTAAGTTCAGAAAGTAGTGTCCTTAGCAATTTCCCAGACAGGAGCGCTTCGAGTACTGATTTTGCATCTGTCAATAGCACCACAGGTTGTGTACCATTGCTGGTATTTAGTAATTTCTCTGTTGCTATCTTGATTGCCTCAATTTCAGCATCGTAGTTATGGCAGTACTTTCCTGTCGGTACTCTAGCTGTGTCACTGGTATTATTTGAGTATTCTATGTACACTCCCGCTCCTCCATTTCGAACAGCATTTTGTGCTGACCCATCTGTGTAGACTCGGATCCAGAGGTCCTGTGGGTATTCTTCATCAAGGAAGCTGAGAGTGGCTGTTCTGCGCTGCACACTGTTCTGATCTTCCTTGTCAAATATTCCTCTCACTTTTGTCTGGATTTGTAATGATAGTCTATGCTCATCTTTCCATGCCGTTCGCTCTGGAATAGTTGTTAGGGGGATACCAACTGTGGGCAGATCGGTGGTTTCTCTGCAGAGTCGTTTGGCCTGGTGCATAAAACTACTTCTTTTCAACCGCCCCATAGCTAGGTTTTCAAATCTGTTCTTCATAGGGTGGCCTGGCAAGCTGAGGAACTTTTCTGCTTGTATTAGCGTTTTCGTATCTCTGCGCTCACTCAGTGCTTGTGTCCTCCCCATCTTCTCCATTTCCACTATAGGGGTAGATCTCATCCCTCCTGTGGTGACTCTAAGTGTTTGATTTTGCACTTTGTCCAGCTCTTGTAGTGTGGTTTTTGCTGCCGAACACCATGCAGTTGACCCGTATTCCAGGTGTGGTGGTAAGCTCTGGTAATAAACTTTGCTAAGTATTTTCCCACTGGCTCCCCATGTGGTTCCACTTAGCTTTCTCAGGATGGCTATTTTCCTTCTGGCTTTTGCTACTGCTTTGTTGATGTGCTTTCTCCATGTCAGCCTGCCATCAAATGTTACTCCAAGGTATGTTGGTTCTTTATCTTCTCGTAGGGGTGTTCCATTTATCTGGATGGTCCCTGCCTTTTGTTTTGGAGAGAGGGTAAATAGGGTGGTGCTGCACTTGTCAGTGTTTATGCTGACACACCATCTATTTGCCCATGCAACAAATGTATCTATAGCTCTTTGTAGTAATCTGGTGGCCACTGATGCATGTTCATTTGTGCTCCATAGAACCAGGTCATCGGCATACATTGCGGCTTTAATTCCATAAGGTAGGTTAGCAACGAGATCATTGATGAAGATTAGAAAGAGTGTGGGGGACAATACTCCGCCCTGGGGAACTCCATAACGCAGTAGTACTTTCTTGCTCTTTAGTCCGTCTATCTGTACTCGGGCTCTTCTGTTGTGCAAGTATGCTAGTAGTATACAATGTAGGATTCGGCGCGAATTTGCCGGATTAATCCGGCAGTTGACCTTAAACCTCGGTTGATTTTCACTCCCCCTCGGTCATATAGTTGGGTGGTGTAAGGGGTGGTATCTAGGTCATATCTAAGGGCGATAATTCTAAGATTTTATGTTTCTAAGGGCAGATAACTATTGAGTGGGTGTATAAAAATTTTAATTAATTATTAAAAAATAAAATAAAATAAATAAAAATAAATAACGACGGGGTGCGGGGTGGTGGCGAGGGGGTGGGCGCGTGGGTGAGACTAGACGGTTCGGGTTTAAACACTATCAGGTATATAATAATTTTTATTAAATCATGTATAAACAATACAATGCATATTAAATAAGTAGCGGCATAGTGGAAAATTCTGGAAGGTAGTACCGGGGAGTTATACGTCGGCAAGTGTGGGAAAATCTCCGGCGGGTGTGACGGTGGTCGGTTCATAACAGACGTGGAGGGGGTGCATACGGAAAAGTCATTAAGTAACGGGTTGTAAAAACGTGGGTGAGTGGTGTGTTAAAATATTTTGAACTGTTAGCGCATTGGTGGTGTACATTAGTACGAATAGAAGGAATAGGTGCGGTGGGGATAGTAGTGGGTATGGGTTAGTGAAATTAGTTGATAAGGGTGGTTATTAGTGCTATGTAGATGTTCATAGTAGCTTATTCACTATCATAACACGTGTTACAAATGAAACCTGAAAGCTAAAGATCGCTGATTGTAATGGATATAGTGTAGTATCATTCGGTGGTAAGGGGTGGGTACCAGGTATTAGTGGTCAAGCAAGGAAAATTTTAGGGAAAAGTGATTGTAACGATATGGTGATGCTTAAAGGGTGGTAAATTAGTGGTCAAGTAGTGGTCAACCAATGGTCAAGTAGTGGTCAAGTGGTCGAGTGACCACTTAAATTGTAGAGGACGATGTCCCTAAGATTATGGTAGTGGTTAAAGTGATCGATGACATGGTCAAGTAGCGGTCAACCAGTGGTCAAGTGGTCGAATGAACACTTAAAAGGTAGAGAAAAGTACGTATATTGAAACGGTGATGGTAAAAGGGTCGACAACGGGGTCAAGCAGTGGTCAAGTAGTGCTCAACCAGTGGTCAACCGCTCAAGTAAGAAAATTGTAGGGTATGGTACGTGTAGTGAAACAGAGATGGATAAATTAAGTAGTGACGTTGTCAATTAGTGATCAAGTAGCGGGCAAGTACTGGTCAAATGGTCGAGTGACCACTTAAAGTGTAAGGGAAAGTACGTGTAGTGAACCTGTGTTGGTTAAAGTGATCGATGACGTGCTCAAGTAGTGGCCAAGTAGTGGTAAATGGTCGAGTGACTACTTAAATTGTCGGTGAAAGTAGGTATAGTGACATGGTGATGATCAAGAGTTGGTCAAGGGGTGCTCAAATAGTGGTCAACCGCTCAAGTGAGAAAATTGTAGGGTATGGTACGTGTAGTGAAACAGAGATGGATAAATTATGTAGTGACGTTGTCAATTAGTGATCAAGTAGTGGGCAAGTACTGGTCAAATGGTCGAGTGACCACTTAAAGTGTAAGGGAAAGTACGTGTAGTGAACCTGTGTTGGTTAAAGTGATCGATGACGTGCTCAAGTAGTGGCCAAGTAGTGGTAAATGGTCGAGTGACTACTTAAATTGTCGGTGAAAGTAGGTATAGTGACATGGTGATGATCAAAGTTGGTCAAGTGGTGCTCAAATAGTGGTCAAGTAGTGGTCAAGTAGTCGAATGACCACTTAAATTATAGGGTATGGTACGTGTAGTGAAACGGTGATGGTAAAATAAGTAAGGACATAGTCAAATAGTGGTCAAGTACTGGTGAAGTAGTGATCAAGTGGTCGAAGGATCACTTAAATTGTAGGGTATGGTATGTGTAGTGACATGATGATGGTTAAAGTGATCGATGAAATGATCAAGACGTTATGCCGACTGCTAAGTTCAGAAAGTAATGTCCTTACTATCGGTAATTTCCCTGACAGGAGCGCCTCGAGCACTGATTTTGTATTGATCAATAGCACCTAGTGGTACAGTCGATACACATGGACAATAGTTACAGCCGGTCAAAGAGGGTGTCGCACCCTATCACACATGGGTAATTGCTACAACCAGACGACGTCTCATTCGCTAAAACTGGTCAAATATGGACTTGCAGTCGATCCCATGTGTAATGGTACATCCAAGAAAAGGCTCACTGACTAAACCAATCAAAGAATTCCCTGCTTCCGATAACATGTATAATGGTATAGCCAGAACACGGGGTTAATGATTCAACCGGTCAAAGATGGCGATGGATCCAGTGACACGCATAACGATACACGTGGAACACGTCGTTAATAAACGAAATGTTCAAAGACGGCGGCGAATCCGATCACAGGGGTAATGGTACATCTTAGACACGTGGTTAAGAGGGAAACTATAGAAAAATGGTGTCCTATCGGTTGTCGAGTCAAGGAACCTAACGTATGATGATCACTGTGTATAGGAGTGAATACACTGCATCATCAACATTGCAGCCGAAGGCTAAAAGGATCACCCTTCTCTCTCTCTCTCTCTCTCTCTCTCCTTTCTATAACCGTGTAGTCCTAGTGTTATCCGGTTACACCAAAGGACACTCGGGCATCAATACAACATAAACTGGTCTCGAAAACCCCATACGCGCATGTAAACAAATCACCACAGTGTCCGACTAGGCCTTTCTCATATTCATAGTACAGAGCTGTGATCACAGAGGCTAGACGGGGAAATCGTATCTGTACGTAACAACTATCGGCTCATACAGCGACGAGTGGGTAGTGGGTGTTAACAGATGCACACAAACACAACAAACTGCCCCGATTCAACCTTAGGCAATGCACGTAACATGACAGGTCACATGTCCGCCGTCATAATCAGCGACATTATCACGTATCAAATTAGATAGCCACACTTTAATTTCCTTTCTATGTGTCCTGTCTTTACATCTTTCTCCAGAAAACCATTTCCAAGACCAATATATGTTTTTTTGTCAGTGTACCTGCTCAGTGCCACACTTCATAACCAGACAAAAGTACACGTTCTATGTACCACTTCAACCGTCAAATAAGAAAATATGTTAGACAAAATATTAAAATTATTGGTCAAATACAGAAATATATCACCAAAACTTATAAAAAGTAGGAACATATGTTAACCAAAGGGAAAATATCTTGGCCAAATAGGAAAATTTGTTAGCCAAATAGAAAAAATATTGACCACGTAACGAGATATCTTGTCCACACTTATGAAAAGTAGGGAAATTTGTTAGTCAAATGAGAAAAAAGATTGACCAAGTAACGAAATACCCAAAACCAAACTTATGAAAAGTACGAAACTTTGTTAAGCAAGTATGAAAATGTATCGACCAAACAGAGAAATATATCACCCAAACTTATAAAAAGTAGGAACATATTTTAACCAAAGGGAAATTACCTTGGCCAAATAGGAAAATTTGTTAGCCAAAGGAGAAAAAAGATTGACCAAGTAACGAAATTCCCCAACCAAACTTATGAAAAGTACGAAACTTTGTTAAACAAGTATGAAAAGGTATCGTCCAAACAGAGAAATATATCACCTAAACTTATAAAAAGTAGGAACATATGTTAACCAAATGGAAAATATCTTGGGCAAATAGGAAAATTTGTTAGCCAAATGGGGAAAATATTGTCCAAGTAACGAAATATCCCCCAACAAACTTATGAAAAGTACGAAACTTTGTTAAGCAAGTATGAAAAGGTATCGACCAAACAGAGAAATATATCACCCAAACTTATAAAAAGTAGGAACATATGTTAATCAAATGGAAAATATCTTGGCCAAATAGGAAAAATTGTTAGCCAAATGGGGAAAATATTGACCACGTAACGATATAGCTTGTCCACACTTATGAAAAGTAGGGAAATTTGTTAGCCAAATGGGGAAAATATTGACCACGTAACGACATACCCCCCAACAAACTTAGGAAAAGTACGAAAACTTTGTTAAGCAAGTATGAAAAGGTATCGACCAAACAGAGAAATATATCACCAAAACTTATAAAAAGTAGGAACATAGGTTAACCAAAGGGAAAATATCTTGGCCAAATAGGAAATATTGTTAGCCAAATAGAAACAATATTGACCACGTAACGATATAGCTTGTCCACACTTATGAAAAGTAGAGAAATTTGTTAGCCAAATGGGGAAAATATTGACCACGTAACGAAATACCCCCCCCCCCCCAACAAACTTAGGAAAAGTACGAAAACTTTGTTAAGCAAGTATGAAAAGGTATCGACCAAACAGAGAAATATAACACCCAAACTTATAAAAAGTAGGAACATATGTTAACCAAAGGGAAAATATCTTTTCCAAATAGGAAATATTGTTAGCCAAATCGAAAAAATATTGACCACGTAACGATATAGCTTGTCCACACTTATGAAAAGTAGGGAAATTTGTTAGTCAAATGGGGAAAATATTGACCACGTAACGAAATACCCCCCCCCCCCCAAAAAAAAAAAAAAAACTTAGGAAAAGTACGAAACTTTGTTAAGCAAGTATGAAAAGGTATCGGCCAAACAGAGAAATATAACACCCGAACTTATGAAAAGTAGGAAACTTTGTTAGCCAAAGTGAAAAAACCTAGGTCAAGTAAGAAAATTCTGATAGCCAAATGTGAAAAGTGTCGGCCAAATACAGAAATTGCTCAACCAAACTTATAAACCGTAGGAAAATTGTTATTCAAACGGGAAAGCTATTGAACAACTAGGAAAATGTAATAGTCAAAGAAGAAGAATATTGAACAAGTAATGAAATATATCATTCAAACTTATGAAAAGTAGGAAGTCTTGATAACCAAATGTGAAAAATATCACTCAAAGAGAGAAATAGCTCGCCCCAACGTATAAAAAGTAGGAAAATTGTCGGCCAAAGGGGAAAAAGTTAGACCAAATACAGAAATATCTCGACCAAATTTATAGAAATCTAGGAAAAAATAGTACCCAACACAACTAAAAGGCTGACTAAAGTTATAAAGCCAAACTTATAAAAATAACCAAATAGGAAAACATATTGACCAAGTACAGACATATATCAATCAAACTTATAAACTTGTCGTCCAAAGTGATAAAAAAAACAAAGAAAGGCTGTCAGCCAGTCTAAGAAATAGGTATGGAAAAGTAAGTCGACCAAGACTACAGAAGTTATATTTTTATTTCCTTTTTTCTTTTTTCTTTTTTTTTTTTCTGAGCTTGGTCGACTTACTTTTCCATACCTATTTCTTAGACTGGCTGACAGCCTTTCTTTGTTTTTTATCACTTTGGACGACACGTTTATAAGTTTGATTGATATATGTCTGTACTTGGTCAATATGTTTTCCTATTTGGTTATTTTTATAAGTTTGGCTTTATAACTTTAGTCAGCCTTTTAGTTGTGTTGGGTACTATTTTTTCCTAGATTTCTATAAGTTTGGTCGAGATATTTCTGTATTTGGTCTAACTTTTTCCCCTTTGGCCGACAATTTTCCTACTTTTTATACGTTGGGGCGAGCTATTTCTCTCTTTGAGTGATATTTTTCACATTTGGTTATCAAGACTTCCTACTTTTCATAAGTTTGAATGATATATTTCATTACTTGTTCAATATTCTTCTTCTTTGACTATTACATTTTCCTAGTTGTTCAATAGCTTTCCCGTTTGAATAACAATTTTCCTACGGTTTATAAGTTTGGTTGAGCAATTTCTGTATTTGGCCGACACTTTTCACATTTGGCTATCAGAATTTTCTTACTTGACCTAGGTTTTTTCACTTTGGCTAACAAAGTTTCCTACTTTTCATAAGTTTGGGTGTTATATTTCTCTGTTTGGCCGATACCTTTTCATACTTGCTTAACAAAGTTTCGTACTTTTCCTAAGTTTTTTTGGGGGGTATTTCGTTACGTGGTCAATATTTTCCCCATTTGACTAACAAATTTCCCTACTTTTCATAAGTGTGGACAAGCTATATCGTTACGTGGTCAATATTTTTTCTATTTGGCTAACAATATTTCCTATTTGGCCAAGATATTTTCCCTTTGGTTAACATATGTTCCTACTTTTTATAAGTTTGGGTGTTATATTTCTCTGTTTGGTCGATACCTTTTCATACTTGCTTAACAAAGTTTTCGTACTTTTCCTAAGTTTGTTGGGGGGTATTTCGTTACGTGGTCAATATTTTCCCCATTTGGCTAACAAATTTCCCTACTTTTCATAAGTGTGGACAAGCTATATCGTTACGTGGTCAATATTTTTTCTATTTGGCTAACAATATTTCCTATTTGGCCAAGATATTTTCCCTTTGGTTAACCTATGTTCCTACTTTTTATAAGTTTGGTGATATATTTCTCTGTTTGGTCGATACCTTTTCATACTTGCTTAACAAAGTTTTCGTACTTTTCCTAAGTTTGTTGGGGGGTATTTCGTTACGTGGTCAATATTTTCCCCATTTGGCTAACAAATTTCCCTACTTTTCATAAGTGTGGACAAGCTATATCGTTACGTGGTCAATATTTTCCCCATTTGGCTAACAATTTTTCCTATTTGGCCAAGATATTTTCCATTTGATTAACATATGTTCCTACTTTTTATAAGTTTGGGTGATATATTTCTCTGTTTGGTCGATACCTTTTCATACTTGCTTAACAAAGTTTCGTACTTTTCATAAGTTTGTTGGGGGATATTTCGTTACTTGGACAATATTTTCCCCATTTGGCTAACAAATTTTCCTATTTGCCCAAGATATTTTCCATTTGGTTAACATATGTTCCTACTTTTTATAAGTTTAGGTGATATATTTCTCTGTTTGGACGATACCTTTTCATACTTGTTTAACAAAGTTTCGTACTTTTCATAAGTTTGTTGGGGGGTATTTCGTCCCTTGGACAATATTTTCCCCATTTGGCTAACAATTTTTCCTATTTGGCCAAGATATTTTCCATTTGATTAACATATGTTCCTACTTTTTATAAATTTGGGTGATATATTTCTCTGTTTGGTCGATACCTTTTCATACTTGCTTAACAAAGTTTCGTACTTTTCATAAGTTTGTTGGGGGATATTTCGTTACTTGGACAATATTTTCCCCATTTGGCTAACAAATTTTCCTATTTGCCCAAGATATTTTCCATTTGGTTAACATATGTTCCTACTTTTTATAAGTTTAGGTGATATATTTCTCTGTTTGGACGATACCTTTTCATACTTGTTTAACAAAGTTTCGTACTTTTCATAAGTTTGGTTGGGGAATTTCGTTACTTAGTCAATCTTTTTTCTCCTTTGGCTAACAAATTTTCCTATTTGGCCAAGGTAATTTCCCTTTGGTTAAAATATGTTCCTACTTTTTATAAGTTTGGGTGATATATTTCTCTGTTTGGTCGATACATTTTCATACTTGCTTAACAAAGTTTCGTACTTTTCATAAGTTTGGTTTTGGGTATTTCGTTACTTGGTCAATCTTTTTTCTCATTTGACTAACAAATTTCCCTACTTTTCATAAGTGTGGACAAGATATCTCGTTACGTGGTCAACATTTTTTTCTATTTGGCTAACAAATTTTCCTATTTGGCCAAGATATTTTCCCTTTGGTTAACATATGTTCCTACTTTTTATAAGTTTTGGTGATATATTTCTGTATTTGACCAATAATTTTAATATTTTGTCTAACATATTTTCTTATTTGACGGTTGAAGTGGTACATAGAACGTGTACTTTTGTCTGGTTGTGAAGTGTGGCACTGAGCAGGTACACTGACAAAAAAACATATATTGGTCTTGGAAATGGTTTTCTGGAGAAAGATGTAAAGACAGGACACATAGAAAGGAAATTAAAGTGTGGCTATCTAATTTGATACGTGATAATGTCGCTGATTATGACGGCGGACATGTGACCTGTCATGTTACGTGCATTGCCTAAGGTTGAATAGGGGCAGTTTGTTGTGTTTGTGTGCATCTGTTAACACCCACTACCCACTCGTCGCTGTATGAGCCGATAGTTGTTACGTACAGATACGATTTCCCCGACTAGCCTCTGTGATCACAGCTCTGTACTATGAATATGAGAAAGGCCTAGTCGGACACGTTAGGTTCCTTGACTCGACAACCGATAGGACACCATTTTTCTATAGTTTCCCTCTTAACCACGTGTCTAAGATGTACCATTACCCCTGTGATCGGATTCGCCGCCGTCTTTGAACATTTCGTTTATTAGCGACGTGTTCCACGTGTATCGTTATGCGTGTCACTGGATCCATCGCCATCTTTGACCGGTTGAATCATTAACCCCGTGTTCTGGCTATACCATTATACATGTTATCGGAAGCAGGGAATTCTTTGATTGGTTTAGTCAGTGAGCCTTTTCTTGGATGTACCATTACACATGGGATCGACTGCAAGTCCATATTTGACCAGTTTTAGCGAATGAGACGTCGTCTGGTTGTAGCAATTACCCATGTGTGATAGGGTGCGACACTCTCTTTGACCGGCTGTAACTATTGTCCATGTGTATCGACTGTACCACTAGGTGCTATTGATCAATACAAAATCAGTGCTCGAGGCGCTCCTGTCAGGGAAATTGCCGATAGTAAGGACATTACTTTCTGAACTTAGCAGTCGGCATAACGTCTTGATCATTTCATCGATCACTTTAACCATCATCATGTCACTACACATACCATACCCTACAATTTAAGTGATCCTTCGACCACTTGATCACTACTTCACCAGTACTTGACCACTATTTGACTATGTCCTTACTTATTTTACCATCACCGTTTCACTACACGTACCATACCCTATAATTTAAGTGGTCATTCGACTACTTGACCACTACTTGACCACTATTTGAGCACCACTTTACCAACTCTTGATCATCACCATGTCACTATACCTACTTTCACCGACAATTTAAGTAGTCACTCGACCATTTACCACTACTTGGCCACTACTTGAGCACGTCATCGATCACTTTAACCAACACAGGTTCACTACACGTACTTTCCCTTACACTTTAAGTGGTCACTCGACCATTTGACCAGTACTTGCCCGCTACTTGATCACTAATTGACAACGTCACTACTTAATTTATTCATCTCTGTTTCACTACACGTACCATAACCTACAATTTTCTCACTTGAGCGGTTGACCACTAATTGAGCACCCCTTGACCAACTCTTGATCATCACCATGTCACTATACCTACTTTCACCGACAATTTAAGTAGTCACTCGACCATTTACCACTACTTGGCCACTACTTGAGCACGTCATCGATCACTTTAACCAACACAGGTTCACTACACGTACTTTCCCTTACAATTTAAGTGGTCACTCGACCATTTGACCAGTACTTGCCTGCTACTTGATCACTACTTGACAACGTCACTACTTAATTTATCCATCTCTGTTTCACTACACGTACCATACCCTACAATTTTCTCACTTGAGCGGTTGACCACTATTTGAGCACCCCTTGACCAACTCTTGATCATCACCATGTCACTATACCTACTTTCACCGACAATTTAAGTAGTCACTCGACCATTTACCACTACTTGGCCACTACTTGAGCACGTCATCGATCACTTTAACCAACACAGGTTCACTACGCGTACTTTCCCTTACACTTTAAGTGGTCACTCGACCATTTAACCAGTACTTGCCCGCTACTTGATCACTAATTGACAACGTCACTACTTAATTTATCCATCTCTGTTTCACTACACGTACCATACCCTACAATTTTCTTACTTGAGCGGTTGACCACTGGTTGAGCACTACTTGACCACTGCTTGACCCCGTTGTCGACCCTTTTACCATCACCGTTTCAATATACGTACTTTTCTCTACCTTTTAAGTGTTCATTCGACCACTTGACCACTGGTTGACCGCTACTTGACCATGTCATCGATCACTTTAACCACTACCATAATCTTAGGGACATCGTCCTCTACAATTTAAGTGGTCACTCGACCACTTGACCACTACTTGACCATTGGTTGACCACTACTTGACCACTAATTTACCACTCTTTAAGCATCAAAATATCATTACAATCACTTTTCCCTAAAATTTTCCTTACTTGACCACCACTTGACCACTGCTTGACCACTGCTTGACCACTAATACCTGGTACCCACCCCTTACCACCGAATGATACTACACTATATCCATTACAATCAGCGATCTTTAGCTTTCAGGTTTCATTTGTAACACGTGTTATGTTAGTGAATAAGCTACTATGAACATCTACATAGCACTAATAACCACCCTTATCAACTAATTTCACTAACCCATACCCACTACTATCCCCACCGCACCTATTCCTTCTATTCGTACTAATGTACACCACCAATGCGCTAACAGTTCAAAATATTTTAACACACCACTCACCCACGTTTTTACAACCCGTTACTTAATGACTTTTCCGTATGCACCCCCTCCACGTCTGTTATGAACCGACCACCGTCACACCCGCCGGAGATTTTCCCACACTTGGAGACGTATAACTCCCCGGTACTACCTTCCAGAATTTCCCACTATGCCGCTACTTATTTAATATGCATTGTATTGTTTATACATGATTTAATAAAAATTATTATATACCTGATAGTGTTTAAACCCGAACCGTCTAGTCTCACCCACGCGCCCACCCCCTCGCCACCACCCCGCACCCCGTCGTTATTTATTTTTATTTTTATTTATTTTATTTTATTTTTTAATAATTAATTAAAATTTTTATACACCCAATCAATAGTTATCTGCCCTTAGAAACATAAAATCTTAGAATTATCGCCCTTAGATATGACCTAGATACCACCCCTTACACCACCCAACTATATGACCGAGGGGGAGTGAAAATCAACCGAGGTCAAGGTCAATTGCCGGATTAATCCGGCAAATTCGCGCCGAATCCTACATTGTATACTACTTAATTTATCCATCTCTGTTTCACTACACGTACCATACCCTACAATTTTCTTACTTGAGCGGTTGACCACTGGTTGAGCACTACTTGACCACTGCTTGACCCCGTTGTCGACCCTTTTACCATCACCATTTCAATATACGTACTTTTCTCTACCTTTTAAGTGTTCATTCGACCACTTGACCACTGGTTGACCGCTACTTGACCATGTCATCGATCACTTTAACCACTACCATAATCTTAGGGACATCGTCCTCTACAATTTAAGTGGTCACTCGACCACTTGACCACTACTTGACCATTGGTTGACCACTACTTGACCACTAATTTACCACCCTTTAAGCATCACCATATCATTACAATCACTTTTCCCTAAAATTTGCCTTACTTGACCACCACTTGACCACTGCTTGACCACTAATACCTGGTACCCACCCCTTACCACCGAATGATACTACACTATATCCATTACAATCAGCGATCTTTAGCTTTCAGGTTTCATTTGTAACACGTGTTATGTTAGTGAATAAGCTACTATGAACATCTACATAGCACTAATAACCACCCTTATCAACTAATTTCACTAACCCATACCCACTACTATCCCCACAGCACCTATTCCTTTTATTCGTACTAATGTACACCACCAATGCGCTAACAGTTCAAAATATTTTAACACACCACTCACCCACGTTTTTACAACCCGTTACTTAATGACTTTTCCGTATGCACCCCCTCCACGTCTGTTATGAACCGACCACCGTCACACCCGCCGGAGATTTTCCCACACTTGCCGACGTATAACTCCCCGGTACTACCTTCCAGAATTTTCCACTATGCCGCTACTTATTTAATATGCATTGTATTGTTTATACATGATTTAATAAAAATTATTATATACCTGATAGTGTTTAAACCCGAACCGTCTAGTCTCACCCACGCGCCCACCCCCTCGCCACCACCCCGCACCCCGTCGTTATTTATTTTTATTTTTATTTATTTTATTTTATTTTTTAATAATTAATTAAAATTTTTATACACCCACTCAATAGTTATCTGCCCTTAGAAACATAAAATCTTAGAATTATCGCCC
Organism: Cepaea hortensis; assembly: GCA_963921405.1. Lineage (NCBI taxonomy): Eukaryota > Metazoa > Mollusca > Gastropoda > Stylommatophora > Helicidae > Cepaea > Cepaea hortensis. The sequence continues at coordinate 59,627,534 of OY992878.1, read as the reverse complement.
TTAGATATGACCTAGATACCACCCCTTACACCACCCAACTATATGACCGAGGGGGAGTGAAAATCAACCGAGGTCAAGGTCAATTGCCGGATTAATCCGGCAAATTCGCGCCGAATCCTACATTGTATACTACTAGCATACTTGCACAACAGAAGAGCCCGAGTACAGATAGACGGACTAAAGAGCAAGAAAGTACTACTGCGTCACGGAGTTCCCCAGGGCGGAGTATTGTCCCCCACACTCTTTCTAATCTTCATCAATGATCTCGTTGCTAACCTACCTCATGGAATTAAAGCCGCAATGTATGCCGATGACCTGGTTCTATGGAGCACAAATGAACATGCATCAGTGGCCACCAGATTACTACAAAGAGCTATAGATACATTTGTTGCATGGGCAAATAGATGGTGTGTCAGCATAAACACTGACAAGTGCAGCACCACCCTATTTACCCTCTCTCCAAAACAAAAGGCAGGGACCATCCAGATAAATGGAACACCCCTACGAGAAGATAAAGAACCAACATACCTTGGAGTAACATTTGATGGCAGGCTGACATGGAGAAAGCACATCAACAAAGCAGTAGCAAAAGCCAGAAGGAAAATAGCCATCCTGAGAAAGCTAAGTGGAACCACATGGGGAGCCAGTGGGAAAATACTTAGCAAAGTTTATTACCAGAGCATACCACCACACCTGGAATACGGGTCAACTGCATGGTGTTCGGCAGCAAAAACCACACTACAAGAGCTGGACAAAGTGCAAAATCAAACACTTAGAGTCACCACAGGAGGGATGAGATCAACCCCTATAGTGGAAATGGAGAAGATGGGGAGGACACAAGCTGTTGTATTAGCTTCCACAATTTCCTTGTGTCTCTTTCAAAGTTCAGAGACTCTGTTTTTTCCTGCCAGCTTTTCCGTCTAGCCTGCAGCTTGGCCCTTTGAAATTTGGCTTTTGCATGCTGGAATTTATTGTGGTGCTCTTGGCTGGGTGTGGCCTCTGCTTGCTTTCTACATACTTCCACATCATTATGCAACTGTTCCAGTTCACTACTCCAGTAGGGTTTATATTGTTTACGGGCTCCTCTTGGTACTGTTTCTCGCGCTGCCTGTAGTATGCATTTCCCAAACTCTTCAACTACTTTATTTATGTCTTTCTCAGTGTTCAGGTTTCTAACCACTATGCTGGTGCGATGCTTGTACACTGCCCAGTCTGCTTTCTTGTAGTTTCACCTCGAGAGGGTGCTGCTTTCACTTACAAGCTCATTTTCTACAGTTAGAAAGACTGGTCGATGGTCACTGCCACCTAGTTGTTTCCCAACAATTCGTGTAATGTTCCACTCCAGGTCTGGTGAATGAAAAGCCAGGTCAGGTGTAGTTGTAGAGTGCCATGATCTCGAGTAGAAAGTATGTGGGTCGGACGGCTTGTTAACCAAGATGAATCTATTCTCATCCTGCCAGTCTTCCAGTCTCTCTCCTCTCTGGCCCATGTGATCATAGCCCCAACTCTGCGAGTGGCTGTTGAAATCGCCGCACACAATCATTTTTTCTGTTAATCGTAGTGTGTCCAGTGCCTGTGGACGGTCACTTGGACAGTATTAATTGATCAGATGTAGGTCTGTATAGCCTGTTTTAAGTTTAAGTGTCTGATACTCAGCCCCTTCCATATAGACTTCGATTTGGGAAGCAGTGATGTTATTTTTTACAAGGGTAAGTATCCCACCTTTTCGCCTGTCCTTTCGGTCAGATCGGTAACACTGGTAGCCTCTGATTTTGAAGGCTATATTTTCGTTGAGGTGAGTTTCTTGCAAGCAACATATGCTTACTTTTTCTTTGTCCAGGATGTTTTCCAATTCTACTTTTTTGTTGCTGACTCCCTCCGCATTTCAGTGCATTATTTTAAGTCTTAGTTTAGTATGGCCAGCTGTTCTATTCTCATGTCCCCTGGCTCCACAGGACATCTGAGAAGGACCTCCAGTAGTTGGGGTTGGACCCTTTCGAGACATAGGGCCCGGCACTGCACCTGCCTGGGGGTCCAAAGCAGGGCGAGCACCATAACGTTTAGCAGCAGTCGACATATTCCATTTTGCGTAATTGCGTGGCATCCTGATTTCTGTGGTGCGCCTCCTAGCTGGTTGCCTCCGTCTTCAGCACCTTTCCTTTGCTAGAGCAGACTGTGGTCTCACTCGAGTTTAGATGTGTACACACGCACACACGTGTCTGCACATGCATGTATGTGTATACACATCTAGAGCGCACTGGTTATTTTCCGGCGCCAGATACTCGCCGTCGCCCCTTCTCCTGTTAGTTAAAACAGTTCCGCCACGTGAAGGCCAGGAATTGGACTTTTGCTGCAGAGGTTATGTATTCACGAGCCATTGGGGTATTTAAGCAATGTTGGACGCTCACCCCAACACTGCGCCCCGGCTACATACAGCAATTTGGAACCTGATATGATACTGTCAGCAACCCCAACCCATACTCAATGACAGAAATTATTAACTGCTGAAAGAGCCTGTAAAGCAGTGTTTCCCAACCTTTTTTGTGCTATGCCCCACCTAAGCCTTTCTAAAATTCTTATTCTCTCTCTCTTTCTCTCCCCCCCCCCCCACACCTAACATATACATTATTTTTAATATTCAACAAATTGAAATGTTCACTAAAGAAACTTGAATGATAGGTTTTAGGAAGAAATCAAGAGGAAATTATTGAGCAAACACAGTAAGTAAATTTTCAAAACATATAATGGAGAACTGAAATTAAAGTACACAATAATTTTAATGAAAGATTTTTCTATATTATTTTAATTATTAGTAATTAATAGACTACAATGGCTGGGGCATATAAAAAGAATGGAAGACAATAGGGAAACAAAACTCGCTTACACTCAGGAAATAAATGACAGTAGACCCCGAGGTAGACCAAGAAGACGGTGGAGAGATAATATATATATATATATATACAGACCTACAACTACAAGCACATGGAACCAACGACTGGCAAGAGAAGGTCGACCAGAGAGACGAATGGAGACGGATTGTATCTGCAGCAAAGAACCTCAATGGCTCGGAACGCTGAAGAAGAAGAAGAAGAAGAAGAAGAAGAAGAAGAAGAAGAAGAAGAAGAAGAAGAAGAAGAAGAAGAAGAAGAAGAAGAAGAAGAAGAAGAAGAAGAAGAAGAATAATTAGTAATTATTTAAATTTAATGAGATCCTTGCGCTTGATGTTTGCTGCAAAGAGATTTTATGTCAGGTTCCACTTTAGTTAACTTCAGTCTCAAGTCTGTTTTGTTATATCCCGCCGATTTCTTCCATTTTCGAATTGCCCCCCTTAACAATCGAATTGCACCCCCCCCCCCACCCTGTGGGACGTGGACCCCATGTTGGGAAACACTGTTGTAAAGCATCCTGTACTCTACCCCGTTTGCCGCCATCGCCCTTAATGCATTAAGTCCCATCCCAGCCTTCACCACCAAAGCCTCCACACGATTCTTAAAAGACATACGCCTGTCAAAGGTGATGCCCTAGTATTTCTATGTACTCTACTAAGAGGACGCCGGTCTCCCTGGCTTAGAGGTTAAGGAATTTGTTCGTAATCCCGAATACTCTCGTACGAAACACAGCCGTGTGAGATTCCGCAGCAGATCGCGTCGCATTGGTTACTTATCGGGGTATGTGAGCCGGTCGTTCAGAAAGCATTGGCAAACTACTGAAGGTAAAACTGCCAAGACATCGACAGCAGCTGAAAAATGTTGGTGTTGGCTGCAATGTCCTGTAAAGGATATGCGAAAAAAAAAAAAAAAAACAATGAAGAAGACAGCCATTCAATATAATACATGGTTAACGAGATACATGGGGCATCTGCCTTCACGATCCGGTTATACAGGGAGTCCCACACAACGGCCCGTCTCCATGGCGAATGTGTTATGGACGCGATTCGTAATCCCATATACCCGGGTTCAAAACACAGCGGCGCTGTTTGTTCGAAAAAGGTATACATGCCGGTCGTTCAGAAAACAATGGCAAACTACTGAACGTAAAACTTGCCCAGGAATCAGGAACAGCCAAAATGCTGGGGTTGACTGCTACATCCTGTGAAAGACATGCAACTAAATTTGACCACACAACCAATGTCTTGTCTGGGCTTATAACGACACCTACGTCCCCGCACCACTTCGCCACCCAGTTTTCTGCCATCTGTAAGTCTGCAGCCAAACTTTCCCTGTCACTTCCATGTCTGTTCACCAGCACATCATCCGCAAACGTCAAGATTCTACCAATACCTGGTGTCTCAATAGCTGCGACGTTGCTGATGTAGACATTAAAACGCACTTGGTCATGGCAGATTCCTGTGGCAGCACAGGTGTAATACGAGAGTAAGGCACAAATGGCTGTAGAAAAAAAAAAAAAAAAAAAAACTACAAATGATAACTTGAAAGCAGTTTATTTTTATATATACATTGTCCCTTTATTTCTCAACATAATTTCCACCAACACTGATGCACTCATCCCATCGTTTTATCAGTCCTCCCAAACCAGTGGCATAGAACTGCGTGCTCTGTTTTCTAAACCACATTTTCACTTCACATTCAATTTTGGCGTCATTCGCGAAATGGCTCCCGCCAAGGTGGGTTAGCAGTTTTTATGCTGACAAATGTTTGTCCCGTAAAGCGAAGCTGAGGTGGTTAGAAACAGTTTCGAGGACGAGTCAATCAGTAAGTCACACAGTTCTGTGGGATAGCCGGTAAATGAAAACAAAACACGCGGTACTATGAAGCCGCTTTGGGAGGACTGATAACACGATGGGATAAGTGCATCAATGTTGGTGGAAATTATGTTGAGAAATAAAGGGACAATTTATGTATAAAAATAAACTGGTTTCAAGTTGCTATCATATGTAGTTATTTTTCTACAGCCATTTTTGACTTATTATTATTAACTTACCCTCGTAGTACAGGGGTCAAAAGTCCAGGAACCCACGAGCAGTATAATTTTACGCTCATAAAGGGCTGCCGCAACTCATTTGACAAGCCAAGGGCAGACGTCCATGTCCAACAGTGTGTATTAACCGATCATACCTTGGGGAAGGGAGGGGGGCTGAGCGGTCTCGAGGTATGGTGTCCGCCTCAAGTGCTGGAGGTCCCAGGTTCAGGCCCCGGTGAGGACCGGGATTTATTTAAAAAATCCACATGGACTTCCAGTAATAAAAATTTCCCCTGGTCTCTGGGTAGTGAGATCAGACGCCCGTGTGTATTGTTGCGCACGTAAAAGAATCCCCTGGCAGTTGGAAATCGAAAAAGAGTAACCTAACGGCGCTGCCAGGGCAAAATTTCGAGTTAAAAATCTACCCAAAGTATTTCAGGATCCTCGCCGATGCAACGGAGTTCGTGCATTGAGCTGAGTTTCTCCAGACTCAGGTTTGAGTTAGGAGGAAAACGGAGCACTTATGGGTTAAGCCGTGTGCCGTGATGTTGATCCAACGACTAAAACAAAACAAAAACCTGACCCTGTTATACATCCTCCAGGTCAAGAGCTACCGCCACTGTCTCTTGTTTATCTTGGAATCCCCCATAAGCACTTAAATCATCTTTGCGCGCGTGTGTGCTGAAGAGGACCAGAAAAAAAAAGGAGGGGTGGGGGATTTCTGCGCGTGTATACTTTAAAATTCATGTATTTAGTAGTAGAACTTCGTTCCCATAACCTTCCGGAAAACTAAAACTTGGCCATAAGCAAGATGTCCCGCGTCCGATATACCCATCTGGAGATCAGTCGCCACATCCTGCACCCATCTTCTCTTCGGCATTCCCCTTAATGACTGTTCTCTCCAAACTTTCATGTCGTTTCAAGTGACCAAAATATTTAAATTTTTTGTTTTCGTCTTTAGTAGTCAACCTTCTCCAATATTCAGCTCTTGCCGTATGGTTGTTTTCTCACGACTTTCGCATTAGCAATTCTACCACACCAATTTAGTTCTATTATGTGCAGGCACCAGTTATGCTTATTAGTAATTAGTTTAGTTGTTCCTCGTGTTTATGATGCATTCAGCAGTACTGATTTAACTTTCAATCTAAGTTTATTTAATACCAAATTTAATTTCTTTCGACTTTATTTCTCATAGCATTTCCTGATCCCCATTTCATGCTGGATTGACCTGGGAGCATAGGTCAGTTACAAAAAATCCCCACCTTGATGGGGATTTGAACATATAATCACCAGGCAAGCATGCTAGCCACTGCATTACAGCAGCTCTCAAAGCAGATATGGCTAAGTTGATGTTCTCTGTTGTGGCCTAGTGATATTCACATGGCTTTATGTGCTAATGTAAATAGGGAAAAAACTTCCTCCTAAGACATATTGATTAACTGGGCAAATACTGGTAAATGATTCTTAATGTTTGTTCATTATCCCAAGTCCGTATTATACAATCCCATCTTTGTATTCAGATCACCCATCAAAATTTTGATGTATTCTTTTTCAATTGCCTATAGTACTGAGACATTCCATGTCAAATTCCTTCTCACCTAATTCATCCATATCGGCATGTTACACTGGATCACTTTCATGGTTAATTTCTTTATTTATTTTTGGCGTGGTTCTGAATGTTGCTGTTATTACTCTACAACTCACTGCTTCCCAATCTATTGTCTTCTCTGCCGCTTTAGGACCACTACTCCAATCTATTAGTGTCTTCTCTGCCACTTTAGGACCACTACTCCAATCTATTAGTGTCTTCTCTGCCGCTTTAGGACCATTACTTCACAGTGAAAGGTATTCTTTATATGTCCTGAAAACAGACTGTTTCACCTGTTTAGAAGCGTTCTGCCTGCTCTCTTCCATTTTTTTCTGCACAATCTCAAAATGATTTTATAATTTTTAATTTTCTCTACCATTTGTGCCGTCTTTCCCAATTGCTACATAGTTCTATTATTCTAGTTGCCAATTCTGGAGATTTTTCTAGCAGAAAGGAACCCAGACTCCTTACAGCTTTCTCTTCATCATCATACTTCTTCCAGAAAGAGCCTCCTTTCATCTTGGCTGGCTGAGTTAATATTCTTTCATTTGCTTTGGACTTAATGGACCTGGACTCTTATGGTTGGTGAAATTATGCAAGCTAAAGTTTGCTAAATGAAGGCGTCAAAGGTTATTAATTAGAATAGTAAATTTACTATTTGCTTATTTTTTTTTTAAATTTCATTCTTTCAAAGTTAGTGTTTATTATTGCCACATACTTCTTATATATGTAAGCCTGGGAACTAAAGTCTTTAAATGTTTGGGGTCTTTCAAACAAAACAATTAAAGATATACTGCAAGATTTGTATATGTGCACACAATAAAATAAAAATGTAGTTGTCTACCTGTCTTTCAAATGAACTTTATTTGTAATGCTATCAAATATTAATTACTTCTGTTAAGGTAGAGGATGGGCAATGCTTAAGGGCACAACAAACGCATTTCAGGGAGTCAAATATCCACTGGAATAAATGGACAACTCTGCATCAGAACAGTACAGACCATTTCACTTGTCCGGAGAGCTGGAAATTGCTGTCAAAGTCAAAGGTAACACATCACCCAGATGGGTGTGGAAGTCAAGAGATAACCACCACATTATCTCTCTCCACCCCCTCCCCACATCCGTACAAACAGATTTTATGAATCCTGAATGGAGAAGTGACATGCTCAGAAACTTCATACCAGTTGTGAGAATAAATAAGCTGACTTGACAAACTCTTGTCAATTTCACAGACTTTGTAGTAGTACATGTATCTTCCAGAACAAAAATTATCCTTTCAGTGTCAAATTGTTCCTTAAGAAAACTGAAAACAATATATACACTGACAACAATTATATAATTCATTTAACATCCTTTCTGGTTGTTTTATAACTTTAAATTATGAGCATTATCAACCTTTACATGTCACACCTGACAGTGCTGTCAGTACAAGGGTATGCTATTGCACTAATTATGATGATTTTATCAGGGAGTGAAAGAATAGTGCTTGCAGCAGAATTTACCTTCACTGATTATTGATTGTAATAAAACATATTTTAAACACTATATAAACCAGTGTGTGGTTTCTCGGGGAAGATGTCAAATGCAACAAACATTCTACTTCTTACATGTTATCAAAGGTAACCCATGTGATACCAGCACCTCTACAGTTTAAAGCCAAGTGTCTCAGCTGTCTGCATGCTCTGGCAATAACTTGCTCAATAGAAGCCAGCTGCATCTGTAGCCTTATATTGTGAGCATATTCTAAAAATCAACAAATTAGGATCGAGGATCTGGACTTCTGAATTAAAATTTTACAGGAAATTTATTCTAAAAATCAACAAATTAGGATTGAGGATCTGGTCTTCTGAATTAAAATGTTACAGGAAATTTGCAAGTGTTTCATATAAAGCACAAAAGAAATGCCTTTGTCAAAGAAGGATATTAATACATAGGCAGACACCAAGAACCACTCAACACCTTGAAGTGTTGGAAATTTACAGGATTTGCTGTTACTTGACACAGTTTCTTGTTGAAAACTATTCTCCAGGGGGGTACAATTGAAGGCAAGCAACAAAGAGGCAAATGCAAGAAATCCTGGACTAATAATATTTCAGACTGGACAGGCCACATGCAGCACTGCCATGTATTGTTGAAGACAATGAGCAGTAATTATACCACAAACCCATCTAATGTGGCACCTAGGTGACCAACAGACATTGTGTGATATAAGAAAAAGAAGGTAACAGAATGGTAAGACTACAGACTGGGTAATGGTAAGCCCACAGACAGGGTAATGGTAAGACAGCAGAGTTAGAAGCCTTGAAAATTGCAGAAGAAATGCTGTTGACAAAGAAAAATAAAGAGAAACTCAAAGCTTTTTTCAAGATGTGATTTTTGTTTCTTGAAACTGAAGAACAAAAACAGTGCAAAGAGCTTCTAACTCTGTGAGAATAATAAGACTACAGACTGGGAAAGAGAAGGGTAAGACCACACTTAAAATACAAAGAAGTGACTAAAGCATATACATTGCTATGTATTGAAATGTTTACTATAATTTCTTGGGCACTCTCTGACAATATATGGGCCAGGAAATTACCTACACATCAATCTTTCTAAGCCGTAAAGTCACTGAAGTTACGTTTGTTAAGGATGACTAATAAATAAAATATGATAGTTTATTAGTCTTTAGTTAAGTTAGTAAACTAAACTAAAGACTAATAAACTATCATATTTTCAATTAGAGTTATTTATTGCACTGACTTTATTAGGAATGCAAATTCAACTTCCTAAAACAAATAAACAAATCAATAAATCAACAGAAATATATGAAATGAGGATGTACTAAAATGCACTTAATTATGTGATCGATGACAAAATATGGAATTACTATAGATTTCATAATTTAGCAAATTTATTGTCCCCTAATTCAAAATTACCTCCAAGTAGAGGGCTGGAATAGCTATAAAACTAACACAAATGTACACATGCTTGAAAACAATTTAAATACCATGTTTTCAACTAACATGTATTACGATGTTATGCAGTCCCATTGTTTCCCTCTATGACATTTGGAACCATGCATGCTGTAAACACATATCCTTTCCTATGCATCCCGCTAAGAGTGCACATCATGATCCATTGTTGGGTGGGTTCTGCTGGAACTGTACAGAGTATGAACCTGTTGTAGGATCCTTTTGCAGGTTGAAGTTGTTCACTGATAAACCAAATGGTCGCAGAACAAGATTACCTAGGTCTTTAAGTTTCCCTGGAACAAAAATCTGAGGCTAGTGTTTGTTGCTTATATAAACAAACATGAAACAAAAATCTGAGGCTAGTGTTTGTTGCTTATATAAACAAACATGGAACAAAAATCTGAGGCTAGTGTTTGTTGCATATATAAACAAACATGGAACAAAAATCTGAGGCTAGTGTTTGTTGCATATATAAACACACATGGAACAAAAATCTGAGGCTAGTGTTTGTTGCATATATAAACAAACATGGAACAAAAATCTGAGGCTAGTGTTTGTTACTTATATAAACAAACATGGAACAAAAATCTGAGGCTAGTGTTTGTTGCATATATAAACAAACATGGAACAAAAATCTGAGGCTAGTGTTTGTTGCATATATAAACAAACATGGAACAAAAATCTGAGGCTAGTGTTTGTTGCATATATAAACAAACATGTTCAAGGTTTTTTTGTTGCGCTCACTCGCTTTGAACTTAAGCATAATCCATACACACAACATTTTTTAGTATTAGTGTACTGAATTTGGCGTGTGGATTAGCTTTCCCTATTAAGAGTGTCCCTCACCATCAGGAAAACCCACTCTGACTTCAGAGGTACTTGTAATTTACGTCCCCAAGTTGAGGATGAGAGGTCAACAATGTCCAACTGTCCGGTTAGGGGTTGAACCCCTGACCTCGGCATCAGCACACCGGATGTTTAAGAACATACGTTCTTATCCATTCAGCCATGCTAACCTATGTTAAAGTCACTTTAGTAATTAATAAAATAATTACTGCATTGTGCATAACACTAACAATTTTTCATCAGCTGTCTGCTAATAAAGGATATTGCCAGTACATGTTCTCCATATATTTTTATATAAATTCCAATGGTTTATTTTTAAAGCCACATTTCACACTATTAAAAAAATGACTTTCTCCTTCTTCTTTCTCTTTTTCATTCCTCTTGTAAGAAGAGCGTGTCACATCTAGTTATGCACCTCTAAGGTCAGTGTGTCCAACTTCAGCATACATTTGTGTCAGGTCTGCCTGCTCAAGACAGATTCCATCCAAGGTCAGGTATCAATGGGCTCTATCTACCCGTGGGTAAGTTTCCTTTCTTAATAATTGTGCCAGGGCGCACAGCCTTACAGCCTACTCTTTGCAATTTCCAACTCAGCCTACTCTTTGCTATTTCCAACTGTTGTGAGATTTTTCAATGTGCACAATTTGCACACAGGAGCTACTGGTTTTCCAACTTATCTAAGAAGGCCAGGTATCCAATCTCACTACCCAAGAGATCAGGAGGACATGTGATATCATTAGATATCAATGGGTTTTGGGAAAACTCTCATTCATGTGCTGAGATTGACCCCTATACCTTCAGAGCGTGAGGCAGAGACCGTAACCTCTCAGCCAAAGGCAAACAGCAAAGTTAATCACATTGGAAGATAATGTCATTGTACTACTAAAGTGCCCGCTCCATGGCGAAGGAGTGACGGACGCAGTTCATGATTCTGCATACCCGCGTTTGAAACACAGCTGTGCACGATTTGGCAGCAGACCCCGTTGCGTTGGTTTTTTACGAATAAGTATGGATATCGGTCGTTCAGGAAGCAATGGCAAGAGATCAAAACAGCAAAAATGCTGGCGTTGACTACAACATCCTGTAAAGGGTTTGCAACTAACTGTTTTTTTTTATTAGTAAAGTGTTAAGCCAGCCTGTTAATCCCTTAGTTGTCTGTCAATGGTATCATCTAATTTCTCCAGAATGATCTTGCTTAGTATTTTCCCAGGCACAGACAACATCAATTTTTCTCTATAATCTTCACACTTCTGCGGGTTCCCTTTCTTAGGCAACATCACCAGATATCCTTCTCTCTAGTCTGCTGGTATTTCTTCAGTCTCCCAGACTCTACCAAATAATGTGTGTTGCAGTTCAATTGAAATATCTATATTGGGTTTAATAGCTTCTGCTGGGATACTAGATGGGCCAGCAGCTTTCCTATCTTTCAGAAGTTTGATAGCTTTTCTAATTTCTTCTTTAGATGGTTCTTCACAGCTGATATCCAGTTCCACTTCTGCCAGCTGGAAATCAGGGAGGTCATTTGGAACTAGTCTATTCAGCAGATCCTTAAAGTATTCAACTCGTCTGTTCATTTGATCTTTAATGCTTTAATGTTGGTGAGAATTTTCCCTTTACTATTTCTGATGTCCGGTTGATTATATTTTCTTACCAAATTCCTTGTGGTGCTGTAAAGGTCTCTGAGGTTTTACTTAACTGATGCACTCTCTGCCTCACTTGCTAGGGCATCTAAATATTGTCTTTTATCCATCCTTATGTGCTTCTTACCAGCTCTGTGGTGAAGGTGTTAAGAATGCAACTCGTAATCCCACATTCAAAACAGCCGTGGACAACTTGGAAGCATTGTTTCCAATACAAAGGTATGAGTATCAGCCATTCAGAAATCAATGGCGAACTACTGAACGTAAACTTGCCAAGAAATCACAAACAGCCAAAAATATCACAATAGGCTTCTTAACTTCTTTGTTAGCGTCTGTATATTTTACTTGAGCTTTGACTTTAGCAGCTCCGGTTTTGCTATTAATCAAGTCAGCCTGTTTTTATTTTCCCCAACTATTTTCTTTAGGGTTTCTGGCTTTATTCATGCTTTATGTTCCCTTCTTCCAAGGACCTCCATGCATGAGACACTCCAAATGCTTTTAACCTGTTACCAACTCTTTTCTGTATTCTCCACATCTACTAAGTGTTGCAAGACTTGGTACTTATTATTATTAGTTGCCTCTTACGACGAGCCTGAAAAGGAGCAGCGTGACTATTCTTTGCTTCCCTTGCAGGTCTCGGTCACACACAGACGAAAGGCAAACTACTGAACGTAAAACTGCCTAGAAAATCACAAACATCCAAAACATGTTGGGGTTGAAAGTGACGTCCTGTAAAAGGACATGTACATAACATAAATTTATATATTTTTGTCACTCTGGCCTTGCTGAACACAAGGCCAACAAATAGTACACACATTCTCTTACCTATCATTTCCTCTTTCATTTTCTCATTTCTGTCCTTTATCTGCTCTGCTAATTTCTGTCATAGAAACAGAAACATCATTGTATGCATTTCAAGTCTATACAGTACCTCACACAAAAAACTACAGCATATTTACTTCATGTTTTCAAACCAAATGACAAGAGTCAATAAAATAACTCACGACCTTCTGAGTGCGAGGCAGACGGCTTAATCTGTTTGCCACAGAGACCCCTGATATATGCACTTGATTTCTTCTTCTTCTTCTGCTGCGTTCATCCGGAGTTTTTTTTCCGGATGTGATTGCATTGTGCCTGTTTACAACAGAGCTGCGTTCTTGCGCCGTTAGACCAACACATCTGACTTCTGCGGGCATTTGTTGACCGGGTTAACCTTCCCGGGGTTTCTTAGGACGTGCACTTGATGATTTTACTTTACCTGTTTCATTTTCTACTGCCTGCGTACAGGATCATTGGTCTGTTACTACACATATCTGCAGTTATATTCTCCTGTTCCATGATGATCACTTACGTAAGGAACTTTTCTATTGTGGCTTCTTGCCTTAAGCCATGACACCAGTGCTTATTCATAGTGTTATCTTTTCATATTTCTATTGTTTGTTTGTTACAAATAAGGAGCCTGGGGATGTTCTCCCCTCTTAAGTCCAGAGCAGTGAATCGGATGACTAGCTTTCTTGAATAATGGCAAAAATTAAGAGCGAAATCTGTGTGCATAGCAGTTTAAAATCATTAAGAATTTGCCAATCCCTTGGCACAATGCTAAAAATGAGAAAAGTTATCCACAGAAAATATTTATAGCATGTATGAGGGGTATACAAAGAGAAAATGGACTTTTAAAACAGTGTTGCAAGTACATGGGTCAGTAAGCTAGCTAGCTACCTTTAGTCTAATAATAGTGGGGTCATGGTGTGATGGTTAGTCCCTGATGTACTTCTGGTAAAGTGACGGCATATGCAGTGCACTTGTTGATCTAATAGCTCCTGAATCTTTTTGCTTATCTGCCTGCAGATTTGGTACAAATTTTGCGGCAACACGAAGCATGTTCAATTTTTCCTTTAAAACCATATGGTGCAAACTTTTATAGCTTTTATAGTACACCGATTTGCATGAATCACAGAATTCATAAAGGTAGATAAGTGATAGGTTAAAGAAACTTCATTTCAGTTTTTGGACTAATTACTTGAATGAATTAAAGCCATATCAGCTTCTGACTTGACCAGCCGCTAACAAATATTCACTTTTCACGTTGAAACAACTATTACATACTTATATCTAAACAGTTGATACTCAAATCCTAATTATAACACTCAAATTTCACATAACAGAATTGAATTATACCTATGCTATAACTTTGTGTGCGTGTACAGAATAAACACAGCTATTACATACTTATATCTAAACAGATGATACTCAAATCCTTAACATAACTGAACATCTGCGGTTTTAATAGTAAACAAGAACTCATAGAAACAATGGAAAAGAGGAAAATTGGACTGATGGGAAATAACACCCAAATTTCACATAACAGAACTGAATTCTACCTATGCTATAACTTTGTGTGCATCTATAGAATAGAGAAAGGTCATTTATTCTCACATAAGTAATGAAAGAATAAACATAGAGTAAAACAATTTAACAACAGCAAGATATCTAAAGCAAACTCACAAACCTAAAGAGGACTGACTTCATTGAACAGGATTTACCCCTTTAACTAATCTCCCTCAGCGGAATGGTAAGCCGTCTGCCAAAAGCACCGTACAACACATAACTCTGTAGCTGCAGTAATAACTCCAGAAAAATTGCTCTAGTGGCCTTAATGACACAGTCTGATAATGAATCCACGACCTTCAGAGAACAAGGCAGACGACTTAACCACTTCACCACAGATACCCCAACTCACAATCTTAACAAACAACATATTAAGGGAAAAGAAAATACATTTACTGACCACACAAGCTGCTCTGGCCATGCCCTGAGAAGGATCAAGCTCTACAACTTTCTGGTAATCTTTGAGAGCTTCATCAAGCTTTTCTGTTTTCTCATACAGCTCTGCTCTGCGGAGGAGGGCTTTCAAATAATGTGGATGAAGATCTAATGCGCTTGTGCTGTCCTGAATAGCTCCCTCATATAGTTCCTGATTTAAACATTTTATTTTATAAAGACCTCATTAAGGACATGTTTTGCAAAGTCTGTCACTTTATAGTTGTGATTTCACTATGTTAATATTGTGTACAAGAAATGCAACTAGGTTCAGCAAACTGAGATAAAAGCAATCCTCATTGTTGTTGCAGTAACCTTAGAGATACTAGAGGTTTCACATAAAATACTCGTGTGAATTAGTAACGATAAACATTTTTTCCTCAGTGACTTTCCTTTCTGTGTCAGATTGGTTTGTAAACAATCACTTTCAATGTAGTTATTTTGATTAGTGCTCCAAGGAGAATCTCAGCCAAGTGTATGAACATAAGTATCAAAGCACCAGCGAGGATCCAAATGTGTATATACCTGAATCACTGTGCTATATTCTTTTCGGGGGCGGGTTTCATTTTGAAATTCATAATCACTCATACCATGTTTGAAACACAGCTGCTGGCGATTTAGAAGCAGACAGCCTTGAGCTGGATTTCATACAATGGTATGGGTGCCAATCATTCAGAAAGCAATGGCAAACCACTGGACATAAACTTGTCAAGAAATCACAAACTGACAAAACCACTGAGATTGATTGCAACATCATGTAAAGGATATGCAACTAACTTTTTTATTTTTGAAATTTTAGCTGGGCAGTGGCCTGTTCAGCCTGCTCTTTGTTTTTCCCAAATGCAAAGAAATTTTTAAAGTGTGCAATGTATGTATTGTTCTCCTAGCTTTCTGGGCTTACCTGAAAAGGTTAAACATTAAATCCATTACCCCAGATTAAGGAGAAGTTCACAATCCTTTTCTTATTTATACAAAATATATACCATCCACACCGTGAATCATACAAGCTAGACAGGTTCGCTAAGAATACTGACAAACTTATCCCTTTCCTTTCACCAATTCATGGCTAAGCCAGATATGGTTTGCTGAGAATCCTATCAAACCTATCCCTTTCCTTTCTCAAATTCACGGCTGAGCTAGGTATGGTTCGTTGAGAATCCTGTCAACTTATGCTCACTCTTGTACAGAATGATGAACTAGGTACTTCTGATGACTTGGTTTCATCCTGGCAGCCAAGCAACTCTCTCATGTTCAGCATGCTCATGAGATCTTCATGCAAGGTGTGCAATATATGGGTGCTGATTATCTACTGTCTTCATGGGAAATACTGTGACTCTCCTGCAATCTTGATGTGTGCAAAGTACTTCATACTCGGTGGGCTTCATTTCGGCGGAAATTGTGAATGATCCTCCCATTGTCAGCCAGGTAAGTGTCTGTTAAGAGAACACTCCGCAGGGAGTAAAAAAGTCTTGCCCAATATGGTTCCTGACCTGGGTAGATTAGCATCTCTACACTCATGTTCCAAAGTGTATGTTAACAACTCTGTGCATTTGGGTCATTTATTACTAAAAAAAAATCAAATTTTGATCCAAAATAACTGAGCTAATTAAATGCTAGGTCAATAATTAACAAATCAAACAAGCACGCTACTTGCATACACAGTCCTTTACAAAATACAAATGAAAAGGAATTACTAGAGATCATTCATTCATCCAGTAGCCTGTCCTGTGTAGAAATTCGCCTCCATAATGATCAAAATGTTATTCTATCATAAATGAAATATCCTGCATTGTATTGTTGTCATATGTAAATTATTTATCACATCTTGAATCCATCTACATTGATGTCTTTCTCTTCTCTACCACCCTAGCACACTTGCCTCCATAATGATCTTTTCTAGACTTAAAAGTGGGGCACATAAAAAAGATAATACCCTGCAGAAAACCATGTCAGTGAGAAAGGTGGTAGGCAACCTTACAAAAGCATGACAATGCTTAAAATGAGATGGTAACATAACAGTTGTAGTTGTGATAAAAGTTGTAATTATTATGACACTTACTTAGTAATAGTAGTATCATAGTAGTAGTAGTAGTAGTAGTAGTAGTAGTACCAGCAGTAGTAGTATAGTAGGTGCAAGTAGTAGTAGTAGTATTTGTTACTAACAGTAAAAGTAGTACTCAGTAGTATAATAGTAGTGGTTGTAAGATCCTTTACTAATACCAAAACCATAATGACTGGTATCTGTCATATCTGATGCACTATAATTGTTTATATTTTTTGTTGCCAATTTCACACATATACCCATTTAACTAACAATGAACACAAAAATAATACAAAGCAGAAAAACTGACAACAATTAACTCACTTTTTTCATTTTGCAAGCTGCTCTGTTGGCAAACATGATTGATCTCTCTCTATGAAAATGTAAAGGGCATATGTCCAATGCTTCTGTGTATGCAATAATGGCTTCATCATAGTTGCTGCTACGAAACTTCTCATTTCCCTCATCCTTTAACTTCTGGCCTCTTTCTTTTCTTTCCTGTGAAAAAAATAAATTATAAATGATGTTAAATTTTGTGACTTTTCAATAAATTCTTCGAACAATTATCAACCCTTAACTGTTGTTAGGTCAAAAAAATATGAGTGAATCTCATATCTGCAATATGCCATGAAGGCACAGAGTCAGAGTACTTCATATTTAAATACTAAGCTCCACATTTTAAGCAATTTACAAGCAATTGTGCATTTACGAGAAACATTTTAAAAATGTTCTATATTTAAAAAGGTGCTATAGTTGCAGTTATTATGACAATTGCTTATCAAGACAGTGGTCTGGGTTCTAATTCCTTCCGTGTTCCTCTTTCAAGGATAATGTATCACACCTAGTAATGGACCTAAATGAGCCGTCTTAGCCAAATATTTCATCCTTTTTTGAATGGATTTCCAAGGTTTTCTCAAGGTATTTTTTTTACATTTTTAAGTTTGTTTAGGGCACATACAGCGTTTGGTGCATGCACGCATGCTTGGACTCACAGATACTCAAACACACAAAAAACTCAATTTTTTATGCAAAAGTATTGTTCGAAACATCAAATTCTGCAGACAGAAGTGCAGTAGTAGAAGGAGCATCAGTAGCAGAAGGAGCATCAGTAGCAGTGTAGTAGGTACAAGCAGTAGTAGTAGTAGTTACTAGAAGTAGTAACAGTAATAGTTACTAACAGTAATAGTAGTTCTTTGTAGTAGTAATAATAGTAGTAGTTGAAAACTGTTAAATTGTAGTCGAAAGTATTAAATGCAGTTGTACACAAGTGACCTTTCATTGACACAATATAAACAACAAATGAGCTCACAGTTTACTGGAAATCACTGTATATATCTGAGCAAATGTTGGCAGCTGAAAACATCCCCAGCAGCCACAATCACTCTTATTTCACTTTGAATTTCCCAGCTACAATTACAAATTGTTAAATGTCTCATCTTTTTTTCAGTTTTGTTTAATTTTTGCTAGTTTTTCCCAACCGCTAAAATATAAATTGTTGTTCCTGTGTTCTTTCCCATTTTCAAGGTCCCCCATGACCCTGGCTAACTCAGAGGTCAGTATGTCAGACTGACAAACATTTTTGTAAGATTTACTTTTTAGGATCTAATTACTCGCCGATGGATTTCCGCAACCAATGTTGCCAGGGCAGTGAACTCACAGCCTACTCTTTGCAATTTCCAACTGCTGTGAGGTTTTTAATATTCCCAACTTGCACACAGAAACCCCTGTCGTTCATCCAAGAAGGTTAAGTATATTATCTTAGTACATCATATAAAAAACCCAACGGTTTTTGTAAACATTCCCAGTCCTGTGAGGTTCACCTAGTCTTGTGAAATGAGTTTCATTTAATTTACACAATTCTCTGACTACTGTCTAGGAAAGAAAAGTAGTCAGGAAGGGAACTGTCATCATACCTCAATATGCCAAGATCTAGAAAATGTGAATACTTAACCTTTCACACCCATAGGGGATTGCATTTACCTACTGTAATTTTAAAAACTCTCATTTCTTTTTATTCACTTCAACAAATAATTATTTTTAACAACAGACACAATGAATTTAAGGAGACACACTACAGAATAAAAGATTACATGCAATTAAAATTCAGAAATTAAGATTTCACTTACCTTCTTCTCATCTTCTGTTAATTTTTCCTCCATATTTTTTCTAATTTCCAAGTCATCTATAATAGCTTGTTCTGTCTCTTGTTCTTCTGACTCTTCATTAGCAGCATCACCGGCAGTAGAAACTAAATCCTCACCCTCTTCATCTGCATAATTATCTTTATTTTCCAATAGAACAAATCTATCCTCTTGATCATTGTCTTTATCATTATCATAATCTCCATCACCTTCATCTGCTGACTGATATTCATCATCGCTGTTTTTCAATCTCAGATCACCATTTTCACCCTCGTCTTCACTAAGTTGGATAGTTTTCAAAGTATGTCTAAGCTGTGAGTCAGGTGATGAACTGACATAGTCATTACCTCTGTTTATTGCTGGTACATCTAAGTCTGAGCTCACAGTGTCTAAACTAGTTGCTGGCTCTGTAAAGTCTAATTCATTTCTCTCTGCACAGCACGTTCTTTGATTTCTGTATTCTCTGTGATTGTCAACAAACTCCTCCTGGCCGATAACACAATTATCCCTGAAATAACAATCCTCTGAAGTAACTGTGTTTGCAGACAGATCTTCCGGAGGACTTTCACTCTCCTCCTTGCCCACAGATGACATCTTGGTCCAAATTACTGCAACAGAAAGATAACTTTAAACTTTATAAAAGTTTAAATCACCAATGTACATCAAGAAAGTCTTGAAAATAGGTGTGTGCACTATTTCATACACAGCAAGACATATATTATTAATAACCAGAATGGTCTCTCTTCTCTGTTGCTCTTTATCCCCATTGGGGCATATACTCTCAACCAACTCACTATTCTTTTATTTTAAAGTTGCATATTCCTTACATGTACAGACCTACAAGCAATTGGAATCAACGACTGGCAAGAGAAGGTCCACCAGAGAGACGAATGGAGACGGATTGTATTTGCAGCAATGAACCTCAATGGCTCGGAACGCTGAAGAAGAAGAAGATATTCCTTACAGGACGTTGCAGTCAACACCAGCATTTTACTACTGTTGTTGATATCTTGGCAAGTTTACATTCAGCAGTTTGCTATTGCTTTCTGAACGACCAGCTCCCATACCAACACGTTAAAACCAGCATGACACGATCTGCTGCCAAATCGGTCACCGCTGTGTTTCGAACGTGGGTAAGCGGCGTTACGAATTGTGTCTGCAACGCCATCGCCACAGAGAACGGCAACTCACTCTAGGCCACCCTATCTTTAGCTATCTCATGTAGATCCATTAATATCCTCACAATATTATTCAAACTCTCTTCTCAGTGTGTTTTTTATGCCTTCCTCTATTTCATTTGCCCTGCAGATTCCAGACAAAGTACTTTACAATAATAATATTCTCAGTTTTTCTTTATATGTGTTCTATTCAGCGATGGCATTGTTTCCTCACCTCTCGAATCATTGGTATTTGTTTCATTCTCAACAAGAAATGCAGGTTAAGTGACAGCAAAATTACGTGAATTTGTTACAGCAGAATCAAGGATACTACCGATGTATCTAGCAATTACGAGGGTAAGTTAATAAGTAAGTCACAAATGGCTGTAGAAAAATAACTAAATTTGATAAACTGACTTGAAACCAGTTTATTTGTATACATACATTGTCCCTTTATTTCTCAACATAATTTCCACGAACATTGATGCACTTATCCCATAGTTTTATCAGTTCTCATAAACCGGCTGCACAGAACTGCATGCTCTATTTTCTAAACCACGTTTTCACTTCACATTCAACTTTGGCGTCATTCGCGAAATGTCTCCTGCCAAGGTGGGTTTTCAGTGGACCTAGCCCCTAGCGATTTCCAGTAAAGCGGTGCAAAGTTGGGGTAGAACATGTTACAAGGGCGAGTCAATAATTAAGTCACACAATTCTGTGGGATGGCAGGTAAATGAAGACAGGGCACACAGATTTATGCAGCCAGTTTGGGAGAACTGATAAAACTATGGGATAAGTGCATCAATGTTGGTGGAAATTATGCTGAGAAATAAATGGACAAACTGGTTTCAAGTTGTTATCATATTTAGTTATTATTCTACAACCATTTGTGACTTACTTATTAACGTACCCTCGTATTACAGAGACAGATGTGTGGTAATGTTTAAAAATAGACAATATAACAAGTTAAATGTGCACTGAGTTGCTCAATACTAATAACACCCGAACCAAACAGATCTGATACACAAGACATATAAGAGGGAGGAAAAGCAAACGTATATATTAAATTTACAACCTTCTTTCTTTCTTTATGTATTGTTTTCTTATTTTTCACTATTTGTAGAAGTACCCCCCCCCCCCCCCCAAAAAAAAATGCAACGCTTTTATAAACTTATATTTTAAAATGTATTCAATAATTTAATAAAAATGACAAGACAGTAATAGCATGGATACAAATAAAACTGCACTTTTGAAATCTGCATTTCTTCTACCTTAGGATGGCATTTTATAAAAACTGACAACCTAGCCCTGTAGAAATTCTTGAAACGTCCACCCATATGAGGTTTATTCTGCGTAATTGCATTAATTATAATTGATTTGAGAAACTATGCTCAGTGACAGTCGCTTCTTTCTCTAGAGCCACTCCCTAGAACCCACCAAGAAGTAATTGTGATCATAGAGGAAATGAGCGAGCTGACAAGCTTGCAGGTGAGGCTACTGTGGAAGGCGGACGAGCCATGGACCAGGCTGACATTCTGAATACTCTACGAGAAATAAGACTTTTGCGAGAACCAAGTGATGACTGTGAATCTACAACCATGGTCAGACTGCAAAAACAGCAAATTAAAAGAGGTGTGGCCAAACAAGAATACTACACAGGAAGCCAAAGAAGATTAATAAACCAACACAAAACTGGTGTTGTCAGTTGCTACACGCTGCAGGATTTACTGAGGAGTGGATCCGAGCACTTACGGACTGAATGGTTCGATGTGCAATGAGGATGATCTGTCAACTAACTAACTATGCTAACCGTGCCGCAACTCAAACTGAAAACGGAAGTGATATACCGCACCATCCCGGCCTGATCCATTGTGCCCCCAAAATGGCTGCTGTCAAGACCATTTATGCTCACGACGTCATTCATTCACTCAAATATCACGTGACAATAACAGACGCCATCTTCGGTTCTGCCGAAAAGGTTAGTCTAACATTCTATACATAGCGATTGGTTGAAATTATCCTGACTTTTAGATAAAATTAATTATTTGGCAAAATGTAAGAAATTTTATTTTCTGGAGCTTGTGTATTTAATTTGAATGGTATTTTTAGATGTATATTCAAATTCTGCACCCATTTTTACATATATGTGGAAAGTTTTATCGATTATGGTCAATTATGGGGGTAGACAAAAATTATTTCTGCTGACGTTTCGTCCTTGTAAATGGAAATTCAAGATGCCAGCTGACACAATTATTGATCGGAATAGGCTCAAAACATGTTAATTTCAACTACTACAGTTAAAGAGAAAACAAGTTTAAAGATTATTAATAATTTATTTGTATACTTGTAGCTTAAAAAAAAAAAGAGAGTTGCTTTTTGTGGATGATGCTGCGATTACGACCCACTCTGAGGAAGAATTACAACATCTACTATCTGCATTCTCCAATGCTTGTTCTGAATTTGGTTTAACAATTGACAAAAAGAAGACACAGATTATGTCACAAGGTGCACATGGTGTACCATCAATCTTTATTGACGACGCCGAACTGGAGATAGTAGACAATTTTACATATCTAGGAACAGAGGTAAATAGCAAATTATCCCTCGATCAGGAAATCAACATCAGGATTGGCAAGGCAGCAACAACAATGAACATGTTAGCAAAAAGAGTCTGGGAGAACAGGAAGTTTACTGTCAAAACAAAAGTCCTCGTCTACCAAGCCTCTGTCCTTAGTACTCTTCTTTATGGCAGTGAAACCTGGACAACTTACTCACGCCAAGAGAAACGTTTAAACAGCTTTCATATGCGGTGTCTGCGAAGAATACTTGGTATTAAGTGGCAGACAAGATCACAAATACTGAAGTATTGGAAAGATCAAGTTGTGTGACGGTGTATTCCATGCTCAGTCTTCGTAGACTTAGATGGATAGGACATGTTAGGAGGATGGATGATGGTAGAATACCAAAGGACATCTTTTTTGGTGAATTACAGATGGGTAGGAGATCTCAGGGTCGGCCTCTACTACGATACAAAGATGTGTGTAAGTGGGACATGATTGATACAGGCATAGATAATGCACATTGGGAGCAAGTCGCCGCTGAACGTGTTGCACGGAGGGCAAACATCAGAAATGGAATAAAGACAAAAGAGAAAATGATTGCAGATAAAGCACACACAGAGTGTGAGAGACGTAAGATGGTGCATAATAGTGGAAATGACCATGTTTTCACATGCATCTACTGTGGGCAAACATTTGCAGCAAGAATTGGCCTTACCAGCCACACTCGCCACCGCCATGGGTCGTAGTTATTAAGCCTTTTTGAAGCACAATGTACCAAACTATCATCTGTCAAGACGGAAAGGTGCCAATGATGGAAAAAAAAATACTTGTATACTTGTACTATTTTTATATCATTTAACATGACGGAACATATATTTGAGGTCAGTTTTCATATCAGTCTAAGACCCGTTTGAGACAATCTCACACTGGAGATAATGGCCACACTGAAGAGTTCCAAAGCCATGGTAATCATGTCAATATTTTAGCCCGAGACACCTTCACAAAAATGTGAATATCTCCACTTAGAATTGACATACAGCATCATTGAGGTACCATTAGATTTGGTTTATCAATGCCAATCTATATGTGGTGGTCTCATTAGTAAATACTCAATTTTAAAATCATGATCGTACCTATTAACTTCACAGCCATACTACTTTGTTAAATTTATGATTTATATTATCAGAATCATATATAACACGATCATATATAACTCAGTGATTGGTTATGGACTAAGACTGCTCACTGTCTCAAAGAGTCAGCTGGTGAAATTAGAGCACATACAGAACGAAGCTATGCGGGTCATTCTGGGATGCACCAGAGACACCCCAGTAGTGTGTATGCATTACCTCATTGGTCTGCCGACTGTTGCTGGTAGGCTCAAGGTGATGCAGGCGAAGGCATACCTCAGAGTAGCTGCAGACACAGGTCACCCATTGCATGAGGCGCTGGACGCCGTTAAGGGTCAGCAACTGATAAGAGGGAAATCATGGATGGCTCAGGCAGAGGATATGATCAGACAGATGTGCCTCTTGGAGAACATTAGGCGAGGAGAGGAGTGGGTCAGAGTGCCAGTGGAGTAGTCAGACTTGTGCAGAGTTATAATCACATTAAGCCGGGAGTGCAGGGAGTGGCCAGCAGGGGCCACGGAAGTGGAAATCCAGCAACTAATTCAGGATAATGCTCGCTCGGGTGATGTGATTGTCTACACAGATGGGTCAATGTTGAGAGGTAGGAGAAGTGCCTGGAGGTTCTTGGCAAACGCTAATGGTCAACGTTTGGTGCAGGAGAGCCTGGTATGATACCACAACATCTAGCTTAAGAATGGAGGTTGAGGCGGTCAGTGCAGCTTTTCGCTGGATGGAGAAAACAACACACACACACACATCGTGATTGTATCTGACTCAGAAAACATGCTGAGGAAGGTGAGGACAGGGAAGCTTCGGGCAGAGTGGCTTGCTTCGCTTCAGAGGTCACAGGTGGCAAGCATCGCCTGGATATTTTCTCCGGGGCATGCCGGTGTGCTGGGGAACGAACAGGCGGACAGATTGGCTGGCTCTGCAAAACTTGGTGGAGTATTGATGCATGACAAGGCAGACATGGTTGCGGCCATGTGGGAGCACGTGCACACCTCGGAGGAGCAAATGGATCCCCATGGTCTGGCAAGAATGAGACAGCGAGGAGTGACGGGATCTGGCTGACACTCGACGCTCATAGGAAAGGCGAGACGGACATATAATCAGATTGCTACTGGTACTATTGGTGTTGGAACTCTTCGCTGGCTGCTAAGGATGGGGACGGAGCGCTTATGGGAATGCCCCGAATGCTGTGAATGTGATGTCGGTTCCTAAATCAATCACATGCTGTGAATGTGATATCGGTTCCTAAATCAATCACAATCAATCACATAACAGGATTTAGTCAGAATTTTAGCAGTAGTATCATTTTTCACTAATTTTTCCAGCTTTTAAGTGCACTTTCTCCTGCATTATCACACTCGACAGACGGTGCAGAGAGCAGAACCCTGTCGCTGTCAATGCAGAAGTCAACGCGCTCATCTATGAACACTCAGATAGCCCCAAAGTGCTCATCTATACATATGGATCTGTTGTAAAGCAGCAGAGAAGTGCGTGGGCATTTACAGCCTGTTCAGTGGGCCGAACCGTTCAAGAATCCAGTGGGGCCCACTCTATGACCACGAGCAGCATGACGATGGAGGTGATGGCAGTTACACAGGCTTTTATATGGCTGGAATCACAGCATTATACCAACGTGTGTACTAAGTGACTCAATGAGCATGATTCAGATGATCAAAGCTGGATCTGTACGTAGACAGTGGACTGAGTCGCTGCGGAAGTCTGTTGTTTCTAAAGTCACCTTCATCTTCGTCCCGGGACATGCGGGAGTCGAGGGAAATGAACGAGCTGATAAATTGGCTGGCTCTGCACCCCCTGTAGATGGCCAGCCCATGGATCGTGCCGATGTTATTAACGTCCTTAAAGTTAAAGATATGGCAAGAACAGAGGACTTTGACGTCAGTGAATCCACATCGCTGTCCAGGATGAAAGACTTGGGAGCAAGAATCGGCACAGCCAGACGCGAGAGGTACATCGGGAAAACAGGGTGCCTCGTCAACCAACACAGAACTGGCACTATTAGCCACCGGACGCTGATGAATATGCTGCGGGGGGGGGGGGGAATCTGGGCACATATGGACCTGTCCGGAGTGCAATGACGATACCTCAGCTGATAACTGATGTCTGATGCACATTAAGGCTTGTAAAAGAGTACTCTTAAAAATACTTCTAAAAATACTTCAAAAAAGAATTATGTGATACATTTTAAGTGCAATGTATCAAAACGTCTGTCTCCCAGCTAATGCTATGCTGGAGGGAGGATCTGAGCACCTATGGACATGTCCGGAGTGCAATGAAGATACCCCAACTGATAACTGATTTTCACTTACGAACAACAGCTAGTTATTTTACAATCAAATTTATGAAAATATATAACAGGCATTCATTCATTATGTCAAACTGTTCATTATACTCCACTCACACCAAACTGAAACTGCAGCCGTTGCCGTTGATTTTTTATTCAGCTCAGATTCATTTTCATGGTTAGCTCACCTGTGTTTCAATATTGACATTCTTAAATAATATATGACTAAGCTTAAATCTAAAAGAGATACTACTTTACTACCTACCAGTCTATCTACGCCAACTATTTAACCTTTTAATCGCCAAGCGATGTTTGTTGAACTGTTTGCTCAGATTTCTGCGTATGCGTCGAGCCTGGAACTTTCTTGTTTCACTTCGTGTTCTCGGACTCGAGGATTATGTTATTTTTGAAAATGCTATTGCCGGGGCAACTGTCTTGCCTAGCGTAGTGATACTCCCGATACGTATCCCATTTTGGTTTGTAATAAAGGTGATTTCATTGCACCAAGTTTGATCCCCACATGGCCCGGTCTCTTTCAGCAGTGCGGCCTGCCGAAAGCGTCGCTGATAGACGAAGTCCGTAACTCCAGCGACCACTCCCAGAAGTCTCCGGGGAAAAAATTGCTCTCGTGAGCCGAATAACGGCGTGCCGTAACGAACCCAATCCCTTCGGGGCACTGGCAGGCGGCTTAATCACTTCGCAACAGAGACCTCCACAACTCCCCCTCTCCACCCGATTTGTTTGTAATAAATAAGCTTTGACCAACTATTACTAGGTGGCGGATAGTGGAGTCGCCTTCTAGAGATAGTGATTAACCACGAATATATTGAATAAGCTCTATGAACCCAATGCAATCAATCAATCAATCATGTGCCGTCTCCGCAATGAAAGTTGGCTGCAATGGATCTCCAACACTGTCTGTCTCTCGCCTTGACTGTACTTTCTGTCAGGATGATGTTCGTCCATCTCTTGGTGTTATCCTCTCAATTGTATCGTTGTCTACCTTTTGCTCGCTTGCCCTCAACCTTGCCTTCCAGTATGGTTTTTATAAGAGTATCATGTCTTTTAACCTGGCCAAAATATTTCACTTGTCTCCTCTTTATTTCTTTCATCAACTCTCTCTCTTCATTCCCAGTTTTTCTAGGACCTCTGCGTTTGATTGTTTTTGTTTCCATGAATTCGTCTGTATACCCACATCTCCACTTTCTAGTAGTTTGTTCAATGTCCAGGCTTCCGCGCCATACAGTAGCGTTGAATATACGTAGCATTTGACAATTCTCATTTTTAATGCGTTATTAATCTCTCTAGATCAGTGTTTCCCAACGTTTTTTGTGCTATGCCCCACCTAAGCCTTTCTAAAATTCTTATGCCCATCCCCCCCCCCCCCCCCCCAACATATGCATCATTTTTAATATTCAAAAATTGAAATGTTCATCAAAGAAACTTTAATTTTTTTTTAGAAGGGCTCACGGTTCCCAGGGGGCCCAGAGCTGTGTGTCGGTTGTGTTGGGAGAATTTTTTTTTTTTTTGGGGGGGGGGGGGGGGGGGGGGGTTGGCGGTTACCCCAGACAAGCTGGTTCCACCGCCTCCCCCTTTTTTGAGTGGACCCTTAGTCTCACTGTGAGCTATTGCCCACAGTGGTCCACCAGGCCCACATCTAAGGTGAAGATATGTGATGGGTTTTTATTTGATCATCCCGGCCCCCGACCAGACCAGGCGCACTACTGGGGGGAGAGCAGCAAATGCACCCGATCCTAGTCATAGGACCGATAATCGCTAGGAAATTATTGAGCAAACACAGTAAGTAAATATTCAAAACATATAATGGAGAACTGAAATTTAAGTACAAAATAATTTTAATGAAAGATGTTTCTATATTATTTTAATTATTAGTAATTATTTAAATTTAGTGACATCCTTGCGCTTGATGCTTGCTGCAAAAGGATTTTATGTCAGATTCCAATTTAGTTAACTTCAGTCTCAAGTCTCCCCGTTTTGTTATATCCAGCCGATTTCTTCCATTTTCGAATTGCCCCCTTAACAATTGAATTGCCCCCCTGTGGGGCGTGGGCCCCACGTTGGGAAACACTGCTCTAGATGATAATACTGAATTCATGCCGGTGAAAGCTAGTTAGTTAGTTAGTTAGTCGACAGATCATCCTCGCTGCACATCGAACCATTCAGTCCATAAGTGCTCGGATCCCCTCCTCAGCAAATCCCGCAGCGTGTAGCGGCTAACGACGCCAGTTCTGTGTTGGTTTATCAATCTTCTTTGGCTTCCTGCGTAGTGTTCTTGTTTGGCCACACCTCTTTTAATTTGATGCTCTAGCAGTCTGGCCATTGTTGTAGATTCACAGTCATCACTTGGTTCTCGCAAAAGTCTCACATCACGTAGAGCATTCAGAATGTCAGCCTGGTCCATGGCGCGTCCGCCCTCCACAGTAGCCTCACCTGCGAGCTTGTCAGCCCGCTCATTTCCTTGTACTCCCGCATGCCCTGGCACGAAGATGAAACTAATCTTTGCCAGCCGAGACCGCTTCAGAGGCAGCAACCATTCTCTTCGGATCGACCCCTCCTCTATCCTCTTGATTTAAACGTAAACACAGACTGCTGAGAACCACACACGCTGCTGAAAATTCACTCAAGGAAGGCTTCGCTCGATGCACGAACTCCGTAGCACCCGCGCAGATCTTGAGTATAAACTCCTGGTTTTACATCCTGGCACACCAATTACACGCAAGAGATGAATAAATCCATCCCCTACGCGAAAAAGTTAACGAACACAAAACAACACGACCGTCCGTCGCCATCTTGAAACCGGCTGTTTTGAGTATAAACATAAAGAATCCTTTTTGTGCCTTGAATTTTAATGAATATATGGTGCTAGCCCCATATTTGTGTACTGGTCAGTGCTCAATTTCTAATCCGGTGAAAGCATTTTTGGCCATTCCTATTCTCTTTTTGATTTCCATTTCATTTCTGCCTTCATCTGTTATTATATGTCCAAGATAAGAGAAACTTGTTATTTGTTCTAGTATTTGCCCATTTACTGTGATGTTTATTGATGATCTTTCCTTTTCTCTGCTAATTATCATAGTTTTTTTTATTTTAGATGTTAATATTTAAGCCACATTCTGCACTGTGCCTGTTTACTTCTTCCACTAGGTTTTGCAACTCTTGCTCACTTTCTGCTAGTAACACGGTATCGACAGCATATCTAAGATTGTTTATTATTCTTCCATTGATGTTGAGTCCAGGCATTTCAACTTGTTTAAAAATTCTTTCTGTGTATAGATTGAAGAGGCTTGGGGACAGTACACATCCCTGCCGTACTCCTCTTTTGATCTCTATATAGGCGACGAATAGTTATTACTGCATCTAATAGACGCCACTTGTTCCCAGTACATCTTTTTAATAGCCTGTTCTACTTCATCCGTTAATATTTTTTGTCCATCTTGAGTATTAGTATTATACGATGTTGGTCTACTGACCCTGTTGTCCCAGAACAAATCTTCTGTGTACTCTGTCCATCTTTTTTTAATGTCAGTGTTATTAATAATTTCTCAATTTTCTCCTCTGATTCAACCGTTTCCTGTTACATTATTTTACTTCTTTGCCAATCTTTTTATTATTTTTCTTCTTTGTTAATCTTTTTATATGTTCATGTAATTCTTTCGAGCTGTGTTTTATTTCCAGATCCTCTATTTCTTTGCAATGTTTCTGCAGCCACTCTACTTTGGAACTCTGCACATGTAACGTATTTCTCTATCTATTACTATATACTCTGGAGTGTTCATTGCTTTCTTTCTTTGAGACATTTTACTCAAGATTTCATCGGTTATCCATAATTGGTTTTTCTTAATAATCTTTACTGGCAAGGTGGTATTTGCAATCTGAATACTGGTTTTTACACTTTCCCATTTTGTATTCATTTTATCCTCAGGATTTTCTCGTCGATATTGTTCCATACTTTCAATGATTAGCCCATCATATCTATTTGTGACCTTCAACTAGGTATAGTACCCAATGCAGGCCGTGGTTATTGAAACGAAGCGAGATAATTGGTGGGGCAGCTTACAGGGCCGTTTCGTGCTGTTATACAGAGAGGCGGCCGCATCAGGCGGCACCGTAAGGGCAGTGGCGTCACTGGGGTTGGTGTCACCCAGTGCGGTAAACTCTTGGTGTCACCCCTCTAGACTTTCACCATGGTCTTCTTCCGAGTGTTCCTGTACCATATATAATAGCATATAGTAATGTTTGTAAAATAAGTCAAAAAGTTAATAAGGACATAAAAAAGAAAACAAATTGAACAATATAACTTCAATACTTCAGGTAAAACATAAATAAAGAACTTCGACAAACTCGGACAAAGTTAAATTTTTGTTATTTTGCTATGTCTGCTTTGTCAAATTTGCAATTTTTTTATTTTGGTGTCACCCCTTGATGGTGTCACCCGGTGCGGCCCGCACCCCCGCACCCCCCCCCCCCCTAGTGACGCCCAGAGTCTGGTTCCTGGACTGGTAAGCGTCTGGACTTTTTGGTGACGTCACTCACAGCCCAATATAAAAAGCGTTGCAGTAAACAAGTGGCGAGAGTTGACCAGATTTCTGAAGTTGGAAAGAGCGATGCAGTATTCCGAGTTGTGTTACATAAAAGAAACTAGGGGTGTCAATTTGTTGATAGTTATCGGCGGACATAGATCCAGTCTGTGATCGCCTAGTTTCGATTAGCAACTGGAATAGGCATATGGTGGGCTATTAATCATATCTAACTTAGAGTATGATTAGGAATAGAGTATAGTACTGTGCAGTGATATAATGTATTATAGGTGCGGTGATATAATGTATTATAGGTGTGGTGATATAATGTATTATAGGTGTGATGATATAATGTATTGTTTTATAAGTGCGGTGCTAGAAAGTATCATAGGAGCGTCGGCACTAGTATTCTATTGTGTGGCTTCAACTAGCTTGTGTGATATATAATTTTACTCAGGGAGTTGAGGACAATGTAGTGGAATAATAATTAGAGAGATTAAGGATGGTTGAGAGGGAGGAGAGGAATGTGAAATGGTAGGATCTTCCAGTAGGGCATCTGCTGGGTTTCTACCCGTTCCATCATCATATGATGAGTTATTTGGCCGTATGACAGAGATCGGATCTCTGTTATAGATCTGAGTGCTGCTATTGGCCTACACTCACCTAATTCCGGCCAGGATTGAGTTGCCCTCACCATGGTATTCTCTATTCTACAGGTTCCATTTACAGGTCCACGTATGTGTGCTATGATTTTGACCAGTGAAGCTAACACATTTTAGAAGATGATGGCTCAGAATTTGAAGACAGAAGTTGCTGAGAGGCCGCTACATTGGGCTTATACCCAAGTTGGTTTGCGGGAACCTCACTTCTGCTGAGCAGGATATGCTGATGATACTTATGTTTTAGCAAGTGATAGGTGTATCACTGAACAGTCAGAACATTATATATATATATTCTACATATACAACACTGCTACCAGAAACAGTCATATAAATATTATACTGATACCTGGAACTTCAGATTGTGTTGTTAATATGGGGAATCTTTAAAACCAGTGACACTAGATCAAGTAAGATTTCCCCAGTAACAGTGACAATAGTGTTAGAATTTTCTAATTAACATTCGGTTAAATACCAGAGGAAATTCATAGTGTAAAATAGATTGAAGACTCTCATTAGACAGTGTTTGTCATGGGTGTCCAAGCATCCTAGTGGTCCAAGAGACAACGGAGGAAGTCTTCACGTGACCGGAGGAGCATCACCTTGGTGAGGTTGCTTGTCTGGACTGAATGGTGCTAGTGTGTTCTCAGCACAGTGATATGAATGACTATACTCCTGAACACTGATCTGAGTCTACAGACACTTTAGAGTACACGTCACACATTCTACACTTTATATACACACACACACTTCTCCTACATATACTCTTTACTTTAATAAATTTCTTGTGTTATTTGTTGAAGCAAGAGTTGTCAAGTATGTTATGTTGGGGAAGAATGAGAGGGGGCATGATCCAGGGGTGAGTAAGAGTGAGAAGAAGGTGTCTTCAGATTGAGGGAGTGTTGTGGACGGAGTCTACTGGATATCTCCAGGGTAGTGATATTGAATTAAAAGAAATGTGGGTATTGATTCCCCTCACTCCAGGGACGACACTAAAGTGGTAAAGAAGAGCAAATAACTACTACATTCATTCTTTACACACACGACACGACCGATGTTGTATTTTCCAAAGCACACAGGCCATGAACTCGAGCCCGTACCCACACGTACATTGAAATCACGGAGCATATACATATAGTTGGATTTTGGAACGGCCTTGATCACAGTCTAACTCCTCATAGAAGGAATCCTTCACATCATCAGCGGATGTGAGCGTCGGTGCATATGCAGTGGTAATAGTGGCAAAACCATAAGAGGCTGCCAAGCGCAGGTATAATAGCCTTTCATTACCTCCAACTGGAATTTCAATCATTTCCAGTAGCGAATTCTTCACTGCAAAGCCCACACCATGTTGCCTTTTTGGTCTGCTTGCCTCTACCCTTCCAAAAAGGTGTAATTATTTTCCCTGAGTGACCCTTCTTCAGCGAGGCGTGTCTCCTGCAGGCCAGCAATATCAATGTTAAGACTATTGAGTTCGGCATCAATCCCAGCTGTTTTTCTCACATCGTCAATATTGGTCGGGTCAGTGGAAAATCCTGGACACATGGTTCTTACGTTCCAGGTTGCAAGCCGTAGCTTGAGGTTTGTATGTTTTTTTTTTAAAGTAATACCTGGTGCATTGGCTTTACAGCCTGCGATTCAGATTTTGTCCTAGCCCCAAGCACCCATTGAAGCAGGCAGGCTATGGCGGATCAGCACCCAATTGGCCGGGGGATGCCCAGCTTGAGGAGTTCGGTAGCTGATCGGTGACACCTGTAGGTGTCTCCCACCGTCAGAGGCAACCCGTAGCGCCCCATGTCTACGCCAGTTGACAAGGACTTATAACCCATAACTGCTACCTCTCGCTTTGATTCCGAGACCGGTTAAGACCAGGGATGGAGTTATACCTCTTCATAGCACAAAACCTGGGCTAAAATATAGAGAGCATGTGTTGTCCTCTCTCGACCTGCCTAGTTCACTCCGGAGGAATGGTTACACCAATACATCCGGAACAAGACAATCTGCAGAAGCTGCCGGATCA
Organism: Cepaea hortensis; assembly: GCA_963921405.1. NCBI lineage: Eukaryota > Metazoa > Mollusca > Gastropoda > Stylommatophora > Helicidae > Cepaea > Cepaea hortensis. The sequence continues at coordinate 59,594,208 of OY992878.1, read as the reverse complement.
GCAAAGCAATTCTCTAACTGTCCACCTGTCGGATATTCGATTCTAGACCAGCTGCCAACCAAGGCTTAGGGCTTGATCTGCACTGCCATGACATTTTGTCGTTAGGCTGCATTTCCTCGCACCAGGATAAGGCTTGTAACCTCCCAGCTGCGCTCTTGCACCTGAAGCCGTTGGCACAATATGGGGTATCGGGTTTGGTAAGCGCCGTCCAAGCAGGTAGTACCGCCTACTGCTATATGGTAGCTCGGTCATATCTGACTAAGACAGTTGTAGTCTCCGTGGCCAAGCCATTTGACTCGGGCTCCGAAGGTTGTGGGTTCGATTCCGGGCTGCATCCTTCGGTTCACGAGTGAAATTTTTCGGAGACTTCTGTGGGTCGTTGCTAGAGCTACGGAGTTCGTGCTTTGTGCTACGCGTTCCGCGCTGCGGAAAGAGACCGAGCCATATGAGATAAAACCCGATGCGGGACGCAGAGGTGTTTCCAAGGCACCAGGGCCGGGTTATATACTGGCCAAGACCTATTGACGCGTCCTCGTCGAGCGTCCTGGGCAACAGGTCCCTTTGGGGTCCTGGCTAAAGTCAATAGGATCGCCGATTCCTCCGAAGTCAGAGAGTGTCTGCCTGTACGGCGAGGAACCACCAGTCTGCACACCAATAAGCCAGACATGGGACAACGGATACTCATGCAAACCTCAGGTCCTGTATGACATCACACTGATGTTGGACAACAGGATGTCTTCATCCGACATACAGGACTTCGCGTTGGAGCTCAAGCCAATGAACACAAGCAAGCAAGCAAAACCCGATGCAATGAAGTCGACCCTGTCGACTTTTAAGCCACTTTTTGACTAAGACCTGACTATGTTTCTTCTCATAACGTGTCCAAAAATGTTTGACTGTCTACGTCTAATTTCTCTAATTAGTTTACGGTTGGAGGAACGGCTGGTCGAGTGGCCAGAATGCCGGATTCTCTTTCAAGGAGAACCAAGTTCGAATCCTCGGTAAGGTGTAGAGGTTCTTTTCTGTCGGGGGCAAAAAAGAAAACTTTAGTCTGCACAGTTAGCCTGCACTAGCCAAGCGACCTTAATTCCTTAGCCTCAAGATCCCCCCTCCCCCGCCCCAAGCATACACCGCAAGGTACTATATTGGCAGTACATGACAGATAACAGTTTACGGTTGTCATTTGTTTCTTATAGGACTTGGCGATTGGGTGTTCTATCTGTCCAAAGTATCTTTACATTTTTCTCAGAAACCGCATTTCAACAGCCATCAGATGTTTTTCGTCGTGTCTGCTCAGTGTCCACGCTTCGAATATATACAAAAGTACAGATTCTATGTAGCAATTCAACATTCTTCTTCTCGTTGCAAATGACATTTTTTTAAATAATTGGTTAGCACGTTTTCCACCCTGCAGAAGGCTACCTTCACCATGGCGATTCTTGTTCTAATCTCGTAAAGGTATCTCCCATCAGGTGTTATAACTGTTCCGAGATAATTATTCCGATTCACTTGTTTAAGAATATTACAATGTGGTATTTCTTTATTCTTAGTGACGCCCATAATCTGTGTTTTCTTACAATTTAATTCTAACTCTAGCTGTTTACTATGTGCAACATGCGCGCCTACTTCAGAATTAACGCAAACACACAACATCCACTGCATAGTGAAATTGGGAAGGTGAAGGGCAGCAGGTTAAAAAGAGGACGGTCGTGGATGGGTCAAGCCGAAGACATTCTTCAACAGGTGTGTTCGCTTGAGGACTTAGAACCTGGCGAGGAGTGGGTGCAAGTGCCAACAGACTTCTGCACATCCTTTTCAGTTTGCATCCAACTAGATAGAAAATGCAGACAAGAAAATCCGGCTACTGTTGAGGCTGAAGTACAAGCGTTGATTTTCGAGAATTCGCTAGACGGTGACGCGGTCATCTACACAGATGGGTCGGTCGTCCGACATGTGAGAAGCTCATGGGCCTTTACAGCTCGGGCCGGAGGGAGAATTGTGAAGGAGGACTCTGGTGCTTTCACTGAAACCACAAGTAGCCTGACCATGGAAGTCATGGCAGTAAGTAAAGCAATAACATGGCTCGAGACACAGACATTCACTAGGGCTTGTTTCCTTAGCGACTCAATGAACATGATCAAGAGGATAGAGGAGGGGTCGATCCGAAGAGAATGGTTGCTGCCTCTGGAGCGGTCTCGACTGGCAAAGATTAGTTTCATCTTCGTGCCAGGGCATGCGGGAGTACAAGGAAATGAGCGGGCTGACAAGCTCGCAGGTGAGGCTACTGTGGAGGGCGGACGCGCCATGGACCAGGCCGACATTCTGTATGCTGTACGAGAAGTAAGACTTTTGCGAGAACCAAGTGATGACTGTGAATCTACAACAATGGCCAGACTGCGAGAGCAGCAAATTAAAAGAGGGGTGGCCAATCAAGAACACTACGCAGGAAGCCAAAGAAGATTGATAAACCAACACAGAACTGGCGTCGTTAGCCGCTACACGTTGCGGGATTTGCTGAGGAGGGGATCCGAGCACTTATGGACTGAATGGTTCGATGTGCAATGAGGATGATCTGTCGACTAACTAACTAACTAACTAACTAACTAACTAACTAACTATGTGCAACAACTAATCTACTAAATGTTGCAGATCCTGCTCATTGTCTGCAATCAATACAGTATTACCCTCATATCTAGTGTTACTGATATTACGTCTCCCAATGATGATTCCTCTCAAATCTTCTACATTTCTGAAAGTAATATGGGGAGCCTACTAATCGCGCTGCAGGCGACTGCTAAAGCTTGGCGCGGCTTTGTTGATGGCCTATATTGTGGTGTTTATCCATCATGAATGACGATGAGTATTCCTTTCATCCACTGGGGTAGAAAGTTTAGAGCGGTGAGTTCTAAAATGGCGGGTAAGGCCTATTCTGGCTCGACATGTTCTTTGACAATGTGGACAAAGAATGCTTGGCGTTCTAGGAGGAGAATCTCCTGCTGTGGTTTTTGTCCAGTCTTATTACAAAGCTCTTGCAGTCCTGTTTGCTTCACAAGTGACTACACCCTTGCGTAATGATGTACGTCATGAATTTTGGTCTTTGGCAGCAGTCTCCCAAGTGTCGTGATAAATTCCAAAAGCTTTTAGCGAGATCTTCAGAGTGTCTTCAAAGAGTTTCTTCTGACAGCATCGGGCGCGTTTTCAACAGCGCAGCTCACCGTAAAAGAAAAAATCTTTTAGGGAGCCTGAAAACTGGCATGTGAGTCAAGTGTCCACGCCAGCGAATGTGATTCTTCATTAGTAGAGTTTGGATACTGGGCATGGGCGCTATTTCTAAGACTTCAGTGTCTGGAATCTTGTCTTGCCATTTTATCTTCAATATTCTAATAGGGGTAAAGAGTAACAGAAGAAGCAGAAGAAAGAAAAATTACTATCAATCATCGTCATTAAAAACTGCTGAATTTCTGCCTCAGTTTGTCCTTGAAGTTACTTCTGCACTCCCTGTTTAGGTTATTTAAAACGTGATGTCAGTGTTTCATATCCGGTCTACTATAAACACATTCATCAGCGCGGTCTGTACTCTCCTGCGTGGACATATTATTGTACTCTCTCAGTTTTTGACTGCTTTTATCCTCCATGACATTCTGCTCTTCCGTCGATGACCTTTCATCACCTTCACATTTATTAAGGGAGTCTCCTTGGCGAAGTAATCAAGTCGCCTGACTCGGGCTCCGAAGGTTGTGAGTTCGATTCCGGGCCGCGTCCTTTGTTTCACGAGTGGAAAATAGGGCTATCAAGAACAAGCCACCCAAACAGTTCAAGAAGCCTGATCCAGGGGAGGAAAATGTCACGTGGCAAGACCAACACCAAGAGACAACAGACAAACAAGATGTGCAGCATGCGAGCCGCCAAAACCGCAAAGAAGACGAGCGGAGAAAATCTGCCGGCGAGCTGCAGCCAAGAACCTGAACCTACAGTCACATCAAAGGAAGCTACCACGAGGGAGACCGACGGCAACCCACCACAGACAAGAGCCAAGTCTACTGAGAAGAAGGAGGAGAAAAACACCAGAGTCGGAAACACCGACTCAAAGACTGTAAGATGCGTTGTCAAACGTATCCCAGCGGAGCTGACAGATGAACAGATCCAGAAGCAGCTACAACAGGAGAATCCCCACATCCGAATCTTAAAGGCGGAGCGGATTCTGACGTACTCCAAGATCCCCACTACGCTGGCGGTGGTGTCGACTGAGGGCAGCGAGATACCAAGCCAGGTATTTATGAACAAGAAAGTACAACAACCTGAAAGATTCATACTAAGAATCACTCAATGCTCAAGATGCCAGAAGGCCGGCCACAGCAGAACAACATGTCGCAGCAAGACTGAAACCTGCCGATACTGCGCCGAGCACCATACATTCAAGGAATGTCCGTTGGCCAAGCTGGACAAGGACTTCCGAATACACAACAACAACAGAAAGTGTGCCAACTGTCTTGGCAAGCATGGAGCAAGATACCTGGGCTGTCCGTACCTCCAAAGACACAGAGATGTCTTAAAGATCGCCATTACCACAAAGACCCCATATACGAAAGCAATGCGGAGTTGCGAGACAGCCACGTGCATCTCACAAGCTGAAAGATCTCTGTTCCTGTTCTGCGCTTGCGTCAGACATTGCAGAGATATGTATTATATCTTGGCCCTATCACATCATTGACCTATAGCGGCTTTCTGCTTCGGCTCATGTTTTAATCTATATTTGGAGGCTGCCCATGCAGTTTAACCACAAAACAAGACATTGTAGCTCTAATTACCCTATGATGTCGTAATGACAATCGTTATAGCGAGCTAAAGTTATTAGTCCGCCAAAAGAAGCAGAAGTGGTCACGAAAACGTGCAATGCTGCGTCACTCCAGATCTGAAAACAAGAAAAAAACAAACATAATTGATTAGATGAGTTACCTTTACCCGCTAGTTCTGTCTATACTTGCACAAATTAATGGTGATTAGTTTTAGGCCACTTTACTTGTTAGTCATGTCTATATTTATACAACGAAATGATGATTAGTTTGGGGTGACTTTACCTGTTAGTTCTGTCTATACTTGCACAAATTAATGGTGATTAGTTTTAGGTCACTTTACTTGTTAGTCATGTCTATATTTATACAACGAAATGGTGATTAGTTTGGGATCACTTTACCTGATAATCCTGTCTATACTTGCATAAATTAATGGTGATTAGTTTGAGGTCACTTTACTAATTAGTCATGTCTATATTTATACAACGAAATTGTGGTTAGTTTGAGGTAACATTCGTGCTAGACATGCCTATATTAATACAACGAAATGGTGATTGATTGAATTCACCTCACCTGCTAGTCCTGTCTATACTTTCACAAATTAATGGTGATTAGTTTGAGGTGATTTACTTGTTAGTTATGATTATATTTATACAACAAAATGGTGATTAGTTTGGGGTGACTTTACCTGTTAGTTCTGTCTATACTTGCATAAATTAATCTTGATTAGTTTGAGGTCACTTTACTAATTAGTCATGTCTATATTTATACAACGAATTTGTGGTTAGTTTGAGGTAACATTCTTGCTAGACATGCCTATATTAATACAACGAAATGGTGAATAATTGAATTCACCTCACCTGCTAGTCCTATCTATACTTTCACAAATTAATGGTGATTAGTTTGAGGTATTTTACTTGTTAGTCATGATTATATTTATACAACAAAATGGTGATAGTTTGAGGTCACTTTCTTGCTAGACATGCCTATATTAATACAACGAAATGGTGATTAATTGAATTCACCTTATCTGCTAGTCCTGTTTATACTTTCACAAATTAATGGTGATTAGTTTGAGGTCACTTTACTTGTTAGTCCTGACTAAAATTGCACATCAAAATAGTGATTAAGATCTGTTCACTTTAGCTGCTAGTCCTGCCTATATAATGTGCCTATATAACCACTATAATGTGCCTATATACGCATTGAAGTTGTGATTGGTTTGATAATGTAAAGGTTCACCTTCATCACCAACGGATATCATCATGGAAGCTCTAGTCGCCTCCATTATATCCTATGCGGATTACAATATCTGAGTCATGCGTTTTATTAATCAGCGTCTGTGGCTTAGGGGTTTAGTGAACATAGATTCACCATTCCCCGAAACATGGAGTCAAGGGTTCGAAATTAGCAGCAGACGATATCGGAGCAAATAGCTATGTGTTGATTTCCGCGTTATGAACGACGGACGTTCAGAAAGCAATGGTAAATTACTTAAAATAAAATTGTCTAGTAAATCACAATATCTAGAACATATTGGGTTGATTGCGACGTTCTGTAAAACGACATGTGACTAACGTGTTTAACGGATTATTTTCCTTTGTGTGTAGGCTTATAATTTTGGATTTCAGCTTGGACAGACGTTCATTCAGCCTTCCCGTTTTTATTTCCAACTACCGGGGTATTTGTAACATGTACGAAGTTTCGCCCTTATTCTGGAAAGTAAAGGTTACAGAGCCACTACCTTAAGACCTGTTAGGGTGTAATGATCTCGAGTTCCTTATTTTGTAAAATGATTTTTCTCCCGAGTTCTTGAGTTACAAGTGCGCGCGCGCGCACACACACACACACATACCCTCATGAACACACCCACACTCATACACACATTCACACACATACATCCTCATACACACCCACACACATACATTGATACTCACACATACACTCACTCATATACACACACTCACACATACACGCACGCACACTCACACACACACTCATACACCCGCGCGCACAGTCACGCACACTCACACACACACTCAAGCACACTCACACATAAACATACACGCTGCATTTCAGAAAATGAAAAGTATCTTATGCAACAAATCATTGCCAGAACCTCTGCCTGGAAGAGGCTAATGAAAGTAAAACATTAATACATTATATAGAACTAGAGTTGAGAGACAAACAGCATTCTTTAGACTTAGCCATGTGATGAGAAGACAGGCCATGGCAAACTTAGTGACGGCTGGAAAGATCAGTGGGAAATGATACAGAAGCAGGCTGAGAGAAATGATGCTGGTTGGACTAAGGTGATGGCATGGAGGAATATGATTATTCTCTGATATTCTCTGATATTCTCTGATATACTTAATTGAATTGAAACTGTAGCATGAAGAAATATCATCAGCCGAGTTGATCCAGAACACACAGGACCGAGAATTGTGCTTTATAATTCAAAATCAAATCCAATGAATCCACAACCAAATCATGCGCTGTAGGGTTACCATGAGAGAAGGATCAACACTGTGTTGGTAATTGTAATCTATATATATAAAAGAGAATCTCCGTCTGTCTGTCTGTCTGTCTGTATGTGTGTCCTTTATGCGTTCGCGAACGGTCCATCCGATTGTGATGAAATTTTCTACACGTCTTCTAATCATTCCCGTGCAGCCAACTGTCATAGTATTTTTTAGTGTACAAACATGTTTTCTTATTATTATTTAATATTTAATTTACATTATAATGTATATATAGCGAGGGGACATAATTTCTAATAGAATTGCTATATATGTAAAATTGTTGCATATTTCTCAAATAGGTGGACCTTTTCGCTGCAGTTATCTACAGGCATATGCGTTATAATCCTCCTCCTCCTCCTCCTACCCTCCTCCTCCTCCTTCTTCCTCCCTCCTCCCCCTCCTCCATCCTCCTCCCCCTCCTCCTTCCTCCTTCTCCCTCCGCCTCCTCCATTCTCCTCCTCTCTCCTCCCTCTGCCTCCTCCCTTCTCCCCCTCCTTATCCTCCCTCCTCCACCTCCTTCCTCTCCCTCCTCCGCCTCCTCCCTCGTCCTCCTCCTCCTTCTCCCTCCACCTCCTCCTCCCTCTTCCTCCTCCCCCTCCTCATCCTCCATCCTCCTCCTCCCTCCTTCTTCTGCCTCTTCCTCCTCCTCCTTCCTCCGCCTCTTCCCTTCTCCTCCTCCTCCTTCTCCTCCCTCCTCCTCCCTCTTTCTCCTCCTCCCTCCTCCTCCTGTCTCCTGTTCCCTCCTCCTCCTCCCTCCGCCGAATATGAATTAAATGATATGATCCCCACCAGGGACTGGGTGAAGCCGGGCCGGGTCGTCTTTTTTGGGAACGGGAACGGGAGCAGAGGCCGAATATGAATTAAATAAGAAGCTCCATTTACCCAAGTTAATTGTTGGGGGAAGATGTAAAGATCTTTCAAGTGCTCTTTCTAATAATAGACAGACAGACAGACAGTAGATAATCGGGAACGGGAACGGGCGCTTATATGACTACTTATATGAATTAAATGAGATGCTCCCCACCAGGGGTGGGCGAAGCCGGGTCGGGTCAGACAGACAGACAGACAGACAGACAGACAGACAGTCGGGAACGGGAACTTATATGACTACTTATGTGAATTAAATGAGATGCTCCCCATCAGGGTCTGGGCGAAGCCGGGCCGGGTCAGACAGACAGACAGACAGACAGACAGACAGACAGACAGACAGACAGACAGACAGATAGTCGGGAACGGGAACGGGAACTTATATGACTACTTATATGAATTAAATGAGATGCTCCCCACCAGGAGCTGGGCGAAGCCGGGCCGGGTCAGCTAGTGTTATATATTATCAATGCTGTTCGCTTAATTTGTACACAATATAAGAAAGCTTAATCTGTACACAATAAGAAAATTATAGTTATATGGAACTTCAGTACAATCTTCTAAGCATATTTTTAACATCAGTAGTAATGCTAAACCATAAACATATTTTTGTGTTTTTAATTTTAGTATAAAATAGTATATATATCATTATTGAACTAAAATAATCTTACACAAATGAAATGGAAAGCGAGCGACTTAAACTGCACGCAACCAGAAAATCTGGACAGAAGCGGGCTTTATGATTGGATAAGAGGAAGAGATGTGGAGGAGGGATGCGTCTTCTGAATTGTTTAACTTCAAATGCTGAAGTCAGCCCCTGATAGAACGCAATTCTTGTAGATTTATACACTATCTTCAAGTATCTGTCTTAGTTTATCATTGTAATTCATACACTTATGTGCATGTGTCGACATTTTCCTATTGTGCATAGCAATGTGCATCATTATTTTAAACTAACTAAACTTCTAAAAAAAATATACTGACTAAACAATCAATCAGTTATTCAATTTTTTTAAACTTAAAATATTAATATATAAATATTAATTATTATATTAAATACAAACAGTTCATTGAATATTTTATTTGTATAACATGTTTACATTTCGTTTATTAAAAAATAATTTTATTGGTTAAACATTCAGCTCTTATTTATTATGATATTTTGAAGAAATAAAATTATTAAAATAAATAGTGAATAATGATTAATTTAATAAATAATACTAATTTTAAATTAGTTTAGTTTACTCCTTGGATCAACATCACGGCACACGGTGTAAAGTGTAACCCATAAGTGCTCCGTTCTCCTAACTCAAACCTGAGTCTGGAGAAACTCAGCTTAATGCACAAACTCCGTTGCATCGGCGAGGATCCTGAAATACTTTGGGTAGATTTTTAACTCGAAATTTTGCCCGGGCAGCACCGTTAGGCTACTCTTTTTCGATTTCCAACTGCCAAGGGATATTTTACGTGCGCAACAATACACACGGACGGCCGATCTCACTACCCAGAGACCAGGGGAAATTTTATTACTGGAAGTCCACGTGGATGTTTTACATGAACCCGGGACCTCCGGCACTCGAGGCGAACACCATACCTCGAGACCACTCAGCCCCCCGATTAATACTAATAGAGTAATAGTAATAATAGGGTGATTGGTGTATAACAGAAGTTTAGTTAAGTTAATGGACGTTTTATGTCATTGTAATGAAATGTCTCTATAACTGAAAACACATTATGAACTAAAAATAAAAAAGAAATAGAGTTGACAAATGAAATCCAACAATACCAGTGTTACCAGCTTTATGTCAATTATAAGTAACAAAATTAATTTGTGTATGAATTAACTTTATCTTCGAGTTGCACAAATGACAGTCAATAGAAGAATATATGTTGCCAGCTGGTCAACTTGTGTCGCAAACCGTGCCTACTCTGTAACAGTGCTAAGGCGGTCAGGCGGGTTCCGACACATGATAGTCATGTGGGCTCACAATGTATATAGTTACAGAAGTGGCAAAGAAATAGCTAAACTCTCCATGAAACACACCTTTCTTATTGAAAATAATAAATTTTTAAAAGCCTCCTGAGTGTTTCCAAATACCACATCATCGATTACATTCGTGAATGAGATTTACATAATTGATCAGCATACTGGTTAATCTTTAGTCATAGGTGTAGATGGAAAGCGTGTCATTGCAGGGCCCAAAGATCAACAGCCTTATATGTGCTGATATATTTTATAATGTTATTGCCTTGCCAAATTGGATATTTATGAAATTACCTACTCATGATGCCTGATTCAGTGAGAATTAAATATTAAAATAATGAAAAAAATAAAATACCAGTAATATTAAAATAGCCTTGGGTTTTTACAACTTAAACTGTTATTGGAGGAAGGAGTACTAGTGTCCTTCTATAGTACTACTGGTTGAGTTTCGTAGTTCTTCGTAGCAATCTTACACAAGGGGTGGGGGGATACCATTAATGAGATTAATGTTCCTCGATATGTTTTTGAAATGAGAGTAGGGAAAATAAAATATTTTGGACATGTTTAAAGGGATTTTAAAGGTGAGAGGATTGACTTCATTGCATCATGTTTTAGTTCATATGGCTTGATCTCTTTCTGCTTAGCGGCCTGCTGAAAGCATCGCACAGAGCATGAACTCAGTAGCTCCAGCGATGACTTTCAGGAGTCTCAGAAAAAACTGCACTCATGAATTGAATGACAGAGTCCCAAATTAATCCAAAACCTCGGAATGTAAGGCGGTCAGTTTAACCACTTTGCTGTGGAGATCTCCTGTGGACATGTGAAATACATGCATGTCTTGTAAAGATAATTATGAAAGTAGGTGTATAAGGAAAGCCAGAGAAGAGGAAGACCACAGTGTAAATGGATTCAAGAAGTGATAGATAATTTACACATGATAGCAAGAGGCAGGACATCTGACATATGATGGAAAGAAAGTATGAAAGACTGTTATGGAGGGGGGAAGTTTTGCAGAAAGTTTATACTGTAATATTTTTATTTTATATTTACACCCTGACTTGGTGGCTTTACACTTACTTATACCCCTCTATTGTGTCTCCACCTTGAAGTGGTGGAGGGGCTAGCATGTTCTAATGACCCCCAAGAGCTTTGCTGACATTAGTGCAGCTACTGGTAGAGTCTCCCATGTTGGACAGGTCAAGGGAAAGGAACCAGATGAAGAGAGACACAAACTTGTTGTCTTGTAGGTAGACAGGGAACAGTCTAAGGCTAGAGAAAGCAAACCCCAAAAAATGCTTGTCGAAGTCGGATGTACTGAGCCACAGGCTTGATGACACAGTAAAATACAGTTCACTTTATGATATCACTTACCTATATCTTACCACATATGTAAGTTTAAACTTTTGTTTTCAAAGCTTAATTTAAGACATCTCATTATAAATGATTAAATCTTCAACAGATAGCCACAGACCAGACTTTTACAAATTGTGCACTAAGATCATGAGGCATTTGCAAGCATTTTGGACTGTTGGTGAAAATGGCTGATAAGGATAAATCACTCGATAATATTCAAGAACAAATAAGAAGGCTGCTTGAAGAGAAGGTACCCGATTCTATATACTTAGATAAATGCAGGCAAATAAACTAAAGTAATATAAATAAGATTTTATTATAATTGTATTAAAACATGCCAACTTTTGTAACTTATTGTGATCCTGAATGAACAGTATAAGTATCCACACAATTAGTTGAATGTAATAGAACATTTCTGCGTGGTCTAGGGGTTAATGACTTTCTCCGTAATCCTGTATATTCATGTGGGTGGCGCAGATGCGTGAGATTCGGTAGCGGATCATGTCGAGTTGGTTACTTACGGAGGTATGTAAGCTGGTCGCTCAAAAAGCAATGGCAAACTACTCAGCGTAATCATGCTAAGACATCAATAGCAGCTGAAAAATGCTAGTGTTGACTGCAATGTCCTGTTAAGGATATGCAAAAAAAAAAAGAACATTGTTAGTGGCATAGTGGGATCGTTCCACTTGTAAGTCAGTTGGACTGAAATGTCATCTTCCGATTCAGAAAGAAATGGCAGACTACTGAAGATATTAAATCACCAAACAGTCAATAGGGGCTGCATGTTATTGCAACATCCTGCAAAGGACATGCAACTTTAACAAAATAGAAAATTATTTACTACATGTGTTTTTCTACCATGTACTCTTCGTTTAGCCGGCTACGTGGCTTAGAGGTTATGACTTTTCTCCGTAATCTCGTATACTCTCGTAGGTAACGTGATGACGGTGAGAATCAGCAGTGGTTCGAATCGCATCGGTAACTTACGGGGTATGTGAGCTGGCCGCTCAGAAAGCAATGGCAAACTACTGAGCGTATTCTTGCCAAGAAATCAACATACAGCTGAAAGATGCTGGTATTGACAGCGATGTCCTGTAAAGGATATGCAAAAAAAAAAAAAAACTTTGTTTAAGGACAAGGACAGGAAATTTAATTCAACGCATATATATATAATTTGTTTTGAGTTAAGTTGTACCAAATAGATAGATTTTCAAGTATGCATAGATGAAACAGTAACAATGTTGGTATCAAAGAAAAAAGTGACACCAAATTGTGAAATGGAAATAGAAGGGAGCATTCTTAACGCTTTCCGGCATGGCACATGATTGATTGATTCTTAACCGAGAGGGTCACTTTAAATACCAAGGGGCAATTATAACATCAGATGGAAGATGCACAACAGAGATTAAGAACAGAATAGGGCAAGCAAAAGCTGCTTTTCAGAAAATGAAAGGTATCTTATGCAATAAGTCACTATCATTGATTGTAAGAAAGGGAGTGCTGAAATGCTATATAGAACTTGTTTTGCTGAATGGCAGTGATTCTTGGAATGTAAATGAACAAATTAGGAAGAACTTGGAAGCAACAGAGATGTGGTTCCTCAGATTAATGTTGCAAATTTCTTGGACTGCCAGAGAAACTATCAAGGACTGCCTGAAAGAGGCTAATGAAACTAGAACATTATGCAAAGAATGTGACAATAGCTTTCTTTGGTCATGTGATGAGAAGAGAGATTTGCTACTTAGTCTACTCGAAACCACTTGAAATGTTGCTATATTTGAATTGTTAGTTATGTCTGCGTAGGCTGCACATAAGTTTGCTATATGTACATGCTACCTATTGCTAGTGCTTACTCTGGATGTCATTATTATGTGCTATTATTTCCAAAAATATAGGAAGAATTGGAAAGAAGAAACAGGGAAAAACAGCAACTTGAACAAAGGTCACTGAAAGATAATGTGTCAGCAAGATCTTCGTGTAAGTTAATATTCATCATTGTGCAAAGAGAGATTGTAGTTGTCTGTATAATAGAATAAGTGATTTTTAGCATGTCTGCAATGGAAAACTACTGAGCGTAAGCTTGCCAAGAAATCACAAACAGCCATACAAAATGTCTGTGTTGGCTGCGACGTCCTGTAAAGGATATGCAACTAATTCTATTTTATTTTATTTATTGTTTCTGTTGTGTTCTATAAAGAATATAGTATCACCTTTTCCATGTCTCCACCTTGTAGCAACACAAGAGTTTGCATGTCTCAATGACCCCAAGAGCTATGCAGATATTAAAATAGTGTTGTTACTGACCAGGACTACTTAACCTGGACAGGGACTCACTAAAAAGATAAGTTAAAAGTATGTTGCTTGGATGGTAGACTAGGAACAGTCATACATTAGAGAATGCAAACCCAAAAGAAATGTCTGTTGAAATTCAATTTACTGAGCCACAGGCTTCAAGAAACAGTTCATCATAACTATTGTTTTTACATCAGAAATTAAACGAAAGCTTGATGGTGTTAATTTTATGAAGGCTAGCCAGGGGATGATGGTGTCAGTGTTCCTTCTTGAAGAGATTCACCCAATGCTACTGGTGATCACCTTCTCCTGTTCTGTGGAGTCAAGGCACAAAGGGATAGGGTAAGAGCTATTAACCAGATACCCAAATTGCTCAGCATAATATAGTGGACAGAAGAAGAAGATGTTTATGAAGAAAATTATGGTTAAGTCAACATAGCAGCATAGTTCAAAGAAGTCTTTAATCAATATGGACAAATAAAAAATCATAACAAAGAAATAATGTAGACTGAGCTAATAAAGCAATTGACTGAAAGACAATATATGTATACCACAATATGATATACAAGTAAATGGGCATATTCTTAAGCAAGTTAATCGGTACAGTTATCTCGGAACAGTCATAACATCTGATGGAAGATGCCTTGAAGAGATTAGAACAAGAATTGCCATTGCGAAGGTAGCCTTTTGCAAGATGAAAAACATACTGACCAATAAAAGATATCTATTGAAATGAGAAAAAGAGTTTTGAAGTGCTATATAGAGCCTGTACTTTTGTATGGATGTGAAGCGTGGACAATGAGCAGTCAAGCTGAAAAACATCTGATGGCCATGGAAATGTGGTTTCTGAGGAAAATGCAAAGAATACCATGGACAAACAAAAAAACCAATGAACAAGTCCTTCAAGAAACAAATGAAGATCGTAAACTGATTAGAGTCATTAGACGTAGACAGTCAAAATTTTGTGGGCCTTTTATGAGAAGAAATGACTTGGAGAACTTGGTGACGACTGGCAAGATTGAACGGAAGAGACCAAGGGGAAGACTGAGAAGTAAATACCTGGATGGCTTGGCAATGTGGCATGGTCGAGACAGAAACACGGAGCTGATCCACCACCCTGGTGATCGAGTGAGATGGCAAACCATGACTTCCCACGTTTATCAGCATAACACATGATGGATGAGTGGCACCTTGCAGTCTTGACAGACCAAAGTATTTGAGTTGGAATGTGGCCAAAATTCCATCACAATGCCTGGGCAGAGCTTCAGAGAAACATGTGGTGCCCAAACGACATGTTCCCTCTCTCGGCCTTGCCTTGTGTTCTCCAGAGGAATGGGTAACCAATACGTCTGGCACAAGGTAGGCTGCAGACGCTGACGGCTCAGCATCAAACCTCCGAGACCTCGCCTCCACGAGTAGGTGGCGAGTGGTGGCCAGACCCTGGAACCCAAGGGACCCGACTTAGAGACATTCAGCCAAGTCCCACAGGTGTGGGCCTTGTACGCATCTACAATAGGGTGTGTACATCTGTCAATCATAAGTGTCCAAACCTGTGTAAAGCGCGTACTACCGTCAGACTCCCCACCTGACTTGTGCAGATCCTGCAACCACTGGGAATAGGCCCGCTGGAGATATTGCTCGTCTGTTGCGGGCAAATCTCTACCGACAGACTGAATGGATGGAAATATATATATATATATATATATATATATATATATATATATATATATATATATATATATATATATATATATATATATATCTATATATATATATATATATATATATATATATATATATATATATATATATATAGATATATATATATATATCTATATATATATATACATATATATATATGTCTTGGTGTCAAACCAAGAGGTAAACTAGGGTATGCCTACCCAGCATGTGAAGACAGGATTCGGCAGACTGCGCGGAAGAAGTCATTCATGATTCAACGGGCAAGACGGCGTTTACCTGCAAAGCGTTGTGGAACGTAATGAGCACGGCAAGGCACGTAGAGCGCCCTGGTCATCCACTGCACCTGTATTCGTCTCCAGTTGTCTCGACTTGTCTTGCCACTGGACTCAGATGGACTCAGGCGAGAGAGTGAGGTCGACGAATTGCGCAACTCTTCCTCACTTTAATCCAAGTCATCGCGCAAGTCATTCTTCATCCAACGTCACATATCACCTTCAAGCCCTGTGGCGATGGGCGAGCGGCAAAGCGGCAGGCGTGGGTACGCTGGCAGCCGTAGTCGCAGACCTGCACACAGGCGGCTCAGGCCATATGGTCGTCTTCTACTGACTGGAGCAGCAGTGGGATTCGGCAGCCCCCTGAGCGACTGAGCAGCCCTCTATAGGAACACACTGCTCACCTCCATAGCATGAGGAAGGGGCTAGAAAAGGTGCCCTAAACATTGTCTGCTTCATCACTACCTAACCAGCTAGCCGCGGTTGGTGGGTACCCTTAACTGCGGTCGACATACAAAGAAAGATAAAACAAGCAAAGCTAAAAGAGTAAACCATATTCCCTTAACAATTGGAACTTGGAATGTACGCACCCTACTTGACAGAGACGGCGCGTCGGGTCCAGAGAGACGAACAGCACTGATTGGGAGAGAGCTGGGCAGGTACAACATCGACATTGCAGCCTTGAGCGAGACACGGCTTGCAGAAGAAGGCCAAATCTGTGAAATTGGTGCCGGCTACACATTTTTCTGGAGTGGAAGGAAAAGCGAGGAAAGACGCCAATCTGGTGTGGGATTTGCCATTAAGTCGGCCCTGGTCGGCAAATTAGCTGGATTTCCAAAGGCTATAAACGACAGGCTCATGACCATGAAGTTGCCTCTGCTGAATGGAAGGAAGCACGCAACCATTGTGAGTGTCTACGCACCAACTATGACCAACGAAGATGATGTCAAGAACAAGTTCTATGAGGACCTGCACAGTGTATTAATATCTGTTCCCAAAGGAGACAAACTTATACTCCTTGGGGATTTCAATGCCAGAGTAGGCACGGACACCACCTCTTGGAGTGGCATTATTGGAAAGCATGGAGTCGGAAATTGTAACAGCAATGGACTCTGCCTCCTTCAGACATGTGCCGAACATGATCTCGTGATTACGAACACAATTTTCCGTCTCCCCATGAGAAATAGGACATCGTGGATGCACCCTCGCTCGAAACACTGGCACCTCATTGACTATGTCATCGTCAGGAGGAGTGACAGACAAGACGTTCGAGTGACAAAATCCATGTGTGGTGCCGAATGTTGGACAGACCATCGTCTCATTGTCTCGAAAATGAACATCCACATCAGGCCACCACGGCGTCCCCAAGGGGCGAAAATGCAAACAAAGCTAAATGTCACCCGCCTAAACAGCAAGAAAATGCAGCAGTCGTTTGAAAATATGCTGGAAGACCGCCTCAAGCCCAATGCTGAAGCTAAACAGGATACAGAAACAGAATGGAGAGCCCTAAAGGACACAATTTATAACATTGCTATGGAAATCCTGGGTCCAGCCCCCCGAAAGCATAAAGACTGGTTTGATGAAAATTCCGAAGACATCAACCAATTGCTGGCCGAGGAACATCTTCTCCTCAAGGCACATTTGAATGACCCAAAGTCAACATCAAAAAAAGATGCTTTCAAGAACATTCAGAGATTTGTGCAGCAGAAACTTCGGCACATGCGGGACTCCTGGCTGAGCAGCAAAGCTGATGAAATTCAGGGCTTTGCTGACAGACATGATATGAAAAACTTCTACGACTCACTGAAAGCGGTCTATGGTCCTTCATCACCAGGCATAGTTCCCCTCCTCAGTGCAGACGGGGGAACATTGGTCACCGATAAGAAAGAAATCCTCCAACGCTGGGCAGAGCATTTCAGCAAAATCTTAAATGCAACTTCCTTCTTCGATGATGAAACCATCAACTGCCTTCCTCAAGTTCCCACCAATGAGACACTTGGTGACCTGCCAACCATAGTGGAAATAAACAAAGCCATCCAGCAACTCTCCAGTGGCAAGGCACCTGGTCCTGACTCCATCCCAGCAGAGATATACAAGGCAGGTGGGCCGGTCCTAACAGAGCAGCTTCACCAAGTCTTCACAAACATATGGATGAACGAGACCATGCCACAAGATTTTAAGGACGCGTCAATAGTCCACCTTTACAAACGTAAAGGAAACCGCCAATCCTGTGACAACCACTGAGGCATCTCCTTGCTTTCAATTGCAGGGAAGATACTCGCCAGAATTCTTCTCAATCGCCTCACAGCCCATCTCGATCAAGGTCTTCTTCCTGAGAGTCAATGTGGCTTCAGAAAAGAACGTGGAACTGTTGACATGATTTTCGCTGCAAGGCAGCTGCAAGAGAAATGTCAGGAACAGAACTGCGAAATGTTCTCCACTTTCATTGACCTTACCAAGGCTTTTGACACAGTCAGCAGAGAAGGACTGTGGAAGATTATGGCAAAATATGGCTGTCCACGAAAGTTTGTCCAAATAGTGCGGCTATTTCATGACGGCATGCAGGCAAGAGTACAGGAAAATGGTGAACTGTCTGAACCCTTTCCTGTAACCAATGGAGTGAAGCAAGGATGTGTCCTGGCACCAACACTGTTCAGCCTCATGTTTTCAGCCATGTTGATGAATGCCTTCGAGAACGACGACATTGGAATAGACATCAACTACCGTATGGATGGAAAGTTATTCAATCTCAGAAGGCTGAAAGCTAAAACCAAAATTGACAGCGGCACCGTCAGAGAGCTCCTGTTTGCTGATGATTGCGCTCTATACGCCAACTCAGAGGCGGACATGCAACATAATGTTACAGCTTTCTCACATGCCTGTGCCAACTTTGGGCTCAATATCAACTTGGAGAAGACTGTAGTTATGTACCAGCCAGCTCCAGGGAATAATCACACTGTGCCGAATATCAAAGTGAATGATCATAGACTAAGTGTTGTGGACAAATTCACCTATCTTGGCAGCACTGTGTCACAAGCTGCCACAATCGATGACGAAGTGAATGCAAGAATCTCCAAGGCCAGTGCAGCCTTTGGCAGACTGTACAAGAATGTATGGGACAGAACTGGAATAAGCCTGCAAACAAAGCTAAAAGTCTACAAAGCAGTTGTATTATCCACACTGCTATATGCTTGTGAAACCTGGACTGTTTATCAGCGACACGCTAGGAAATTAAACCACTTCCACACAGTCTGCCTAAGGAAGCTACTGAAGATTAAATGGCAAGACAAGATTCCAGACACTGAAGTCCTAGAAAGAGCATCCATGCCCAGTATCCACACTCTACTGATGAAGAATCAGATTCGCTGGGCTGGTCACCTGACCCGCATGCCAGATCACAGGCTCCCTAAACGAATTTTCTACAGCGAACTGCGTTGTGGTAAACGCTCCCAAGGTGGCCAGAGGAAACGTTTTAAAGACACTCTGAAAATTTCACTGAATGCTTTTGGAATTCATCATGACACCTGGGAGGCTGCAGCCAGAGACCGAAATTCGTGGCGTGCATCATTACGCAAGGGTGCAGTCATATGTGAGGCAACCAGGACTGCAAGAGCTGTGAAGAAAAGACAGGACAGAAAAACCACTGCAGGAAATCCTCCTCCAGAGACGTCAAGCATTCTTTGCCCACATTGTCAAAGAACATTTCGAGCCAAAATAGGCCTTATCAGCCATCTTAGAACCCACGGCTCCACACCTTCAACCCCACTGGATGAAACGAATGGTCATCATCATTCTTGATGGACAAACAACATATATATATATATATATAATGAGTCAGGTCTTAGTCAGATATGACTGAGCTACCGTATAACAGTAGACGGTACTACCTGTTTCTGTTAGCGCCGAACGTTGGGCGGCGCTTACCAAACCCGACACCCCACATTGTGCCAACGGCTTCGGGCGGAAGAGCGCAATTGGGAGGGTACAAGCCTTACCCTGGTGCGAGGAAATGCAAGCTAAAGACAAAATTGTCATGGCAGGGCAGACCAGGCCCTAAGCCTTGGTTGGCGACTGGTCTAGGATCGAAGCTCCGACAGGCGGACAGTTAAAGCATTGCTTTGCTGATCCGGCAGCTTCTGCAGCTTGTCTTGTTCCAGATGTAGGGGTGTTACCTTTCCTCTGGAGTGAACTAGGCAGGCCGAGAGAGGGATCATGCTGCATGGGCAACACATGATCTCTATATTTTAGCCCAGGCTTTGTGCTATGGAGAGGCAATAACTCCATCCCTGGTCTTAACTGGTCTCGGAATCAAAGCGAGAGGCAACTGTTACGGGTTATAAGTCCTTGTCAGTTGGCGTAGAAATGGGGCGCCACGCGTTGCCTCTGACGGTGGGAGACACCTATAGGTGTCACTGATCAGCTACCGCCCGCCTCAAGCTGGGCAGCCCCCAGCCAATTGGGTGCTGATCCGCCACAGCCTGCCTGCTTCAATGGGTGCTTGGGGCTAGGACAAAATCTGAATCGCAGGCTGTAAAACCAATGCACCAGATACAAACAAAAATAAAAATAGAAACCTCAAGCTACGGCTTGCAACCTGGAACGTGAGAACCATGTGTCCAGGATTTTCCACTGACTTGACCAATATTGACGATGTGAGAAAAACGGCTGTGATTGATGCCGAACTCAATCGTCTTAACATTGATATTGCTGGCCTGCAGGAGACTCGCCTCGCTGAGGAAGGGTCACTCAGGGAAAACAACTACACCTTTTTCTGGAAGGGTAGAGGGCAGGCAGAAAAAAGGCAACACGGTGTGGGCTTTGCAGTGAAGAATTCGCTACTGGGAATGATTGAAATTCCAGCAGGAGGAAATGAAAGACTATTGTCCCTGCGCTTGGCAACCTCTTGTGGATTTGCCACCATTATTACTGCATATGCACCGACACTCGATTCCTCTGATGATGTGAAGGATTTGTTCTATGAGGAGTTAGACTACGTGATCAAGGCAGTTCCAAAATCTGACTACATTTATATGCTCGGTGATTTCAACGCTCGTGTGGGCAAGGACTCGAGTTCATGGCCAGTGTGCCTTGGAAAATACAACATCGGTCGCATGAATGAAAATGGGCAAAGGCTGCTGGAGCATTGCACCAGTAATGACCTATGTATTACAAACTCTTTTTTTAAAACAAAAGAGATGCATAAGGTCACATGGAAACATCCAAGATCCGGCCATTGGCACCAGCTGGACTTCATCATCACACGGAGACAACATCTGAACCATATATCATTGACTCGTAGTTACCACAGTGCTGACTGTGATACGGATCATTCTTTGGTTGTTGCAAGGGTTAGACTGAGACCAAAGAGAATCTACACAGCTAAACACAAATCTAGCCCCAGGATTAATATTATTAACACTCACGATCCTGAAAAGTGCTTTCAGTTTCAACAGCAACTTGAAGACGCTTTCACTGATACACCAGAAAATTGTACAGTAAATGAAAAGTGGGGTCAAATTAAGGAAACTCTTTATAAAACTGCCGTAGGGGTTTACGGCACTGTGGATCATAAGAGGCAGGACTGGTTTGCGGCCAACAGCGAGACTCTGCAGCCCTTGATTGATAAGAAGAAGAAAGCTCTCTTAAGAAACAAGGTAAGACCAACGCGTAACACTCTGAGTGAGCTAAGGCAAGCTAGGAAGGATGTGCAAAAGGCTGCCAGGCAGTGTGCAAATGATTATTGGATCAAGTTATGTGAGTCCATTCAAATCGCAAGTGATAAGGGAGACATAAGAAGCATGTATGAAGGAATAAAGAAAGCCTGTGGTCCAGTGATCAAAAGAAGTGCACCATTGAAAACCTTGACTGGAGAAATCATCACTGACAAGAAACGGCAGATGGACAGATGGGTAGCGCACTATTTGGAGCTTTACTCAAGTGAGACCAAACTAGCGGATGATGCCCTCAACGCCATAGAGGCTCTACCAACTCTTGACCACCTGGACACACTTCCCACCATAACAGAAGTTAAGTGTGCTATAAATGAACTTGCATCTGGCAAGGCTCCAGGTAAGGATGGGATTCCAATAGAGGTTATCAGGAGTGGGCAAGACACACTCACTATACAGATCCACCAGCTAATAGAGCTATGCTGGCGTGAAGGACAAGTCCCACAGGATTTCAAAGATTCAAGCATCATAACACTGTACAAGAACAAGGGCGATCGGAGCGACTGCAACAACTATAGGGGTATCTCACTTCTGTGTATTGTTGGAAAAGTATTTGCCAGAATTGTTCTGCGCAGACTTCAAGTCCTAGGAGATCAAGTCTACCCCGAATCACAGTGTGGCTTTCGACAGAACCGGTCTACCACTGATATGATATTCTCATTGCGACAAATGCAAGAAAAATGCCGTGAACAGAATCAACCACTGTTTATTGCCTTCATCGACCTCACAAAGGCATTTGATTTGGTCAGTCGTGAGGGTCTGTTCAAGGCACTAAAGAAGATTGGCTGCCCACCAACTCTTCTGTCCATTGTGGAATCGTTCCACACAGGCATGAAGGGTATAATCAAGTTTGATGGTGCAACTTCTGAAGAATTTGAAATCAAGAGTGGAGTTAAGCAAGGTTGTGTACTAGCTCCCACCCTCTTTGGAATATACTTTTCGCTTCTACTGAAATATGCATTTCGTGATCAGGATGGTGGTATATACATTCACTCACGCTCAGATGGCGGCCTCTACAATGCTCAGAGATTGAAGGCTAAGACCAAAATTAGGAGGGTACTGATCAGAGAGTTGCTTTTTGCAGATGATGCTGCAGTTACGACCCACTCTGAGGAAGAATTGCAATGTCTACTATCTGCATTCTCCAATGCTTGTTCTGAATTTGGTTTAACAATTAGCAAAAAGAAGACACAGATTATGTCACAAGGTGCACATGGGGTACCATCAATCTTTATTGACGACGCCGAACTAGAGATAGTAGACCATTTTACATATCTAGGATCAGTGGTAAATAGCAAATTATCCCTAGATCAGGAAATCAACATCCGGATTGGTAAGGCAGCAACAACAATGAACAGGTTAAGAAAAAGAGTCTGGGAGAACAGGAAGCTTACTGCCGAAACAAAAGTCCTTGTCTATCAAGCCTGTGTCCTTAGTACTCTTCTCTATGGCAGTGAAACCTGGACAACTTACTCACACCAAGAGAACAATTTAAACAGCTTTCATATGCGGTGTCTGCGAAGAATTCTTGGTATTAAGTGGCAAGACAAAATCACAAATACTGAAGTATTGGAAAGATCAGGTTGTGTGACAGTTTATTCCATGCTCAGTCTTCGTAGACTTAGATGGATAGGACATCTTAGGAGGATGGATGATGGTAGAATACCAAAGGATATCTTTTTTGGTGAATTACAGATGGGTAAGAGATCTCAGGGTCGGCCTCTACTACGATACAAAGATGTGTGTAAGCGGGACATGATTGATACAGGCATTGATAATGCACATTGGGAGCAAGGCGCCGCTGAACGTGTTGCATGGAGGGCAAATAGAAATGGAATAAAGTCAAAGGAGAAAATTATTGCAGAAAAGTCACACACCAAGCGTTTGAGACGTAAGATGGTGCATGATGGTGGAAATGACCACGTGTTCAGATGCACCCACTGTGAACGGACATTTACAGCGCAAATTGGCCTTATCAGTCACACTCGCTACCGCCATAGTTAAAAGTTATTATGCCTTTTTAAAGCACAAACTATCGTCTGTCAAGACGGCAAGGTGCCAATGGAATATATATATATATATATATATATATATATATATATATATATATATATATATATATATATACAAGAGGCTTCTCATAAGTCTTTAGCCTGACCATGAAGGAGTAGGTGGAGAAAATTGAAATTTGGCACATGTATAGCTCATTCAATTTGTAATGGACATATGAATTATGAATTTCCCACCTCAACTGGTTTTCCCGATATGGTGCATGGCACAACACACCCTATTGATCAGATCTGCACATCCAACAGCTTGTCAGAACAATGGAGAAATACGACTCCAGGACTGTGATAAAATTCTTGGTGTTACATGTTAAAACACCTACAGAAATACACAGGGAGATGTGGCCAGTGTTTGAGGAAGTCTGTCCTTCATATACTTCTGTAAAAAATTGGTGTTTGCAGTTTAAGTGTGGCCGTTCCCAAGTTGCAGATCTACCAAGACCAGGACAACCATCCTCAGAGTGCAATGATGCAAATGCTGCAAAAGTGAAGAAAATCATAGGCCAGGATAGGAAAATGACAATTGCAGAGATATCGGGTTCAGCAAAGCTGAGTAAGAGTACAGTTTTTAGAATTTTACACAACAGACTGAACATGAGAAAAGTGTGTGCCTCGTGCCAGTTGACATGTGAACAGAAACAAACACGGGTTGATTGCTGTGGCCAGTTGCTCAACATGTGGCGGTCGAAAAACATGTAAAAGACCATGGGGACGGTAGATGAGACTTGGATTCACCAAATCGTAAAAAACAGCTGAAAGGAAATCATCTTGACAGTGACGAAGATGTCATACTGGCTTGTGATAACTGGTTTAGTTCGAAAAATAGGTTGTTTTATTCTGAAGGTCTTTTCAAGGTCACGCAGAGATGGCAGAAATGCAAAAATTCAGGTGGTGGCTACATTGATAAGGAATAAGCACTGTGCCAAATTTCAATTTTCTCCGCCTACTCCTTCATGGTCAAGCTAAAGACTTATGAGAAACCCCTTATATATATATATATATATATATATATATATATATATATATATATATATATATATATATATATATATATATATATATATATATATATAATGTACCGTATTTTTACGGAGTATAAGACGCACTTTTTTCTTCAAAAAATTGCCTCCAAAATTCAGGTGCATCTTATACTCGAAATTAATATAAAAATGCTAAAAATGTTATTTAAAAAAAAATTGCTTACAAATTAAGGTGCGTCTTATAGTCCGTAGCGTCTTATAGTCTGTAAAATACAGTATAAATAAATGGAAAAAAAAAATAAAGAATAGTGGAGATATAGAGCATGTTAACAAAGAATTGTAATATAAATAAAATTTGCACATGAAAACAGTATTGACAAGATCCACATGAAAACAACAGTGTAGACCAGATCCACATAGAAATAGAAGTGTATTATATTAAATGTCAATAAGAACACCAAAATTAACACAGTGTGAGCATATTGATTTAGCTAAAGTCTGTCCCTGCTAATATTACAGAATGATGTTTTCCCATGGTCCTAAACATATGCCATATATAATGGCCTAAAGATTGGGTAGGGTGTTTTAAACACCAATTGCAGAAGATCTCTCAGCATGTAGATTTAAGAGATATAGTACCCAGGACTCAACAGCTAGGGGCATGCTCTGTGACCTGTCATCACTGAATCACTTCCAGATAGTTTGTCAGATGGTGTCTCTACAAGTCATTACTAAGCGTTATCCTGCTGATGGTATGATTTTGCTATTTCTGTACTACCATCTTAACCTAAAAAGCAAGGAAATAATGCATACTTCAGAGTTTACACTCTTAGTTGAATAGTCCTCTGTGCGAGACCTTCATCATCATCATTACCATGTGCCATGCTAACTGGTGCAGACATTCATGTCTCAACACATCTCGGTCTTTGGTAATTTGTTTCACTGACTTTAAAATGTGGATACTCATGAACTCTGGAACTTGCCTTCCACATCCACATGGGGGTCTGTTACCTCTGCCTTTGACAGCCATTTCTAACTGCCAGGACAAGTGCTCTGCTCGTCTGCAAAGTTGTCCACTTATCCCAGTGGATACTAGGTCCCCAGGGCTGCGTTTGCCTCACCATGGTTGATTGATTGATTGATTGATTTAGGAACCGACATCACAGCATTCAGGGCATTGCCATAAGCGCTCCGTCCCCATCCTCAGCAGCCAGTGAAGAGTTCCAACACTGATAGTTCCAGTAGCAATCTGATTATATGTCCGTCTCGCCTTTCCTCTGAGCGTCGAGCGTCGGCCAGATCCCCTCGTCACTCCTCGCTGCCTCATTCTTGCCAGACCATGGTGGTCCATTTGCTCCTCCGAGGTGTACACGTGCTCCCACAAGGCCGCAACCACGTATGCCTTGTCATGCATCAATACTCCACCAAGTTGTGCCGAGCCAACCAACCAATCTGTCCATCTGTTCATTCTCCAGCACACTGGCATGCCCCATAGAAAAGATCCAGGTGATGCTTGCCACCTGTGACCTTAAGCATCACCTGGATCTTTGGTGTGTTTCCCATCCTCTACTGCTGGAGGTGCAGTTGTGATCTTCCCTTCCTAAAGTTATGGTCCATGATGGACAAAACTCTCCAGTACTTTTATAGATCGTGAGACCTTCAGGGTATTCTAATTATAGCTTGGACACAGGTATGTAAGTTGTTTGTCCAGCATTCAGAGAATGGGTCAGTTCCAAGGCATTCACAGAAAATAAAATAACTTCTCTGAAAATGTTTCTAGTTTGTAAAAGAAACAGCAATGTTCTATAAAGGATCTGCCACATGATGATAGCAATGTTCTATAAAGGATCTGCCACATGATGATAGCAATGTTCTATAAAGGATCTGCCACATGATGATAGCAATGTTCTATAAAGGATCTGCCACATGATGATAGCAATGTTCTGTAAAGGACCTGCCACATGGTCAACACGAAGGCATACCTCAGAGTAGCTGCAGACGCAGATCACCCATTGCATGAGGCGCTGGATGCCGTTAAGGGTCAACGACTGATAAGAGGGAAATCATGGATGGCTCAGGCGGAGGATACGATCAGGCAGGTGTGCCCCTTGGAGAACATTAGGAGAGGAGAAGAGTGGGTCAAAGTGTCAGCGGAGCAGTCAGACTTGTGCAGAATTATAATCACATTGAGCCGGGAGTGCAGGGAGTGGCCAGCAGGGGCCACGGAAGTGGAAATCCAGCAACTAATTCAGGATAATGCTCGCTCAGGTGATATGATTATCTAAACAGATGGGTCGGTGTTGAGAGGTAGGAGAAGTGCCTGGGGGTTCTTAGCAAAAGCCAATGGTCTACGTTTGGTGCAGGTGAGCCTAGCATATGATACCACAACATCTAGCTTAAGAATGGAGGTGGAGGCGGTCAGTGCAGCTTTCCGCTGGATGGAGAATATGATACACACACACATCGTGATTGTAACTGACTCAGAAAGCATGCTGAGGAGGGTGAGGACAGGCAGGCTTTGTGCAGAGTGGCTTGCTTCGCTTCGGAAGTCACGGGTGACAAGTATCGTCTGTATCTTTTCTCCGGGGCATGCTGGTGTGCTGGGGAATGAACAGGTGGACAGATTGGCTGGCTCGGCAAAACTTGGTGGAGTGTTGATGCATGACAAAGCAGATGTGGTTGTGACCTTGTGGGAGCATGTGTACACCTCAGAAGAGCAAATGGATCACCATGGTCTGGCAAGAATGCGACAGCGAGGGGTGACGAGGGGATCTGGCAGACGATCAACGCTCAGAGGAAAGGCGAGACGGACATATAATCAGATTGCTACTGGCACTATTAGTGTTGGAACACTTCGCTGGCTGCTGAGGATGGGGACGGAGCACTTATGGGAATGCCCCAAATGCTGTGATGTCGATTCCTAAATCAATCAATCAATCAATCAAACCATATGGTCAACAATTTACAGCTTATTTATGAATTAACTTATTTTAAAAATGAAAATGGGTTTCTTAAAATTATTGTTTGTATATTTATCTAGCTATTCCTGGCGATAGGAGGAGTTTTGGTAACACTCGAGACCATGGTGATCTCTCATTTGATTTGAATTCGTCAGTGGAGTCTCAAAGACACCACAGATCTTTGCAACAGAATGTGCACAATTCATCAATGGATGGGGCTCCAACCTTACTGAATGACTCCAGGGATTCTCAGAAGTCTGCAGATGATGCAGAAGGTAAAGTCATCACACTGTAGTAGTCGTGCAAATTATTTTGGTTTTATCTTTCTGTCATTGTTCATAGCATCAGATGTGATCCTTTTTTGTAATGGTCATTATACAGGACTAAACCACAGTTAATGTAGTTTTACATTGCTTACACACATTTTCTATGTATGAAATCATCTTGTAGCTTTCAAATTAAGAAATCTGTTTACTCGGACATCTAAAAACACACAGAGAAGAGAATTGCAGATAAATATGAATAATATGGGAAAGATATGAAAAATATTGAAGGAACTATATAAAATAGCAAAGGATAGCAGGGCTTCATGATGCATTTAGAAAAAAAGAGACCTTCAAATATTGATGTAATGAAATGTATACATGATCAACTTAAAACAGCAGTAAACCAAATATTCTTTGCTGTTGGACAAATTATCAAATATAAAACCACTCTGATAACTACTTCATCTGTGAAAGAAGTATTGACTCCGTACATCAAATCAAACTGTACTTATAAATTCCAGTATTGAGTGCCAAGCACTCTTCATAGTTGCTTCATAATGGAACGACAGTTAGCACATCGAGTAACCAACTGTATACCAGTATGGGTGGAAAAGAGAATGAATTAGTCTTCAGGAAACCCCACGCTTTCGACAGGCTATAAAATCCCTAACTTGGTGATCTCTTAACATCTGTTAACTTGCGACCGTAAAGTTATCAAAGAAAAGATATGTATACTGTATTTGATGAACAACAAATGATTAGTCAAATACATCGAGGCCATAACAATAAGCATCTAAAACTGCTGTTCTGCCAACTGAAAGGTTCCACAGTGACTGCAATTACCATGGGGACAACATTGCTCCAGATTCGAACAGGATCAGAGACTGTGTGTGTTGTGTATTTTAGCCAAAATATGATTCATCTATTTGTTTTAAAAGATATATACAAGGTGACACCCCCCCCCCCCCAACCTCCCCCCAAAAAACCTATAAAAAGTTGATTAAATCCTACAAAGGTCAAGCAAATTTCTTGAAATGTGGTGAACATAAACTTCAGTCTGTGTATAATCATTTCCAAAGGTTTCAGTTATCTCGGTTGCTTTGCATAAAAGTTATCTTCTTTCCAAAATATGCTCCAGATGGCCTCCACAGCATTGGATGTACACTTGTCAGGACATGCAAACAGCAAAAATAATTTTTATTGGGGTACCGCTGCACCAGAGGATGTGTTACAGAGGCCGTTATACTAAAAAAATGTGCAGCACTGGTCGCATTCTCTAAACACAGCATTATCTGTCCATATTGGTTCGAAGACGAAAATGAGAGAGCTCAAATGGTGAATACAGAGCGCTATGTGGCAGTATTGAGAAAGATTTGGGCATCATTGGTACTACGCAGAGGATTGGATGGAGCTCAACAGTGGTTCCAGCAAGACAGGGCCACCCCACACACATAAATGACTCATCTATCCTGGCTGAGAGAGTTTTTAGGGAATACTGATCAGCTTAAAGTGCGACTTGGAGTGGGCACCGCATTCACCTGACTTGAACCCCCTAGATTTGTATCTATGGGGGAATCTCAAGGATAATGTATACCAGAACAACCCACAAATGATTGGTGAACAGTAATCACAACAAAGATCAAGGAAATCCCCACAGAGTATTGCAGTCAAGTAATTGACAATTTAGCGCAACGTATGCAAGTGTGCATCCAATGCTGCGGAGGCCATTTGGAGCATATTTTGGAAAGAAGATAACTTTTATGCAAAGTGACCGAGGTAACTGAAACTTTTGGAAATGATTGTACACAGACTGAAGATTACTTTCACCAAATTTCAAGAAATTTGCTTGACATTTGTAGGATTTAATAAACTTTGTATGGGTTGTTTTTTATTTTTTTCACCCTGGTAATTCTGCAGTGTGCACCTGATGAAATGCAGCGAAATATACCAGGCAATAAATTGTGCAGCCTATTGTTTGTGGCTTATATGTTTAAACTCACTAAGGAAATAAATTATGAAAATCTCTAGTTGCCAGTTGTTGGGCAGAAAGAATGGTTTGCTGTTGCCTTGGAAGATGGTATCATGGTTCATATCTGTTGTCTGTAAGTAAAGGACCCTATTCCAAGCCTCAAGTGCATTGGGCATACAGTGCTAGACCCATATTTGTAAAGACCAACCAACACTTGGTGTGTCATGTGGCTAGTGTTACGTTGGCTGCCTTTACTTCCCAAGATATTTCCTGATACCCATTTTAGACGGTCGAACTGGGAGCCCAGATCAATAAAAAAAATGTGCACCAACGTATGACCACTAGCTACCACGGCTCCAATCTATTGTCTATATTCATATCACTATCTTTCACTGAGAGATATAAAATAACACAAGGTAATGCAGCTTTACAGAAAAAGTACCCCTGGTCCCTATGACCTACAGACTCCCACGCTGTCTGTATAAGAGTAGCAAGGTCTAATTCATTTTAGGATCACATCCTGGGATTCTGAGATAAGTAGCAAATAATTTTTTTCAAATTTTAATTTTCTCTTCACTGTTTTCATTATTTTCATCTTTGTATTCTTCTCATCCCATTCTTATGCCTTAATGTAGTCATTGGAGGGTCTCCTCCATGATTGTATATTGTATTTTGTGTATATGTATTTGTGTTCTGATGAAGGCTAGTCGCCGCAACTCCCTTGTATTGTTAGTAATTCTGTTATGTAAAGCTGCATTACTTTGTGTTATATTATATTGTCTACCTTTGTGGATTGCATCTATTACAGCTACTTTTACCTTAGAATGTTGCACCAACAGCAATCTTTTTTTTTTTCCTATTCAGATGATGATGTGATGTCACCTGAGCACAAGCAATCTCTGAGGGCAAATCGTGACGTCCTAGTTGACAACATGACTCCGGATGACATATTTAACGATCTTATATCCAAGCACGTTCTAACTAATGCTGATGTCAGCAGGATCAAAGATAAGAACACAATAGAGGCCATTAATGAGGTAAACAGCCCTGACCATAATGAATTATTGTTGCAGGTTTTATAAGAAGCAAAGTGATCATAAAATTATGAACAAGTTCTTAAAAATATTGGGGAAAGAGACAACCATTAAAAAAAATGCACAAAAAAATAGGCTGTCATGGCTTGGTCACAATATGAGACGGGTGACATGATAAGATGATATTCCTCTTCTATCTTGTATCTTCCAATGCAGCATAAGCCCTTAACAAACTCAGTCAAACTCTCCTATCTATACCCCCCTCAGGAGGGGGGGGGGGGGCTGAGTGGTCTTAAGGTATGGTGTCTGCCTCGAGTGCTGGAGGTCCCGGGTTCAAGCCCCAGTGAGGGCCGGGATTTTTTCACGTAGACTTCTAGTAACAAAATTTCCTCTGGTCTCTGGGTAGTGAGATCGGATGCCCGTGTGTATTGTTGTGCACGAAAAAAATCCCTTGGCAGTGGAAATTGAAAAAGAGTAGACTAACAGCGCTGCCCGGGCAAAATTTTGAGTTTAATATCTAATCAAAGTATTCCACGATCCTTGCTGGTGCTACCGAGTTCGTGCACTGAGTTGAGATTCTCCGGACTCAGGCTTGAGTTAGGAGTAGAACGGAGCACTTATGGGTTACACCTGTGTGCCGTGATGTTGATCCATCGACTAAACTAAACTAAACTAAACCTATGTTTTTTGCCATTTCCTGTAGTTCCCTCCATATTCTCACCATATTATTCATCTCTGTATCTGATTGTCTTCTCCATGTTTGCCATTATTTCTCTTGCCCTGAGGATACCAGAGCAAGGACTATCTTATTATACTGTTTACAGGTTTTCTCGGTGTGTTTTCTAGATTTGATATCTATTGATTTCCACAAAATCATGAGGGCTCCTTTTGCTTTTTGTATTCTTAATTTAATAACTCTCTGTACCCCCATATTTTTCTGCATTGCTACCTAAACATGTGTCTGATTCCACCTATTAAAGTGAGCTTTCTCTGCCCATATAGATAGTGTTAGGACCACTTACTCAATGTGGGGAGGGGAGTTTTATCTGTATGACCCATAAACAACTGTTTCACCTGTATTTAGAAACTTTTTGCCTGCTCCCTTCCATCTTGCTTCACATAATCCCAAAATGCAATTCTTATATAATGTCATGTTTCTTACTATTAGCACTGTTTTTCCTAATTTATATAGAGTTGTAACAATCCAGGTGCTAATTCTGGAGATTTTACTAGATGAAAGGAGCTAAGTCAGGGATCCAGATTCCTTGGAGCTTTCTCCCCATCTTGTCATACTTCTAGGACAAGGAACTCCCTTCATCAAGGTTGGCTGAGTTGTTTTTTCTTTTCTTTATTGACTTGTTCATAATTGTTTGGAGTTTGGAGCTGAAGTTTTCTATGGGACGAAGCAGCCAGTCTCACACCAACCCTCCTTAGTTGTCTCTTATGACATACATGGTAGATTACAGTGTTCTTTGCTTCCCTTATAGGCTCCAGTAACACCAGGCAGATGATAATTGTAAAAAAACAAAGTAATTCATTACATAGTTATGACAATAACTAGTTCCCAGAAGTTCAGTATATACACTTAGCCTTGTATTTAATGGACTATTAAGAAGGAAGGAGTGTTCGTTAATACAGAATGTCCATTTAATTAAACTCAACCCGGGGATGGGCAATGTTTTAGCATTTTTATTATTTTTAATATAAGAAAAAATTTTCATAAAATATAATACTGGAATAACAACTTATTAAACAATCCTTGTTATTAGAAGTTAAACAAAGAATTCTTGCATATTATATAGAGCCAGTTGCCAAAGCACTTGATGATGCTGCAGTACTGTATAATATAAAATATAAATTACAGTAAAGAGTAGGCCACAATTAAGAAATCATAGAAACAATGACCACAGGACAACATGAGGTTGGTTAAGACGAAAACAAAATATGTCTACCGAACACTATCTCAAAAGAAATGAGATGAAAAGTCCTTGGTGCTGTATTAACAGTTTGCAAACTTTTAAAAATCAATTATTTGTTCCTTTGACTTTCATTATGTCAGGTTCTGTTACATTAAGTATTCAATATGTTTTAATTACATTGCTACTATGGTGCTTTGCAGTTAAAGTACCTGCAACATCCTTAAATCACAGCCACATGTTAAAATTGATTCTCTGCTGCAGTTATTTCTCATTTCTAAAGATAAATATTTATTGTGTAAGTTCTAACAGCACATATTAAACTTTCTAAGGAACTGCTAAATGTCCTGATTAGACGATCAGACAGGGCATTTTATGTTTTTGTGGCATCTTTAAGACGGACTCTGCAAGGATGGCTGGCCAACCGAATTGATCCAGGCTCTCCACAAAAGATCACAAGGAAAAGACGAACGGGTAAGAAGTCATAAATTACTTTATATCTAAGATTAATTTACAAAATGGTATCATAGTATCCATGGGTTTTCTGTAGAAAAGTCATAACATTTAAGTCTTGTGAAGAATGGAACTGTGGTTCCACAGTGGCTAGCACTCTGTTCCCAATTTATGATAATGAGTTTGAATTGGCATTGAGGTGAATTTTAAAAACTGACCTGGACTCTCAGGTTGACCCAGCCTACCAGGAAATGAACTGTGAAACAAAGACTGCTGGTATGATAGTGACCACATTCCCCCTGGTGTACCGATTAGTCTATCAAAATACGGGGCTAGAACTATATGTCCATTACACCTTAAAGTATGTAAAAAGGATGTTTTAAAGTTTATTTTAACTTGTGGAGAATGATCATAGCATTTATAGTTAATAACAGGTAGTTGAAGGTATAGGATACCTGTCTCATACATCAGGGACACAGGTTCTGATCTCTGGTAGGGCAATGGGCTTTGATCTATTAGAGGTGAAATAAAAGTCTCATGATATGAACAGTGTTGATTACAGCATGATATGGTAGTGCAAAACTGTGACAAAAAGTGCTTTTTGTTTCTCTGTAGTATCTTAACTTGATTAACCGCAGGACCTTCGCTTGTTTTTCTTCTTTTTTACCAGTTTTGTTAAAAAAATATCTCAAGTCTGAATATGATGTGGTGGCGGCTTTGGCAAGGATCCTTTATAGAGAATAGTCACAGCATTGAAATTTAAGTTTTGTGAAGAAAGAATAGTCACAACATTGCAATTTAAGTTTTGTGAAGAAAGAATAATCACAGCATTGAAGATTTAATTTTGTGAAGATAATAGTCACAGCATTGAAGTTTCAATTGTGCAAGGAGAGAAAAGTCACAGTATTGAAAGTTTAATTTAGTGGAGAGAGAATAACCACAACACTGAAGTTTCAGTTTTGCAAGGAGAGAATAGTCACAGCATTGAAAGTTTTGGTTTGTGAAGATAATAGTCACAGCATTGAAGTTTCAATTTTGTGAATATAATAGTCACAGCATTGAAGTTTCAATTTTGTGAATATAATAGTCACAGCATTGAAGTTTCAATTTTGTGAATATAATAGTCACAGCATTGAAGTTTCAATTTTGTGAATATAATAGTCACAGCATTGAAGTTTCAATTTTGTGAATATAATAGTCACAGCATTGAAGTTTAAATTTTGTGAATATAACAGTCACAGCATTGAAGTTTCAATTTTGTGAATATAATAGTCACAGCATTGAAGTTTCAATTTTGTGAATATAATAGTCACAGCATCCCCGGGAAGGTTAACCCGGTCAACAAATGCCCGCAGAAGTCGGATGTGTCGGCCTGATGGCGCAAGAACGCAGCTCTGCTGTAAACAGGCACAACGCAGTCACATCTGAGAAAAAAAATCTTGATGAACGCAGAAGAAGATAGTCACAGCATTGAAGTTTCAATTTTGTGAATATAATAGTCACAGC
Organism: Cepaea hortensis; assembly: GCA_963921405.1. Classification (NCBI taxonomy): domain Eukaryota; kingdom Metazoa; phylum Mollusca; class Gastropoda; order Stylommatophora; family Helicidae; genus Cepaea; species Cepaea hortensis. The sequence goes on along the minus strand of OY992878.1, from coordinate 59,559,545 downwards.
ATAGGAAATTTTAATTTATGAAGATAATAGTCACATCATTGAAAGTTTCAATTTTGTGAATATAATAGTCACAGCATTGAAGTTTAAATTTTGTGAATATAATAGTCACAGCATTGAAGTTTAAATTTTGTGAATATAACAGTCACAGCATTGAAGTTTCAATTTTGTGAATATAATAGTCACAGCATTGAAGTTTCAATTTTGTGAATATAATAGTCACAGCATTGAAGTTTCAATTTTGTGAATATAATAGTCACAGCATTGAAGTTTCAGTTTTGTGAATATAATAGTCACAGCATTGAAGTTTCAATTTTGTGAATATAATAGTCACAGCATTGAAGTTTCAATTTTGTGAATATAATAGTCACAGCATAGGAAATTTTAATTTATGAAGATAATAGTCACAGCATTGAAGTTTCAATTTTGTGAATATAATAGTCACAGCATTGAAGTTTCAATTTTGTGAATATAATAGTCACAGCATAGGAAATTTTAATTTATGAAGATAATAGTCACAGCATTGAAGTTTCAATTTTGTGAATATAATAGTCACAGCATTGAAGTTTCAATTTTGTGAATATAATAGTCACAGCATTGAAGTTTCAATTTTGTGAATATAATAGTCACAGCATTGAAGTTTCAATTTTGTGAATATAATAGTCACAGCATTGAAGTTTCAATTTTGTGAATATAATAGTCACAGCATTGAAGTTTCAATTTTGTGAATATAATAGTCACAGCATTGAAGTTTCAATTTTGTGAATATAATAGTCAAAGCATTGAAGTTTCAATTTTGTGAATATAATAGTCACAGCATAGGAAATTTTAATTTATGAAGAGAATAGTCACAGCATTGAAAGTTTTGGTTTGTGAAGAGAATAGTCACATCATTGAAGTTTAGTTTAGTGGAGAGAGAATGATCACAGCATTGAAGTTTAGTTTAGTGGAGAGAGAATGATCACAGTAGTGAAGTTTAGTTTAGTGGAGAGAGAATAATCACAGCATTGAAGTTTAGTTTAGTGGAGAGAGAATAATCACAGCATTGAAGTTTAGTTTAGTGGAGAGAGAATGATCACAGCATTGAAGTTTAGTTTAGTGGAGAGAGAATGATCACAGCATTGAAGTTTAGTTTAGTGGAGAGAGAATGATCACAGCATTGAAGTTTAGTTTAGTGGAGAGAGAATAATCACAGCATTGAAAGTACAGTTTGTTGCAGTTCTGAACTCTCAGTTGTCTTTGTAGTAAATAATATGCAATTTTAAGTTTTCTACACCATCTTTTGTCTTTATCAGTATGAGCTATTGAATGATAATGTACACATATTACACATTCAGCAACAAGATGCTATCATGTGCTGTGAGAAAAAGTGTCAAACTGCTTATAGAACTTTTTATGCTGTATGCTTGATTGATTGATTAGGAACCAACATCACAGCATTTGGGGCATTCCCATAAGCACTCCGTCCCCATCCTCAACAACCAGCGAAGAGTTCCAGTATCAGTATAAATCTGATTATATGTCCGTCTCGCCTTTCCTCTGAGTGTCGATCGTCGGCCAGATCCCCTCATCACCCCTCACTGTCACATTCTTGCCAGACCATGGTGATCCATTTGCTCCTCCGAAGTGTACACATGCTCCCACAAAGCCGCAACCACGTCTGCCTTGTCATGCATCAATACTCCACCAAGTTTTGCCAAGCCAGCCAATCTGTCCGCCTGTTCATTCCCCAGCACACCGGCATGTACCGGAGAAAAGATCCAGCCGAAGCTTGCCACCTGTGACCTCCGAAGCGAAGCAAGCCACTCTGCACAAAGCCTGCCTGTCCTCACCCTCCTCAGCATGCTTTCTGAGTCAGTTACAATCACAATGTGTGTATGTATCGTGTTCTCCATCCAGCGGAAAGCTGCACTGACTGCCTTCACCTCCATTCTTAAGCTAGATGTTGTAGTATCATATGCCAGGCTCTCCTGCACCAAACATCGACCATTAGGTTTTGCTAAGAATCCCCAGGAACTTCTCTTACCTCTCAACACCGAACCATCTGTGTAGATAATCACATCACCCAGGCGAGTCTTATCTTGAATTAGTTGCTGGATTTCCACTTCCGTGGCCCCTGCTGGCCACTCCCTGCACTCCCGGCTCAGTGTGATTATAACTCTCCACAAGTCTGACTGCTCTGCTGTATGCTGTATGCTTCTTAAATCTGACAAGAAGCAGACAAGCTGAGAAGCATCTGTCTGCATGTCACCACATGTTGGGATATAATACCCCCTATCTGCAATTGCTTGGCTTGGAAGGTGCATTCCAAATAGTGTAAATATAATACTGAAAATCTCTTTTTATCGTTATATTAGTACAAACATAAACCTGGGAAATTTTTTAGTTGAGTTCTGCATGGTTAATACAAAAGATTAATACATTTTAAAACCACTATAATAGTAATGCTTTAGTACTCATATTTACTTTACTTACCTAACAAGTTAAATTGAGGACACTTTAATAAACAGATCTGATAGAGAAAGTAATAACTGAGTTGATTTATACAGAAAGGTAACATTCAAACAGTTTGTGTTTGCAATCAAAATAATTTCCTCCCTCACTAAAATTCACTCCTTGGGAGAAAATTCTCCTTTGTTGAAAACCATTGACCCTTCTGGCTTGGCTGATCGATACACAAATAAAAAGAACACAGATTTGACTGGAAACTGGGGATTATCTGAGATGGTGAATCATGATTGCCTATGGTAATGAGCATGGCACATGATGGTAATGATTATGATGTTAGACAAGGGAATTAAAATACTTTTGGTAATTTTGACACTTAAAGAAAAAAGCACAAACTGGCAAAAAATTTAGAATTAACCTAACATATTTGTGTATTTATTTAATAATCCGCCCCTTAATAGTTTTGTTTGGTTTTAGTTCGATGTCATTTTCTTGCACTTGTAATCTCCGTAAGTGCTGCAGTCTCCTCTCATATATAACACAAGGAAAATCTCAATACAGTGCACAAACTCTAGCACCAGTGAGGGTCCAAATTTATGTTCATCTGAATCTCATCTCATCTTGGTCCTCTTGTACTTTGTGGTGTCGAGGTGAAGCATAAGCATGCTATAAATATATTTTTTGTGTGAGTTTTCTAGTTTTCATATTTATCCTTAGCAGTGTACAGCCATCCATATGAGTAATTAAGTAAGCTGAAGGAATGATTTAAACTCCAGTAGTTATAATTTTATCAAACTTGTAGGTGAGATCAATGTTAACCTCAACTGTGAAAGGATAGTTCCTGTCACCCCAAAACAGCAAACATGCAGTTGTCAAGAAGTGGAGGAGCAAGTTCTCATAATGGCTAAAGGTGGGCTTTTTTCATAAACATTTTCTTACAGTTGTCTTTTGATTATCTTTGTTTGAATATTGTTATAGTCTGTCTTGTAAAATATATTGCAGCTAATTATAAACAAGTAAGGATAATCCTAGTGCAGGTTCTGCCTTAGTGATGTGAAGTCAAAGGTACAGAGACTTAGCAATATGAAATAAAGTGACTAGTTCCCTTCCTCAGCATCCTAGCTTTCAAAAACATCTCTTATTTCCCATTGTATTAATGGCTGGATCAGTTCCATAAGCACACTCTGAAGAAAAAAAACCCTGCTACAGTTGGGTATTGAACCTCAGACTACTGCTGGAACAAATGACCACCTGGGCCAACAAGCATGTTTGCCAGTCATAATATACACACCGTGGGAAATCTGGACTGTGCTGTGAGTGTAATTAAGCAATTAAAACAGTACGATGTGCATGTTTCACATACATTGTTTTCATCTTGATCTCTAGCGACAGATAGAAAGACGTCGTGTGAGTTGGTGGAGGACCTCTATTACATGCCTCTATGTTTGCGAAAATGTTAGGAGTTTCATTGGAATGTCACATATATACTGTTTTATAAAGAAAATTAAATTATCACTGGATATGTCAGATTTTGTCCGGAGTTTTTACATTTCTGTTCTTGAATAATCCTCAGCTGCATTTGCTCATATTCGTCGCAGAGATGGATCAGCATCTGCCTTTGAGCAGTTTAAGAAGGAAGTCAAGCAGACAAATGAAGTCCTGAGGGTAATGTTTGCAATTACATGTTCTTAAGATTGTTAAGATGCTTTATTTTGATTATGGCATTGGCACCATTGCTAGTATTGGCTTAAAGGGATTTTTGTTTCCAGACAGAAATAATGCAGCTTGCCCAAGCAGTCGCCATGTAGTGTACAGATTAGGTTTTTTCTTAAAACCCTAACCTTTCCAAGGATTGAGCACACATGTGAGGAGGACATTCTGGCTGCTCAGCTAACTCTCCTCTTGGGACTATTTTACATTCTTCTTCTGTTGCTCTTGATCCTCTATTAGAGCGGAGGCCTTCAACCAACTCATGCCAAGATCTCCTGTATTTTGCTATCTCCAGTAGCTCCATCCATGTCTTGCTCATATTAGTCACCAGTGTCTCTAATTTTATTCTCTTCTTGTGTCTTTAGGTCTCCTTCCATTTCTCTTGCCCTTAGTTTAGACTTCTTTATGATCAGTTTGATTTTGCAGCTAAAGACTTCTATGGATGGGGTAGCCAGCCCTGCACTAACCCTCCTTAGTTGCCTCTTAAAATGCATGGAATGTGACAATGTTGCTATTCTTTGTTTCTTGTAGAGTTGCTTTTCCTTTACAGGACTTTGCAGTCAACTCCAGCATTTTTTGGCTCTTTGTGATATCTTGGCAAGTTTACATTCAGTAGTTTGCCATTGCTTTCTGAACGACACTCATACCATTGTATGCAATTCAACGCAAGGCGGCCTGCTTCCATATCGCCAGCAGTTGTGTTTTGAATGCGGTATGTAGGACTAAGAATTGCATCCGTAATCCCTTTTTCCACAGAGCTGGGCCTGGTAATTTAGGTGATTTTTACATTAAGAACAGGACCTCCTGGAGGTTTGGAACACTTATTTTACACTGATGCATTATTTGTTGGTTTGGATCTATGGCACAGTAATTGTTAGCATGCATGCATGCATATCTATAGAGGGTCTGGGTTCAGTCCTCAGCAGTGGGAAGATCTTTTTTCTGGCCAGCACAACTCTGGGATAGATCCGGCCTATATAAGATGGGTACTGGATGGGATAGATCCGGCCTATATAAGATGGGTACTGGATGGGATAGATCCGACCTATATAAGATGTATACTGGATGGGATAGATCTGGCCTATATAAGATGGGTACTGGATGGGATAGATCTGGCCTATATAAGATGGGTACTGGATGGGATAGATCTGGCCTATATAAGATGGGTACTGGATGGGATAGATCTGGCCTATATAAGATGGGTACTGGATGGGATAGATCCGGCCTATATAAGATGGGTACTGGATGGGATAGATCTGGCCTATATAAGATGTATACTGGATGGGATAGATCTGGCCTATATAAGATGGGTACTGGATGGGATAGATCTGGCCTATATAAGATGGGTACTGGATGGGATAGATCCGGCCTATATAAGATGGGTACTGGATGGGATAGATCTGGCCTATATAAGATGTATACTGGATGGGATAGATCCGGCCTATATAAAATGGGTACTGGATGGGATAGATCTGGCCTATATAAGATGGGTACTGGATGGGATAGATCCGACCTATATAAGATGGGTACTGGATGGGATAGATCTGGCCTATATAAGATGTATACTGGATGGGATAGATCTGGCCTATATAAGATGGGTACTGGATGGGATAGATCCGACCTATATAAGATGGGTACTGGATGGGATAGATCTGGCCTATATAAGATGGGTACTGGATGGGATAGATCCGACCTATATAAGATGGGTAATGGGTCAATTTGAGGACTTTTTGGTAACTTTCTGGGAAGGAAAGACGGCTGGGAAGATAACTGGATACCCTATTTCATTATGTTTGTGGCCTAGAAAATGTGAGGCCAAGCACCTGATAGCCTAATTGGCAGTATGTACCATGGGACTACCCTTTTGTTTGCTAACACTATTGTGTGAGGTATGAATCACTTAAACATTAAGGTATTCCCACTGTAGACTGAAATTCTTTCAGGTTTCTTGGTCCTTACAGTGCCATGAGATTGTCACAAGGCAATGACACATGCACATAAGCTTTCATATGCAAATACATTTCACATGTACGCTAACACACAAAGCTGATAATTAGAAGTTTAAAAAAAATCTGAATTAGATGTAGTAATGAAATATAACCTTGAAAGTCTTTTAGCTAGTCACAATATTTCATTAAAAGCTATTTGTCTTTTTTCATATAAAATAGGAATCAGTGGAAATTGTGAATGCTCTCAAATTGCTTTGTCGCCATGGTGACATTACAAACATGACAATGGGGAGTGCATGTTTTACAATACTCTGCTCATCACTTGCATCTTGCCAAGCACTTTGGAAACTCTATGAGTCTGGCGTTTTGCTGCAAGTTTTTCAACAAGCGTTTGTGACATCAACTTTGCTTCAGATTTGCAAGGCCAAACAAATCCACTTGTACTTAAGGATGTCAAGGCTTGAGTACCTCAGCTGTGCTTTGGAGCTGGGTATGTATGGTTTTCTTCATGACATGATTTCATGCATATTTGTATAACATTATGTGTCTTTGATAGTGATTGATATTTGGCTGGCTTCATGACATGATTTCATGCATATTTGTATAACATTATATGTCTTTGATAGTCATTGATATTTGGCTGGCTTCATGACATGATTTCATGCATATTTGTATAACATTATATGTCTTTGATAGTCATTGATATTTGGCTGGCTTCATGACATGATTTCATGCATATTTGTATAACATTATATGTCTTTGATAGTCATTGATATTTGGCTGGCTTCATGACATGATTTCATGCATATTTGTATAACATTATATGTCTTTGATAGTCATTGATATTTGGCTGGCTTCATGACATGATTTCATGCATATTTGTATAACATTATATGTCTTTGATAGTCATTGATATTTGGCTGGCTTCATGACATGATTTCATGCATATTTGTATAACATTATATGTCTTTGATAGTCATTGATATTTGGCTGGCTTCATGACATGATTTCATGCATATTTGTATAACATTATATGTCTTTGATAGTCATTGATAATTGGCTGGCTTCATGACATGATTTCATGCATATTTGTATAACATTATATGTCTTTGATAGTCATTGATATTTGGCTGGCTTCATGACATGATTTCATGCATATTTGTATAACATTATATGTCTTTGATAGTCATTGATATTTGGCTGGCTTCATGACATAATTTCATGCATATTTGTATAACATTATATGTCTTTGATGGTCATTGATATTTGGCTGGCTTCATGACATAATTTCATGCATATTTGTATAACATTATATGTCTTTGATAGTCATTGATATTTGGCTGGCTTCATGACATAATTTCATGCATATTTGTATAACATTATATGTCTTTGATAGTCATTGATATTTGGCTGGCTTCATGACATGATTTCATGCATATTTGTATAACATTATATGTCTTTGATAGTGATTGATATTTGGCTGGCTTCATGACATGATTTCATGCATATTTGTATAACATTATATGTCTTTGATAGTGATTGATATTTGGCTGGCTTCATGACATGATTTCATGCATATTTGTATAACATTATATGTCTTTGATAGTCATTGATATTTGGCTGGCTTCATGACATGATTTCATGCATATTTGTATAACATTATATGTCTTTGATAGTCATTGATATTTGGCTGGCTTTAAAGAAAAAAAACGTGTTCAGGCCCTTTTCATGGCTCGGTTTGTTGACATGTCATAATTGGGGCCCTTATAGTGTTTCTTTTCTGCTTTCGGAAATAGAGTTGCATGTTTCGCTTCCTTATTTCTAGGCATTTCTGGCTTGGTGTATTTTATCTTTTTTTTTTTTCATGTGTACATGCCTTTTATAGGTTACATCAGTAGATCAGCTGCCATTTTTGTGGTCAAGTGTTTACTGCAGTTGATATTCAGTTTACAAATTTAAAAAAGTAGCTTTCATTAATATTTGTCTAGATGGGAATCAGAGTATCTTTGAGACATGTTGTTCACCTCTGTTGTAAAACATGCCAGTTTAAAGTTCACAAAATAAGATTATAATGATGGACATACATCTTCTGGTATGCTGTTGTTCTAGTAATGTCCACACATGAAGTCAAGTGAGTGTATGTTGTAATTGAGAGATTTGAGTGGATACGTATCTCTGTGAGACTTTAGCAGTTGAAATTCTTACAATGCATTATACGACTGCTGCCCTGGTGGACAGTTTAGGATCCTGGTTGATGCTTCAGTTTGAGCATTTATTATCTTCCTTGTGTAGTCAGAGAGAGGAGATGGTAGCAGTTGCAGTGTAAATGTCTGAATAATTCAGATAGTCCTTGGAAACCAAACACCAAATGAAACCTAGCTGTTTCTAGATTTCTTGCATATATCTGTTGCTAATACTTCTTTATATCTAGATATAATTTGTTCTTATGATATGGTCTTCAAAAACGGATTGCTGTATCTATTATACATTTATCTCTGATTATGTCATTCAAAAATTCTTTTGTTTTCTGTCTCTCCACCTGTGCTCTTAACACTGAAATGCAGAGATGCTTATATGTTTCCTTTTCATTACCAAAATAGAAGCCGTTCTTTGGGTTTCCTTTTCATTACCAAAATAGAAGCCATTCTTTGGGAAGTTCATGCTTCTGTTGTAGGCTTGACATGGGATTCTTGTGAATCTATGATCTATGAAGAGCTAAAGAACAGAGGATGAAAGAGATTTGTTAAGACCCTGGTAAGAAACATTGCACTTTTGAGAAATATAAAAATACTAATGACTGGTTTAAAAAGGCAGGTGTCGTCATTTGTATGCAAGAGTACATTTCAGTTAGACATACTGGATTACTGTCACAGGATTGCGCACAAACCTATTGTAAGCAAGTTACCCATTTTTTTCCATGATGTGATTCATTTGCATCATTGTTGTAATTGTAAGATGTGTTGCATACTGTGTTTTGTTCATGTTTTCCCCTGTATTTGTATAATTTTACACTGTTGATGGCTGATAGTTAAAAACACAGAGCAATATCAACATACCTTTACTTTCCACAATGTTTAGCCACCTCTGTTTTATTGTCTAAAGTCACATGAAGTTACCTTATGACAGCACTAGACCATTTTCCTGAATATCTTCTACATACCAGGATAAGTTACACTCGCCTATCATCTTGGTGGTTAGGAGTTACGATCTGCATTTTACAATCTGCAGATGATCTGCATTTTAGTAGTTTCAAATAAAAAAAACTGGATCTATGCTCCCAGGTTGGCCCAGCCTAAAATGGATACCAGGAAATGTCCTGGGAAGTGAATTTGGCGAGCATGATACTGACCACATCATCCATGGGTGCTGGTCAGTCCTGCAGCTTATGTCCAGTGTGCCTGTAAAAGGGACCTGTACTTTACTGTTTTACTTACTGTGATGAGTTGGTGAAGTATTTATGGATGTTACTTACAACATCACTTCACTCATTATAACGGTATGGCTTGTAGGTTGACTAGTAATGCTTGTTAGCTTATGAACCTGCATGAAGTAGGAAGAGAAAGTTGAGGGACATATTTATGTGCAGCACCTGTTGAAATGATATAAATGTATATTAAAAATGTATGAGAGTTAACTATCCCAAATTAATCCAGTGACTTGCATGCAAAATGATACCGTATCTATAGGACATATATCAAGGAACCTCTGTTATTAACACTGATTATATGATATGAGTGGACACCTATTATGGCCACAATATAGATATAATATCACACTTACATGTAATCTAATGTAACAAACTCTGAACAAAACATTTTGAAGCGTGCTGTATATTTTTTGTTGCCTTCCACAGCCTATAAAGAGAAAGAAGCCTTGCAGTTAAAGCAATCTAAGTCACTGCCCATTAAGGTATCATTTATTTCTTTGAACATATTTAGTGTTTGTGTCGTATTATATCATCTTATTTGCACTGAGAAAACACAAACTAAGTGAACTTTGTTGCTTATTATCTCTTTTCTTTCAACCAAAAAATGATCAGTTAGTTTTATAGTATGATAGTGAGGCTGCTCTGTTATTCATAAATCAAGTGATTTAACTCTACCAGACCGCTGTACTGATTTTTTGGTAATTTCCAAATCTACCGCGGTACCTAATTTTCAGTACTTTGCCTAATACGTGAAAAAAATGCATCACAAACTAAAAATAACCAACCAATTGTGGTCAAACCTCATGGTTAGCCATTGCAAATGTCTTTCCCCATGTGTTTGAATTGACTTTGTGTGGTTTAACGTGAACAAATTCTGAAAATTCACAATGAAACGAGCGGTTGATGAACCAAGCACTTTAACAAGAAAATGAAGCAGGTCTAGACTTTTCACAGTCCAACAGGTGATCGATACTTTGGCTGATTCAGACTCTGAGGAGTCAGAAGCTGGGTTGATTGGCACACAAAGGTGGAATATTGAAGTTAGATGAAAGGTAGATCTATTTTCTACAATTTCTCCTAGTTCCATCTTATTCTAACCACTTGTTTGCATGTAACTAACATTTTTCTATATCATGTTTTTTTTTTTCTCTTTAATGCTCAGGAGCCCAGGTATAGGGGACAGTTAGGTTTAAGGCCTCAGGTCTGGTAGGGTTAATGATGGTGTTACAACTTGAGGTGAGAGATGGATTATGAGTCAACTTTTACAAACACTGTGTGATAACATATGAAAACAAACGTGTACATAACTGGTAGAAAAAGTACAGTGAACAGGTCTCATCTTGAGTCTATGCCCTGCTTGATCCATTTTCAACCTAGGAACACCTTTCCTGCCCCCAACACCTCAACGGGAATAGTGGTGCTAACCAGTTTGGTGCATGGAAGTTGCCTGTTCACAGATTCCTGACAACACTATGCATGCAGCTATCTGTAGTGTTAATTAGGTCAAACCAGCCTGTTTACAAGTTAACAGGTGTTTTATGGTTTCTGTCTGCCCTACCTTTCACACTTTGGGTAGGGCTGGGAAGATTCAAAGGACATTTAAGAATGTTAACTGCACTTTTAAACTGTAATTTCATTTTAGATAATAATGGCTAATGGCTATTTCATCCAGCCATTTCCGCTTTAAGTTTGGTCTTGGAAGAAAAGAGTTTTTTATTAATAACTTTGGAGTATTCCATTTTGAGATAACCAAGATGCATTGTCACAAACATATATGCCATTTTATGGCATGATCTACCAATTTATGGCATGATCTACCAAGTTGAAATAAATCCAGAATCAAGGAAATATTTTTTGGTTGAATTCTATTAGTAACAATTCTGTATGAAGTTTGGATCTAAAATGATCACTGAACTTCATCTCACAATAAATACCATATGAACACTTTCTGGTACTGTATCCACTTCCATAGATTCTCAGAAAACAAATGTCTTGTAGTAGGAACCTGCTGTTGGTATGTCAAGTTTTAGGACCATCACATTTTTTAAAGCCAGAGTCCTTCCCCTCCCCTAGCAAGTGGCAAGCCCAGGCATCAAACTCTTGTCAAATCTCACAGCTGCCATTGTCGGCTTAACTTTCTAACCATTACACCAAGTAGCCAGCTCATCGGTTCTTTAAAAAATCTTAAAAGTCGAGAGGATTGGCTTCACTGCACTGGGTTGTATCCCATATGGCTCGGTTCGCAGAGTGGCTTGCCGAAAGCGTCGCACAAAGCACAAACTCCGTAGCTCCAGCGATGACCCCCAGGAGTCTCCGAGAAAAATGCACTCGTGAACCGAAAGACGTAGCCCGGAATCGAACCCACAATCTTCAGAGCGCGAGTCAGACGGCTTGACCACTTCACCAGGAGACTCCCTTTAAGTTGCCTTAAAGGAAAATAATGATAATTGTGATTCTGCTCCAAATCTCCAGTCAAATCTCCATTAATATTCTGTAGACAGGAAACTAGAATTTCTCTGTAGCATGCTTAACAGCATATTGATGTCTTTATCTTATATAGAGGCAGCTGAAGAAGAAATCACATTGCTCTCAGAAAGAAAATGTATCTGAAGAGACTATAAAAGTGTTTCGGCCCAACAAAAGAAAAGCATTCCAGGACATGTGAGTACCATATGTTAAAGCTGACAGCTACGCTTTTTCTAATTCAGTGCCAAACAAACAATAGGTTTGAACCAACCATGATACACCATCAAATGAACAAGTAAATTTCCATTCACTGAGCATTGAAATTGTGGAAGATCCCATAAAACAAACAACATGATGGCACTATTATGGCAATATATCATCCTGTCCAAATGGGAAATCACATGTGGCAATATATTATCCTTTGGCACTGAATCAGTTAATGAGTAATGAATGAATACCATCCATCATATCAGCTGCATATCTCTGAATCTTAACTGTTTAGAAAGTACAGTTTTAAATATAGGAAAAAAACTGAAAGTGATTAAATTAAATTAAAAGTAGAGAATTCTTGTTAATGTGAGCCTATAAAGGTGAATTACCAGTTAAGAAAATACTGATTATCTATATCTATAAAACAGAGTGTATGTTTGTTTGTTTGTGGGTTTGTGGATTTGGATGCGTTCGATAACGGTACATCCGATTGAGATGAAATTTTCTACACGTCTTCCTTTCATTCCTGTGCAACCGACTATAATAATTTCTTAATGTAAAATCTTCGACTTATTTAATAACATTTACTTTTCCATTTTCATTATATAATGTCTATATAGCAGGGGCACTTCACTCTAGAAAAGTTATTTCAAGGGGCATAACTTTTAATAACATTTCTATATACTTTATAGTCATATTGTTGGACTTACCTGCACTATTGTTAAACTCTTTGTCTATAGTTATTTTTAGGCATATGAGTTATATTAAATAATGATATAATCTTTAAGGTATTTTTAAAGTTTGCATAAAAATAATGCATTATGCATAACATTTTAACCCATCTTTTTCTGCTTACAAAACTTATCAACTGTCATGTCGGTGATTAAAAACAGTTTTCATTAAAAGCCCCACCAGGGACTGGGTGAAGCCGGGACAGACAGACAGACAGTCGGTCGGTAACGGGAACAGGAGCTTATATGACTACTTATATGAATTAAATGAGATGCTCCACACCAGGAGCCAGGCGATGCCGGGCAGGGTCAGACAGACAGGCAGACAGATAGTCGGGAACGGGAGAGCTTATATGACTACTTATATTAATTAAATGAGATGCTCCCCACCAGGGACTGGGTGAAGCCGGGTCAGCCAGACAGACAAACAAGCAGACAGACAGACTGATAGATAGATAGATCCCCTCCAGGGCCTGGGCGAAGCCGGGCCGGGTCAGCTAGTCTCTTAAAAAAATAGAAATGAAGACAGTAAGAAAGATGTAAATATTTAGTACAATAAATAATAGATAAGATATGAAACCTAAAAGGGCAAGTGATGCAAATCTGTCACAGCACCATCACAGTGGTGAAGAAAACAGATGTTTTAATCTAAACACCCTTCAAAACTGAGAGATTGTCACAAAATAAAACCGTGTGTTTAACCGGTTGATTATTATAGAGGATTTTCTGATTAAACGGACTATCTGCCAACGACAACTATTTTACTAACAGTAAAAACAAATCGGATGTCAAAATCCCAGGACAATATTTGTAGTTGCACGTGTACATCTCTAACGGATTGGGAACATTCGGTGGTGATGAAGACAGGTCCCGGCATCGCTTGACAGTTTGTCAACAGTCAGAGACAAACCGGAATTGGCAGCGAGAGACAGGAAACAGTACATCTGTCAAGTCTTGTTTCCGGAACATCGAGAAGATTGACAGCGTGTTGGGAAAAACTCTTTGTTGGAACTGTACAGTAACTCTCTAGATTGTTTTGGATGTCAAAACCAGTGATGACAGATCTAACATGGAGGGAGCCAGAGGGAGGATGGATCCCTGACAGGGGATAATCTGCCACTGTGCCACCTGTGTGGGGGCATAAAGGAGAACGTCACATGGCCAACTTTGGTAGGTTGCCATATAAACCCGAGTTGGGGCCAACTAGGGGGACTTGAAAATGTGGCTCTAGTCGGAGTGAAATGTCACTGCAGTGCTTAGTGGAAATAATATCTACCGTGTGTTAATTAGTGACTTAATTTTACACGTGCCTATAATGGCAGATGTAGATATGATTGATAGGACTGCAGTAGTGCCATTTAAGGTATAACCTATTATAATATTAGTTCTAATTAATATAGACTGTGGCCTTGTTAAACTATAGTGTGATGATTAGCACTGTTAGTGGAAACTAGTTAGAGTAGAATAGTGATATTAACTCTGCTAGTTAAGAATAGATTAGTGAAGTGTTGATAAGCTTTACTAGTTGAGAATTGAGTAATGAGGGATAATTGGGATCTTCCCGTAGGTGTCCCTGGTGGGCGGGGTTCCGCATTCTGTTTGCTGATTTTTTCTTTGTCATAGCCTGATTCGGATCTAGGTGGGTAGCTAATCTGCTCTATGACTAAGTCTAGTTAGCTAAAGATCATTAAGCAAGGCGATAGGCTTACACTCAGCCGAAAGGATCAGTGACTAGTACTATCACCAGATGTGTTGTTTCTATCCTAGGTTCCCTACCAGATCCAAGGAAACTCAACAAGTTTTTGGGAAAGAATCACATCCCATTCGGAAGAACACCAGTTCAACAATCAATAAAGTTGCATACAGAACGTAACTAAAGCTAGAAGGAAGTTGATTCACCAAAGAGAGTGATGATTACTGATGCACCACACAGCATCAGACAGTAGTAACTAACTGAGAACATTGCTGATAATAGTTGCCTAGTGTGATATAATCTCGTGTAATAGAACACAAGACATGATACTTGAGGCTAGATAGACACGAGTGAGGATCCAGTACAGTAACAATTAACATTAGTAACTGTGTACACACTACAAAGGACTTGTGCAATTTTTTTATGAACGATAGGAACGGACATTGTGTAGGGTGCAACCGGTCCATGATTAACTGTTTATACCACCGGTGTCTATTTCGGATGTTCATGAAATGGGATTACCAGAGGTCTACAGAGGCAAATCAGTATCCAGCAGGATGGTTTCGGCGCTGGGTGAGAAGTACATGTTCTGACGTAACGTGCTGTGGTCTATCCTTGCTGGGATCAGCTGACTGGGTTGTTGTCTGAGAGTCCGATCCTACACACTTTATAGAACACGTCACACATTTTCTTCACATACACGTCTCATATACGTTACACTTTTCTTTTAATAAATTAATCTTTATTAATTTTTAGAAGCAAGAGTTGTTGAGTATGTTGCGTTGGGGAAGTATGAGAAGGGGGCATAGTACGACAGTGAGAGAGTGATAGGAAAAGGTGTCCATAGGCTGATGGAGTGTGTTGGACGGAAGCTGGTGGATTCTCCAGACTATTGAGAGGAAAAAAATATTATAATGTGGGTGTCGACTCTCTTCACTCCAGGGACGACACTGTAAAGGAGGACACGACATTATTGGGGGCTCGATAACGGGATCTTTGGACAGCGGGATCTCTTGTAAGCGGGATCTCTCGTAAACGGAATCCTTGGACATCGGGATCTCCCGTAAACGGAATCCTTGGACAGCGAGATCTCCTGCAAGCAGGAATCTTTGACAGTGGGATCTTCTGACAACGGGGTCTTTGGACACGGGATCCTTAGTTATAAGAGGGAGATATCATTTTGGAGAATCCAGCTAGAGTGAATGTGGATAGGGGTTAGGACTAATTAATATCTTACCTGTTCACACTTCACACGTCTGCATAGGTCTGTGGTCCTGATTCTACTCTTGTCCCTGAGTGAATGTGCGGTTTGTAGTAATATCTAGATTTATAGTACTTGTTCATATAGTAATTTGCAGTTATATTGTACTCGACCTGCTAGCTTACCTCTCTGTATAATGGCCACCCCTAAACTTACCACGTTAGAATTAAGGGCAAAGGGGGAAGACATGGGACTGTCGGGGTCTGCTCTAACGGATTACATACAGGAAGTGGAGAGAGAGTATCGTCAAGCAGAAAGGGAAGATCGAAAGGCCGAGTTGGAATTGAGAAGGATGGAATTGGAAGCTGAGTAAGCAGCTAAGAAATTGGAAGCTGAGCAAGCAGCTAAGAAATTTGAAGCTGAGCAAGCAGCTAGGAAATTTGAAGCTGAGCAAGCAACTAGGAAATTAGAAGCTGAACAGGAAGCACAGAAAAGGGAGCACGAGTACCGGATGAGGGAACTCGAGTTGAAGAGTCAATCTAATGGAGAAACTGAGGGAGCAGTTGGAGGTTCCTCCATCCCAGGGTCAACACCAGTAGGTGGACATGGGTACCATGCCATGAAGTTTCCTTTGGCGGTCTACGAGGAGGACAAAGAGAAGATTGACCAATACCTTCAACGCTTCGAGGCTATGTCAGTTGCTATGGGTCTGGAGCGTAACAAATGGAATCTTAAGCTATCCCAGGGTTTACGCGGGACCGGATACGAGGTTTATTTTCGCCTGCCACCAGGACATGAGAACAATTATGATGAGTTAAAGACGGCTCTGCTGAAACGATTCGAGGTTACGTCACATACCTACCGGAAAAAATTTCGAGCAGCGAAACGAGAACCGGGGGAGTTGTTTGCCGCCTACAGTTTGCGTCTAAAATCTTATCTCCATAAGTGGATGGATTTGGCTGGGTTCGCACATGACTATGAGAGTCTGGAAGAGCTCATGGTGGTCGACCAGTTGAAGAAGCAAATGTCTAAACCTCTCAGGACGTTCCTGGGAGAACAAGGAGCAGAACGTATTGACCTCGTGACTAAATTAGCAGAACGGTTCGTCGAGGTACATGGGGAGGCAGGGGAAAACCTTTCCACCAACTCCAAAAGTCAAGAGAAACATGACAAGAAGAAAACCAAAAACTCAGGAACAAAAAAGTGGGAACCTTATGTGCAAAAATCAGAGGATAGTTCAGAGAAGAAGAAGGAGGGAAGCAAGAGCACTTCAAGCTCTACACCAAAACGACCGTGGTCGGAGAAGTGGTGTTCAATTTGTAAGTCACCCTCTCACAATACGAGGGACTGCAAATCGAAGGCTAAGAACCCTCACTTCGCAGCATGTCAAGTGACTTCCAAGGAGGTTGTCACGGAAAATGCCAAGGTCAACAAGGAAGCTCGCCACCAGGAGAGCTCACTCAAGTCCGACAATAGAAAATCTAGGACAGGGAAATGGTGCAACCAATGCAAGTCAAACACGCACAATGCTATTGACTGCAGGGGAAAGTCAGGAGACACTCAATTCGTCGTGTGCTCAGGGAAACCTAAGGTGGAGCCCACCGAACAGGTCGAGGCCGAGGAAGAGACTCCAGACCAGGAAAAACCACCTGTAGTGGAATTGGTAGAGGTTAACGGTCGTCAAGTGGAGTGTTTATACGACACAGGACTGGACGGGGAGGCCGTGATTTCTGCGGATCTGGTACATCCAGAACAATTCACAGGTGAAACCTTGGATATACAGCCTGCACAGAAGAGTGCTGTAACCATGAAGTTGCCTATTGCTAATGTGGAGATTCGGTCAAGGTACGTCACCGGCACCATCAAGGCCGCTGTATTGACCGATCCCATTTTTCCAGTCATCCTAGGTTGCCGGTATGTCTTTCTGGGAATGCCCAGGGAGCCAATCCATATGGGAGCAATGCAGACTCGCTCTCAGACGAAAACGGAAGAGGCAGACGCAATTGTGACTAACCCAATGCCGGGGGAGCTACGAACTGCCCAGAGTGAGGATGATACTTTACGTCCTTGCTACAAAAAGCTGCAGAAAAGTGCTGATCCACCAGGAGGGGGGCAGTACTACATGAAGAATAGGATACTCTACAGGAGAGCAGGAAGGGAAGACAACCTATACGGTCAGTTGGTCGTCCCGAAAGCTCACCGGTCCCAGATTCTTCATATGGGGCATACCATCTCCTTTAGTGGACACATGGGTATTGCCGCCACCATGCAGCGAATTTCCTGCCATTACTATTGGCCGGGAATGACAGATGATGTGCGTCGGTATGTGAAGTCATGCCCTGAGTGCCAGAGGGTGGCACCAAAACACTGGACAGCACCGGTGGTGTTGGGTGAGATGCCCATCATGAACTCTCCTTTCGAGAGGGTAGCCATCGATATCGTGGGTCCACTTCCCAGGACTAGGAAGAGGAACATGTATATACTCACAATGGTGGATTGCTGTACAATGTGGGGTGAAGCCATACCGTTGACCACGATTGACTCGAAAAGAGTGGCGGACGCACTGATGGAGGCCTTTACCAGATTAGGCTTTCCGGATCAAATTCTGACGGACAATGGATCTCAGTTTTGTGGAAAACTCATGGAGGAGGTATTTAGGGTGTTTCACTCTAACCACATACATACCAGCCCTTACCACCCTCAAGCCAATGGACAAGTGGAGCGTTTCAATGGCACGTTGATGACAATGCTCAGGAAACTAGCGCAGGAAAAACCTGATAGGTGGGATGAATATATCCCAGCAGCACTCTTTGCCTATCGGGAAGTTCCTCATGGCTCAACAGGACTACCACCCGCTACGTTGCTGTTTGGTCGTCCAATCAAAGGACCGTTGGAAGCCATGTTGAGGAGTTGGACTGAAGAGGGGACGTCAGAAGAAGTGATCTCATCCTACAAATACGTGGAGGAACTGAAAGAAAAACTCCACAAGGGATGGACTCTGGCAAATCAAAACTTGAAAAAGGCCAGGAAAAGACATGCGGCTTACTACAACCGTAGGTCTAAAGAAAGATCTCTAGAGGTGGGAGATAAAGTCTTGTTGCTACTCCCAACGGGAAACAACAAACTGGAGATAGGTTGGCAAGGACCATTTCCCGTGGAAAGGGTGATCTCCAGAACCAACTATCAGATCCGGATCCGGGGAAAGTCGAAGATTTTCCATATCAATCTCTTGCGGAAATACGAAGAGAGACCCGGAGACAAGGCAGCTCACCTCATGGCAATGGCAGTTGCAGTGGAGACAGAAGTGGGAACCAGCGAGGGCAGGGAATATCCCTTGGAACACCAGGAAACCTATAGGGATGTGCAAGTGAACCCTGATCTGACCTCCCAGGAGAGGGAAAGGATAACCCAGGTTCTCAAGTCTCATAAGGAGATACTGACTGATAAACCAGGATGAACGAGGTTGGTTGAGTTCGAGATGACTTTGACCACACAGGAGCCTGTTCGCCAAAAGGTTTACCCAGTGCCATTCTCTAAAGAAAAGGCCCTGGAGGAAGAAATACAAAAGTTGCTGGAGGATGACGTGATTGCACCATCCACATCCCCATACAATGCGGGGGTAGTTTTGTTACGCAAACCAAGTGGAGAACACCGGTTGTGTATAGACTACCGACTTCTGAACAGTCATACACAGTTTCAGGTGGAACCTTTGCCGAATCCAACTCAGTTATTCGCTAGGCTCCATAAGGCTCGGTACTTTTCGAAGGTGGATCTGAGTCGGGGGTACTATCAGATACCAGTCAAACCGGAGATTCGACCACTGTTAGCTTTCAGTACACCCAGTGGACACTACGAATTCAAGGTCATGCCCTTTGGACTCAGCAATGCACCTAATGTGTTTACACGCATGATGAGGACTTTACTAGATCCGTTACAGGATCCGTCCATCATCTCATTCATGGATGATATTCTGATTTCCAGTGACAGCCTGGATGACCACTTACAATCCTTGGAGAGAGTGTTTAATAGGCTCAAGGAAGCAGGGCTTACCGCTCGTCCAACCAAGTGCATGATTGGTTACCAGACTCTGGAATTTCTAGGTCACACCATCACTCCAGGACACATTGTCCCAGAAGAGAAGAACCTGGAGAAAATCAGAAATGCACCAAGGCCAAAAACGAAGAAGGATGTGCGATTTTTTCTCTAGTTGTGTGGGTTCTACCACAAATTTATCCCACATTTCACGGAACTGGGAGCTCCGTTGACGGAAACCTTGAAAAAGGGATTCCCGGACCAAATCATTTGGACACCAGAATGTGAGAATGCCTATAGTCAGTTAAAGGAGGCCTTGGTCAGCAAACCTGTATTACAGCTCCCTGACCTTTCCAAACAATTTGTGTTGAGAACAGATGCGAGTGCGATTGGAATTGGAGCCGCTTTGTTACAGGAAGGAAAAGACGATGCTTCGGTTTTGAAACCTGTGGCATACGCAAGCAAGAAATTACTACAGGCGGAGAGGAATTATTCAACCGTCGAGAGAGAGTGCTTGTCCCTCGTATGGGCAGTGCAAAAATTTCAGC
Organism: Cepaea hortensis; assembly: GCA_963921405.1. Lineage (NCBI taxonomy): Eukaryota > Metazoa > Mollusca > Gastropoda > Stylommatophora > Helicidae > Cepaea > Cepaea hortensis. The sequence goes on along the minus strand of OY992878.1, from coordinate 59,539,133 downwards.
CATATTTGTATGGAGTTAAGTTTCGAGTCCAGTCGGATCATCAACCTCTGATGTTCCTGGCTACTTCTCAGAAGCTCAATGCACGTTTGATGCGGTGGTCGTTGTTACTTCAACCTTATAATTTCACAGTAGAGTACATTCCTGGGAAGGAAAACGTTGGAGCGGATTTCTTGTCAAGACACCCAGCTCCTGAAGAAGAAGAATGAATCATCTGGATTAAACTCACGGTGGAGAAGAGTGAGATGGACTACTCTCTTAGGAGGGGGCCTATGTCACAAAATAAAACCGTGTGTTTAACCGGTTGATTATTATAGAGGATTTTCTGATTAAACGGACTATCTGCCAACGACAACTATTTTACTAACAGTAAAAACAAATCGGATGTCAAAATCCCAGGACAATATTTGTAGTTGCACGTGTACATCTCTAACGGATTGGGAACATTCGGTGGTGATGAAGACAGGTCCCGGCATCGCTTGACAGTTTGTCAACAGTCAGAGACAAACCGGAATTGGCAGCGAGAGACAGGAAACAGTACATCTGTCAAGTCTTGTTTCCGGAACATCGAGAAGATTGACAGCGTGTTGGGAAATACTCTTTGTTGGAACTGTACAGTAACACTCTAGATTGTTTTGGATGTCAAAACCAGTGATGACAGATCTAACATGGAGGGAGCCAGAGGGAGGATGGATCCCTGACAGGGGATGATCTGCCACTGTGCCACCTGTGTGGGGGCATAAAGGAGAACGTCACGTGGCCAACTTTGGTAGGTTGCCATATAAACCCGAGTTGGGGCCAACTAGGGGGACTTGAAAATGTGGCTCTAGTCGGAGTGAAATGTCACTGCAGTGCTTAGTGGAAATAATATCTACCGTGTGTTAATTAGTGACTTAATTTTACACGTGCCTATAATGGCAGATGTAGATATGATTGATAGGACTGCAGTAGTGCCATTTAAGGTATAACCTATTATAATATTAGTTCTAATTAATATAGACTGTGGCCTTGTTAAACTATAGTGTGATGATTAGCACTGTTAGTGGAAACTAGTTAGAGTAGAATAGTGATATTAACTCTGCTAGTTAAGAATAGATTAGTGAAGTGTTGATAAGCTTTACTAGTTGAGAATTGAGTAATGAGGGATAATTGGGATCTTCCCATAGGTGTCCCTGGTGGGCGGGGTTCCGCATTCTGTTTGCTGATTTTTTCTTTGTCATAGCCTGATTCGGCTCTAGGTGGGTAGCTAATCTGCTCTATGACTAAGTCTAGTTAGCTAAAGATCATTAAGCAAGGCGATAGGCTTACACTCAGCCGAAAGGATCAGTGACTAGTACTATCACCAGATGTGTTGTTTCTATCCTAGGTTCCCTACCAGATCCAAGGAAACTCAACAAGTTTTTGGGAAAGAATCACATCCCATTCGGAAGAAAACCAGTTCAACAATCAATAAAGTTGCATACAGAACGTAACTAAAGCTAGAAGGAAGTTGATTCATAAAAGAGAGTGATGATTACTGATGCACCACACAGCATCAGACAGTAGTAACTAACTGAGAACATTACTGATAATAGTTGCCTAGTGTGATATAATCTCGTGTAATAGAACACAAGACATGATACTTGAGGCTAGATAGACACGAGTGAGGATCCAGTACAGTAACAATTAACATTAGTAACTGTGTACACACTACAAAGGACTTGTGCAATTTTTTTATGAACGATAGGAACGGACATTGTGTAGGGTGCAACCGGTCCATGATTAACTGTTTATACCACCGGTGTCTATTTCGGATGTTCATGAAATGGGATTACCAGAGGTCTACAGAGGCAAATCAGTATCCAGCAGGATGGTTTCGGCGCTGGGTGAGAAGTACATGTTCTGACGTAACGTGCTGTGGTCTATCCTTGCTGGGATCAGCTGACTGGGTTGTTGTCTGAGAGTCCGATTCTACACACTTTATAGAACACGTCACACATTTTCTTCACATACACGTCTCATATACGTTACACTTTTCTTTTAATAAATTAATCTTTATTAATTTTTAGAAGCAAGAGTTGTTGAGTATGTTGCGTTGGGGAAGTATGAGAAGGGGGCATAGTACGACAGTGAGAGAGTGATAGGAAAAGGTGTCCATAGGCTGATGGAGTGTGTTGGACGGAAGCTGGTGGATTCTCCAGACTATTGAGAGGAACAAAATATTATAATGTGGGTGTCGACTCTCTTCACTCCAGGGACGACACTGTAAAGGAGGACACGACAGAGATGAATACTCAGTAATTAGTACGTCAAGGACCTTTTTATACACCATGAGGCACATTGGGTGTACGGGGCTAGACCCATATTTTTATGGACCAATCAGCGATCGGTGGATGATGTGACCTTTATCATGTAGGCCACTTTTACTTCCTGCTACCCATTTTGGGCTGGGCTGACTTGGGGGCCAAGATCAATTTAAAAATGTTCCTTGATGCCAATTCAAACCCATGACCATGGGCTGGCTGTTGGGCGTCTAGTCACTCTGCTTTCTGAAGAACATTGAAGCATAGTACAAGGGAAATTTAATAAGTAAGTCACAAATGGCTGTAGAAAAATAACTAACTATGACAACAACGTGAAACCAGTTTATTTGTATACATACATTGTCCCTTTATTTCTGAACATAATTTCCACCAACATTGATGCACTTATCCCATCGTTTTATCAGTCCCCCCAAACCGGCTGCAGAGAAAAATAAACTGCTTTCAAGTTGTTATCATAGTTATTTTTCTACAGCCATTTGTGATTTACTTATTAACTTACCCTCGTAGTTATCCAAACTGGTCAAGAAACAGAGATCATCATTTGGTTGAGTTGTTCTCAACATAGGCAGTGCTGTACATCGAGAAGGCTTAAGTAAGTGTCATAGCTGTGGGGGGTTCACACTTAGTTTCTGAAAAGGCCACCAAAACTTTTTGCTAATCATACAATCAATCCTCCGTCTTTTTCAGTTTGCAGGTCATTTGTTGCTATTAAACATTTTATATCCTGTTTGCTATAAATTCTTTGTAACTACATAAAATTTGTTTGCATTTGTATGATACACTTTGAATTGATGAACAATACTGAAATCATAGCTAAGAATATTCTATATCACAGAGATCAGAGTACTCATGAACAAAATGATGTTCAGAACCATTTATTTGGTTAGAATCCATCTGGATTTGATTTCTTACTTAGAAAGTATAGGCTCAGTGCTTCCCACAAACAAGGGACAGCAATAATTGAAATGTTTGTATTATATGTAAAGCCAGCAATGCTGCAAGAAAAGGAAAGGATTAGTATATGTTTTCTGTGAAGCTGAGGTTATATTCTGGTTGCTTTCGCAGTGCTGGTAAGTTGATTTTTTTCCACATCCCAGCACCATACTTAAGCTGCTGAGTTGCACAAGGGATCTGTAGAGTAAGTTGGTGACCACGAGATTTGTTGAGGCATTTGTTGAGTTTGGGTGTTTAATAGGGAAGTAGTACTGACTTCATAGAAGAGACACTTGGGAGTTGATGTGAATTAAATGGCTATTGATATTGGTCGTTAAGTTTGAAACTGAAATATAAAACATGTCTTGTTCTGCTGAGTCTGTGTGATGTGGTTTGTGTGTGTGAGGAGATTTCAGTAAAGAACTCTTCAATCAATCTTGTGTGTTATTTCTGACAAACCTTTAGCCAGTCTCATGCAGCATAGACCATCAGTTTGTAGCACCTACTTTAGCAACGTTATCAGCTCTCCTTGACCAGTAAACTGCTGAGACTAGGTATCCACTGTAGGGTCTAGCTGATGGATAGTATGTGATATTTTTGTTGTAAACACTGTTAGCACCACAGTCCTGTTTCTGATGGAGTTTAACACTTTTATTTCTAAGGGTTTAACTTTTCAATACTAAGGATTTTTTAAAATTAAAAAAAATTGACCTGGGCTCACAGGTCGACTCAGCCTAAAATGAGTACAAGGAAATGTTCTGGGAATAAAGGTGGCCGAAGTGATATTGACCAAGTCACCGATTGAGTGCCGATAGATCTGTAAAAATATGGGGCTAGCACCATATGCCCAATAGGCTTCAAATAATTGCTATTTTATATATATATATGTGTGTGTGTGTGTGTGTGTGTGTGTGTGTGTGTGTGTGTGTGTGTGTGTGTGTGTGTCTGTCTGTCTGTCTGTCTGTCTGTCTGTCTGTCTGTCTGTCTGTCTGTCTGTCTGTCTGTGTGTGTCTGTGTGTGTCTGTGTGTCTGTGTGTCTGTGTCTGTGTGTCTGTGTGTCTGTGTCTGTGTCTTCAGTGTATTGAATCAGTTATTGTACATATTTCAGTGCTGTAAACACAATGGTGCCAACTAATCTTACCTGTGGTAAAAACTATGAGGACAAGAGGTGTGGTGACTTGACACATAATTCTGAAAGGCAGCATTCCACAGCAACTTCAACCCATGAAACAACGGTTGAGAAATCCTCGATAAAACATTTACTGCAGCATCAAACAGTCCCAGAACATGTCTCAGGGAGTGACATTTGGCTAAGATCATGCAGCAAAGAGACTCCAGGCCGTCACAAGCATGGATTAAATCAAGTTGTAGATCAAGATGGCACATCGGAACAAATAAATGTGAGTCGTCAAGCCGTAACAAGAAGTACTGTAGATGGAACAAGAACTCAACAGGATGCATGTCCATACAATTTACGTTGCAGGCTAATGAATACTTAATGGCTTGTATTTTGTCATTTTAGTGTTTCTCTATAACTTATACAGCACAGTGGCTAGCAAGCTTGCCTGTTGGCCAGGTGGTTTGGTGTTCAAATCCTTGCTGATGTGGGGATTTGTTAAAGACTTCCAGGTCGACCCAACATAAAATGATATCAGCAAATCTCTTGGAGAGCAAAGGTGGCTGCATGATATTGACCATTTCATCCTTCGAGTGGCGATTGTTCTGTAAAAAATATGGGACCAGTGCTTTATACCAAAAAGTTAGTTGTATATCCTTTACAGGACATCACAATCAACCCCAGAATTTTTTGGCTGTTTGTGATCTCTGGCAAGCAGTTTGCCATTGCTTTCCGAACAACCGGCACTCATACCATTGTATGAAAATTAAAGCAAAGTGGTCTGTTTACAAATCGCCTGCAGCTGTGTTTTGAACGAGGTAGGCGGGATTACGAATTGCATTCGTAACTGCATCGCCACAGATGTGTGCCAAGATATGGAAGGTGTACATTACCTATGTACCACGATTTATGTCGTGACATTTTTAGTATGTTTCTCATATTCTGCATAGTGGTTTTTATTCTTGTGTAAATGACATGTTTTTGTTATTACTACTTGTATGCATTATATACTATTGCAGTATTTGACTTATTCACATGTGTGATCACTTATCTGTATGGTATTTGTTGTTCATATGTGTTACTTAATCTTGTTTCATGGTTTTTTGGGTCTGCTTATTCTCAGCATATTTTCAGCTGCTTTAAGTGTATTTTGTTGATACAGATATCCCATTGCCTCTCGTGTCCCTTACAGTATATAGTGTATGCTATTATTTGCTGGTATTCTGTGCTGCAGTCTTGTGCCATGATGTATGTTTATTTTAGCTAAGAACTTTTTTCTTATCATGGGAGGCCTATGGCTTGTGCAAGTGGCTATAGCTGGACAAGAGATGGATTTATTTTAAAGGCATATTTAGTTTGGTGTTCTGTTTTGTTTCTTTTGGTGTGAAATGATATAGATTTATTATTTGTTTGCATTGGGCTATTTTACTGTTGCTACTTTAGAGTAGGTTCTTGGTTGTTTTGTATGCTTGTTCCAATGTTGATTTATTTACTGGATTGTCACAATTTCTTGTAGATGATGTATTTGTTCCAGAGTTGACATATTGGTTGAATTATAACAATTTCTTGTAGATGCATGTAAATGTTCCATATGTGACTGGATTATGACATCTTGTAGCTGCCTGTATTTGTTCAAATGTTGACGTAATTACTGGATTACTGGTTTCTTGTGGATTTATGTTTATTTTGACATAATTATCGAATTATGACAATTTCTTGTAAATGCATGCGTGTTCTTGTGTTTTCTGGTGCTGCACTTTAGATAACACACTGTCCTTAGTATATCAAGCTGTGTTTTCTGTCCTGTTGTCTCACATAACCTTTTCCATCTCCATTTCCATTTTGCACATCTTTTCGCCATGGCTTGAGCTTATAGCAGCCTATGCTTGCATGTTGCTTCCATTGTCGGACAAACGGGGGTATTTCTGTGGGGGTTGCAGTGCTACTATCCTACCCCATTCTGCTGGACAAGCACTGCTGTTTGATGCACAATTGCTTATTTGTCCAAAAGAATTCTGGCTGAAATTAGCTGACAGAACATATCTGCGGTAAACTGCGGTAATGCAGTGGCTAACATGCTTACCTGCCAGCCTGAGGGTAATATGTTTGAATCTCTTCTGAGGCAGATTTAACAAAATATCCTGGCCTCCTAGGTCGACCCAGCCTAAAATGGGTACCAGGATTTGTCCTGGGAGGTAAAAATGGCTGGCATATTAATCACATGACCTGGTCAGCATTGTTTGATCTGTACACATGTAGGGCTTATACCGTATATCCAAGTTGCTTGTAAGTGTACTTAACTGACACTATTTCTGCAGGTTGTTCCATGATCTACCACCTGGGAGAGGTTGATTGCGTGTGTTTGTGAGCACACATGCATACACATGCGTGCATATTTTGGCTCATGCAAAAACTAAATGAACTGTTTTTGCACCATGCAGGTTCCTATTGTTGCTTTTATTTTTTGTTACGTTTGTTCAGTTGCTCGGGGTTTTAATAGCGATTGAAACATCCAAATATACCCATGTCCACAAAACAACAGCATATTCACACCAACCCTATGCTACCAATCTCAAACTTGGACTTTATCCAAATTACACCTTTGCAAAATCAACTCCTGCGAGATGAGATACCCAAGGAGAGCTACCAACTTAACAATCCGAGACCGAGTAAGAAATGCTGTTATCAGACAGACTGTGGGATCAACACCTTGTGCCACATTTATTGAAAGACAGAAGATCAAGTGATTTGGCCATGTCGTTAGAATGCAACACCATCAACTATTGTGTTGACATTCTGGCGGCGGCATTATGCACAGTGCATCTGTGCGGGCTGTTGTTTGTCGAGACTCCTGTCTTTTCCACTTTTCACATTGGGCAGTGGGGAGCGTTTTGTATGATATTCACTGGCGCAGAAACGGAGCATAATGGGGACGACCCGTTGCTGTGAAGTTGGAACTGCGACTAACTAACTAACTAACCAACCATCAACTACCATCACTGGCCTTACATCAAAGATCATCTGTGACAAGACCAAGAGGACATACAAGAAGAAAATGGATTGATGACATCAAAGACATTGTACAGTCACACGGAATGATACTATCCAGTGCCACCCATCGGGCACTGGAGCGCAAATTATTTCTCCCCATGACGCTTGACGGCAGAAATGGAAGATGATGATGATGTTGATGTAACCCTGGTTGTCACTGTGGGTTGCTATGTACTTAACAGGAGTCATGGACATTATCTGTATTCATGACTCTGTTGTCTCTCGTATAGTGAACTTTTTCCAGCATGTACTTAATAAATATGATCTCAGTACAGTGTTCAGATGCTCACTGGTATTATGTGAAACATAAAGGTGATGCTCCTATATCACTTAATGTAACAGGATATACAATTTTCTGGAATATTCCTCATTGTTATTTTATTTCTGGCAGTGATAATTCCACGTGCACCTCTATTCTTGTGTAACGGTGACTCTATGAAGCTAAAGTTGGGGTCTACAACAGAAAGTTTGTCTTTTTTGCCTGGTCATAATAACTTAATATAGTTTCAAATATATTTAGATTCATATATTTCAGTATGGAGATTTGACATGCAAGTTGTATTCTGTTTTTATTCCCATACTTAATTTGTTATTTTTTATGTGGTTGAATCAAAGTTGAACTAATCTTTGTGCTTAGATTGTTGTTGTTTACTTTACATTAATTTAATGAGTCGCATGCATACAACTGTACAGGTTCTACATAACACTTCAGTACTCTTTTTTTTTTTTCCTCACTGCAGTGGACAGTATTTTAATGATATGTTTTCTATCATGCAAGAAAGCCTACGTTTGCCATGGTGATTCTTATTTGTTTTGTTTTATTTTGTTCACTCATCCATACATGTGCTACTACTTCTAGTGTACCTAACTGATGTGCGCGTGTTGATAAGCTTTCCCTATTACCAGTGTCCCTCGCCATCCAGGTGAGCCCACTCCGACTACAGAAGTACTTGTGAATTTATGTCCCCAAGTTAAGGATGAGAAGTCAACAATTTAGTCCAACTAACCGTGTAGGGGTTGAACCCACTACCTCTGCATCAGCACACCAGATGTTTAAGAATAAACGCTCTTATCCATTCAGCCATGCTGACCTCTCCATGGAGATTCTTATTCTAATCTCTGCAAGCATCTTCCACCAGGTAATACGTCTGTCAAAGAGGTTTTAACAAAGAAACATCTTGGCCTAAACATTCTGTGGTGACTGGGCAAGCGACTTTTATTCCTCACCTGGAAAAATCTCTTCTGGCACACCAGCAAGGGTACCAATAGTTAGTTAGTTGCATATCCTTTACAGGAAGTTGCAATCGATTCCAGCATTTTCTTAGCTGTTTGTGATTCCTGGGCAAGTTTATGTTCAATAGTTTGCCATTGCTTTCTGAACGACCGGCACTCCTACCATTGTATCAAAACCAACGCAAAGTGGTCTGCTTCTAAATCACCAGCAGCTGTGTTTAAGGTACCAGTGGCATCATGTAAACATATCCCTACTGCTGGGCTCACCCAGAACCTTTTGGGTAGGAGCAGATTCTGTGTAAATATGTATAATTATGTATTTAGTGTATTTATCAGTTTTAATTTGTATGGAGAATGTATACTTATGTGGGTATTACTAGAAAGGTTACCATGGTAACGTAGCGACTAGATGCTTGCCTGCTGTACCGGTGGTCTTGGGTTTGATTCATATCAGGGCGGTTTCACAATTTAAAAATTGACCTGGGCTTCCAGCCTGAAATAGGTACCAGGAAATGCCTTGGGAAGTAAAGGTAGCCCGTGTGATACTGACCACATCAGCCACTTAATGCTGTTTGGTCTATAAGATTATCGGTCTAGCTACATATGCCCAGTGCGCCTAAGTCATGTATAGGGGGCCATTACTGTATTTTGTATAGTATAAAATATGTACACAATTTGTAGAGTTGTCATAGAATTAAATGAACACTTCTTTTCTATAGTTATACATTTTCAGGATTTTGTGGCTGTCTTATTTTCACTAAATACCAAATTTGTCTAAAGGTCACATTTAAATTTATACTTCTCAAAAGAAGACCAAAAATGTTGAAACTCCAGATATCGACCAAATAAAGAAAATATGTGTTGTACTGTCCCTTAGTGAAAATTTGAACAAAGAAGAAACGAACAAGATGCACAAATTATTGCCTGGCATATCTCACTATATCTCATACTATTAGAATACTACACAATTAAATATGATAAAGCAAATAGATAAATCTTTTGTGTTTACATAGATTCAAAACAAGGTATTTCCTTAATGGCTTTACACTCAGAAGCCACAAACAGTAGGTTGCACAATGTATTGCCTGGCATATTTTGCTGCAGCTTGTCAGGTGGATGCTGTTTAATATATCTCATGTTACTCAGTCAGTCAATCAGGTGCCATCTCCACAATGAAGGTTGGCTGCAATGGATCTCCAACACAGTCTTTCTCTCACCGTGACAGTACATTCTAATTGATATTTGTCCATATCTTGATGTTATCTCCCCACTTGTATCGTTGTCTACCTCTTGCTCGCTTGCCCTCAACCTTCCCCTCCAGTGTGGTCTTTATAAGAGTGTTGTCTTTTAACATGGCCAAAATATTTCACTTGTCTCTTTGTTATTTCTTTCATCAGCTCTTTTCATTCACAGTGGTTCTCAACCGGTGGGGTTTCCAGGGGGGGGAATGAAGACCATTTCAAGATAGCGTTAATACAAGAACCGATTTCTTGATATTGTTTTTCACTTCATACTTTACAGTTATGTACATCTCATCCTTCTAAAATTCATTTTATAAAGTAAGTAGACCCACAAATCACATTTTATGTGGATGTCTAGACTTGTTTTAGTATATGCTATTAAATTTACCTTCCATTTTTACGTATACTGTGTAGGGGTGGGGGGATTTTTTAGGTAGGAAATGTGAAAAGGGGGGGGGGGGGGAATGACGTTCTGAAAATATGGTGAAGGGGGGCATGGGCCAAAACAGGTTGAGAACCACTGTTCTAGAACCTCTGTATGTCATTGTTTTTGTTTCATGAAATATGACATGTTCTTCTGTATATCCACATCTCCAGGGCCTCTATTCGACTTTCTAAATTGCTTTTCAATGTCCAGGCTTCCGAGCCATATATTCGACAATTCTCATTTTTAATGCATTGTTCTTCTCTCTAGATGTTAATACTGATTTCATGCTGCTGAAAGCATTTTTGGCCATTCCTATTCTATTTTTTTAAATTTCTGTTTCACTGATGCCATCTTCTGTTATTACATGTCCAAGATAGGAGAAACTTGTTATTATGTGAATAGGAGGTACAGATTTGTGCTCTCGTTGTGCAATGCTTTTGGCACACCACTTACGTGCAACCTATTGTTTGTGGCTTCTATGTTTAAATTTAGAAAGATTGTTTGGTTTCTTTATTTTAGACATTTGTTTCCCTATTTTAGACATACAACATAAAAGGCCACACAAAGAAATATAAAATATAGAATTATAAAATAAATAAATTGTTGTATGGTATTTCTGCAATCTTGGACAAATACCCCAGTTACGGATTTGAATGAAAACTAATTGCTAAATACATGCCCGATAGAGGCACCAGGTAAATGACGTGTATAATCTAGTTGACTACTTAATTTTTAATTTCATTCACCGTGAAATGATTGAACAAAAATAGCTTGTGTGTGTTTCATTTGTATGTTTTTCTTATGCTTGGACAGTGGTGCCTTATTGGCCAATTTGTGAGAAATAACCATAAGGTTGAACGGCTTGGAGTCGATTACATTTAAAACTTTTTGTCATCCACTAGAACTGAATACCTTTAACTCTCTTTGTCCCAGACAGTTGTACTTTAATCTGTCTGTTGGCAGCAGTGGATACTTCATCATCATGATGCCGATAAATGTGGGCAGTCATATTTTGCCATCTCACACAATCACCAGCGTTGTGGATCAGCTCGGTGGTTTTGTCCCAGTTATACCATGTGGCGAAGCCATCTAGACATTAATTTTTCTGCCTTCCCCTTGTTCTTTTCTCCATCTTGCCAGTTGTCACCAAGTTCTTCAGTTTAATTCTCATAATGTGCTAAAAAATAGTGGGTACTTGCAAGTAATGAATGTATTACTATGAAGAATTTAAAATAATAATAGAGACAGGGGATAAGGTAGCATCTGGAGTCTTCTTTAGGTGCACAATCTGGAGCAAACATCCATGATTATGACTTCCCAAAACTCTTTGTCATCTGTTATTTTCATGAAGTCTTTGCTACTTATATTATTATTTGTTGCTCAGCTGTTTAAGCTTTCTACACACATCTTTCTCTGTCTTCCTGTGCCTCTCTTGTCACATGGGTTAATTCCTCTATTCTACCTCTTCTGTCGATATGTCCGATAAACTTAATTTGCCTGTTCGTTTCGGTTCTGTTGAGCAATTCTGCAAGACTTGAAGACCTCAATACCTCAGCATATTTTCCTCTCTGTGCAAGGTATTCTCAACATGTACAACTGGGGTAAGGAGGTTTAAACAGGGTTTTAAAAGGCAGGAGGATTGACTTCATTGCACTAGGTTTATCCCATATCGCTTAGTCTCCTCCTGCAGGGTGGCCTGATGTAAGCATCTCACAAAACATGAACTGTGTAGCTTCAGCGACAACCCACAAGAGTCTCGGAGAAAATTCAACCCGTGTACCGAATTACAGGCTGGAATCAAACCCACCACCTCCGGAGTGAGACAGGCAGCATAACTACTTCATCACAGAGACTACCTGGGGTCAGGAAGTAAAGTATCGGACCTATTTTCACACCATGAGACATCTTGGGTGTGTGGTGCTAGCCCCCATACTTTCTTACACCAACTGGCACTCAACGGACGACGTGGTCTGTATCACCCCTTTACTTCTCACGACATTTCCTGCTACCCATTGTAAAGGCTGGGTCACCCTGGGAGCTGAAGTCAATTAAAACCATCTGCCTCGATGGGGATTCAAACACAAGACTCAAGGCAGAGGGGTATGAAGGCTAGTCACTGTATTACACAGGCCTTAAACAATTGGGGTAGAGAGGTTTAATGAAACAACTACCTGAGACAGAAGAAACTGTGTAAAACATATCATATATATAGAAACATGTAGTGCGTTTATTGTAGTGTTTAAATTACATTATGGAAAGGGTATTTGTTAGTTGTTTTACTTTTATAGTTGTTATTAAACTAGTCTGGAGCAAACTTTTAAGAACAATACCACTGTGCGGTAAACATGATTGCTAAATAATACATACTATGTTTCTCGCAGTGCAGTTGCAATTTTGTAGAACATGAAAATTGTATAGCAATGTGACAAACTTTATGAAAATTATTACTGTGTGATTTTAAAAAAAGAGCATTTTAATACTTAAAATTGTTATTCGTTTCATTGCAAATAGTTTTACAATGAATTTAATTTCAAATGTTTTTCAACGACTGGTTTATTTTAAACTTCAATGGTGACAAATCTTATTACTTCTTAAATTTGTGAGCTAGTTTTAAAACAAATATTTTTCTTTATTGTATATTATACCCTGTATTTTTTAAAAATTGACTTTGGAACACATATGTAGGTAATAACCTGTGTTTTGGTTCAGTATATTTAGATATTTTATGTTGTTCAAATTTGTGATACTAAAAATGAGTACTTATATTTTTATTAGATGTTTGTTTGTTCAAAGCTACCTGTGGTGTCAACACGTCTCGAACAAATTTTGCTATATGCGCTGTATGTCCACTAGCTTCTTGATTCCTTCTAGAATAAAACTTTTGGGTGTAGCCTTAAACCAGTTTTGCACTGCCTCCATTACCTCATCATTTGAAAACCCCTGACCTCGTAGATGTCTTTCAAGGGTCCAAACAAGTAAAAGTCGGATGTTGCCAAGTCTGGACTGTATGCTGAATGCTTCAAGACCTCAAATTTCAGAGCAAGTAGTGTATCCACTGTATGCGTAGCCATATTAGGGTGGTCTTTGTCATGTAGCAACGATGCTCCTTTTTTAAAGAAGTCCCCAGCATTTCAACTGTATTGTTCACTAGCATGTCACTGTATCCAGCTCTGGTATTTCACCCCTTTCTTGAAAATGCACCAATATAGGGCCCTTAATATTTGATATCCGTAAAGATGGTCATCATAACTTTCCCAGCAGATTGATCAGTGATATTGTCTTCTATTTTTAAATCTTTCTACTCATTCATACACGCTTGCTTGACTCAAATAACTGTCTCCATGTTGAATTATAATTCTTTCGTAGATTTCACACCCTCTGACCCAGAAAGAATAACTCTGTTGTTCTTCCATAATGCAAGTCGATAGTGGAGCAACCATTTTGTAATAACTATTGCGCAAGCGCAAACTGCTCAATCCTCACGACCCCAGTAGGGATATTGCTTAAGAGCCACCTTGTGTCCTGAAATAATATTTTCCGTTGTTTGTGAGCTTCCATGCACTTTATAATAATATTCCTGTTACTTTACGACTTTCCCTCATTTAAAAAAAAAGTATTGTCTACAAAATTGCTTTGATATTGCAGATGTCATTCAAACTTCAGCACACAGTAAACAGAAGGAATGGTAAAAATATAGTTACGATTTAAAAAGCAAATAAAGGTTAGCTAGACAATATTTATAAAACAGAAATGAGTTGTTGTCTTTAACATTTAAATTTCAATGAAGGAATATGTGCGATAAAAGCTCCAGCATACAAATCTGGCGTTTGTATGTTTTTCAAAATTAAAATATGACTCTTTAAAAAATAATAGCATTGTGAACAAAGATAAAAGAGAAGCTGCTTATATATCTTTACACCAATGAAAGATTGTTTTAAAAAAAAATGTTGATTGCAGTTCCTACACTCATGTTGAGGGGAGTTCTATTACATAATAACAAACATAATGTCAACTTGTGCAAATATTTTTTTCTTCTGCATATCCTTTACAGGACATTGCATCAACACCAGCATTTTTCAGCTGCTGTTGATGTCTTGGTAAGTTTTACGTTCATTAGTTTGCCATTGTTTTCTGAATGACCGGCATACATATCCCCGTAAGAAACCAACGTGCAGCTGTGTTTCGTACGAGTATAGGGGATTACGAACAACGTCCTTAACCCCTACGCCAGGGAGACTGGAGTGCAAATATTACATTCTCCAGATTAGGTGCCCACACACGGCAATCCTGTTAGGAGACTTGTATTTGATTTCTGTATCTATGTTATGCTGATACAGCACTTGATTGTAAATTAAGTTACTTGGTTTGATTAGGTATTTTTATTTGTAAATACAAGAATTTTGATATCTTTAAATTCTGATGTCACATTTTCATCAGTTTTCACATGGTATTATCTCATATTTGTTGTTTTTGTAGTAAAACCTGGCAGAATTTGCTAGAAAGGATATTATTTTAATGTTGAGTTTTGCTGTCTGGATAGATGTTTATTCTTCTTCAAACAAACAATTATGTATTTTCTTGCTGTTTTACCACTTTATTGTCAAAAATGTTTTCTGTTATTGAGAAACAACTTCACATCACATTAGTGTTTCCAGGGTCATTGCTCTTTTTTAATCATACATAACTGTTTGTGAATTCACTTTTATTTTGTGTGTGTGGTGTATAACAATTTTGTGAGCTGAAAGATGAATGCTTTTATATCTTTCTGTCTTTTTATTTAAATGTAAATCTTATCCTTAAAACATTTTTAATGAAGTCATGGAGCAGAAGAATGTGTCAGCACTCTCAGTAGTGTTCAGCAAATATACTTTTTATCTGCAAATAAAGGTTGTGAGAAGCCATTATTAGTCATAATATATTAATAAAGGGTATCCATGGTCTAACGTCAAAGGTTAGGTTCTCCTTAAGTTTTTAAGTATTAACAAGACTTGCGATATGTCTGATAAGTTGCATTTTTCTTAACTAATATGTCAGCATCTTATTATGTGTTAACATGTTATTCAGAATATCTGTTAATATATGTATACATCTTCATCCTCATCCCCATCATCAAGTGCCTTGCTGGCTGGCATGCGTGATCATGCCTCTCCACAAATTGCAATCTCCGACAGCAAGGATCAGTTCGTGTGTTGACTTTCTTCCATGCCATGACACAAAGACTGTCAAGAATCATCTCTCGCTGTCTTCCCCTATCTCTCTTTCCGCAAATTTTTCCAGTTGCATCAACATGTTACAGTTTTTGTCTTCTCATGTGGCCAAAAATGATGACTGCTTCTTTGTGATGTCTGTGATAAGTTGTCTTTGTGACTCACCTTCCCTCAAAACATCCAGATTGCTCAATTTGGCTGTCCAGTTAATTTTCAACTTTCTTCTACAAAACCACATCTTCAAGGCCTCCTGTGATTTTGTTTATTTCCTCACCTGTTTGCTAATTGTCCAGGATTTGCGGCCGTATGTTAAAATTGTTTCTATGTAACATGCAAGAACTCTGTTTCTAACTTTCAAGGACAATGATTTATTGCACAAAACATTCAATTGATAGAATGCAGTGTTTGCTTGTCCTATTCTGCTCTTTATCTCAGTGATACATCTTCTGATGTTATCCATGTGCCTAGATATCTGAATTTCTGTACTTGCCCCAAACTAACATAATTTACTTTAACTGCACATTTAGGCACAATCTGTTTCTTTGATACCACCATGACTTCTGTCTTCCTGTTATTCAAACTAAGCCCCATTTTTTCACTTTCTACAACTGTTTCTATCATTTCCTGTAGATCGTTCTGACTTGTTGCTATCAAGACGGTGTCGTCAGCATCATGTAAGTTATTTGTATTATGTCCACCAACCAGGATCCCTGGCATATTGTCTGTAGATCTCATTATATATTCACTGTACAATGAGAACAAATCAGAAGATATTACACAACCTTGTCTGAAGCCCTTCTTTATACACTGAAATGTTCTTACCAGGGTGTTGATTCTTATGGCTGCTATTTGCTGACAAAAATATATTCTTTATTATTCACAGATCTTTGCCGTCAATGTTCAGTTGCTGTTATTGTTATTTGTCGTTTCACATCGTCAAATGCTATTGTGTAGTGTCTGCATCTGATTGTGTATTACATGCTGAGTATAGTGTGGAAGAACAGATAAATCACCCTAGCTTAGAGAGTGCAGCAGGAAGTGACCAGGTGATCTGACCAACACTCAGTACTTTGAGGAAAAGCCAGACAGGCAGACAATCAGACCGAAACTGGTATTATTAGTGTTGGGACTCTTTGCTGGTTGTTGAAGATGAGGACTGAACTTGTATGAAAATGTCCCGAATGCAGTTATGTCAATTCTTGACTCAAGTGTTAAGACCTATAGTATGTCTGCTATGAACATTCTTAATTACTAATTTAATCTGTTAAGTTGACCAGGATGTCTTTGGCTGTTCTAAATAGGCCAGCTGGAATGGGGGATAACACCACAACAGTGAGAGTCAAACGTCCTAAGAAACCCCCGGGAAGGTTAACCCGGTCAACAAATGCCCGCAGAAGTCGGATGTGTCAGCCTAATGGCGCAAGAACGCAGCTCTGCTGTAAACTGGCACAACGCAATCACATCTGAAAATAAATTCCGGATGAACGCAGAAGAAGAAGATCTGTTAAGCTGCATTTCCCTAAACTAATTTGTCAGCATTTTATCATATGTTTGCTGCATGTTTGATTGCAAAACTTGGATGACCAGTGTTCAAAATCAAAGTAATCACTTAAATGCTCCAGAAAGCTGTTTCAAAATATGATTTATTTACCCTTTAAAGCTGTCACAATGTCGTTTTATAAATAACTTAGGATAAGGTTAACCCTTTCTAGCTGTTTTCATTGCAGTTTAAGACATTTAAAAAAAAACTCCCTTACACATTTAATAGATTTTTACTTGTAAATTCATAAATTGAAAGTAGTTTTCCTGCTTACAGTTTAGGATGAAGTTTACATATTGCTGCTTGATTTGTGCCATGTTTTGTTTGTGTACCAGAGTTTCCTTGTGAGCTGCCAGAAGATAAAGTATAAAATTCTTCTTCTTCTTTCGTTCGCCTGAAATATGTCTATAACTGCAATGTTGTCTCTTGTATGAATCTATCAGTCTTTTTGTTAGTTCACTCAGCGGTCCATAGAGTTAAGTATGAAATAAATTGGAAAATCTGTAATCTATTTGTTAAACTGCCACATGTAATGATTACTTGAAATGAAAGAAAATATTGCCTCAGAGAATAATTGGAAATGGAGAGGATAGGCCAGTTCATTGTGACTACAACAAGTGTTGAGATAGGTGCTATTTGAAATCAAACCTTCAGTAACTGAATTTTGGAAGGAAGCTTCCTCATTTCTCTTTTGAAGGGAGTGTGTCACACCTAAGTTATGCACCTCATAGGTCAGTGTGTAGACCTAAGTTATGTACCTCATAGGTCAGTGTGTCACACCTAAGTTATGTACCTCATAGGTCAGTGTGTAGACCTAAGTTATGCACCTCATAGCTCAGTGTGTCACACCTAAGTTATGCACCTCATAGGTCAGTGTGTAGACCTAAGTTATGTACCTCATAGGTCAGTGTGTCACACCTAAGTTATGTACCTCATAGGTCAGTGTGTAGACCTAAGTTATGCACCTCATAGCTCAGTGTGTCACACCTAAGTTATGCACCTCATAGGTCAGTGTGTAGACCTAAGTTATGTACCTCATAGGTCAGTGTGTAGACCTAAGTTATGTACCTCATAGGTCAGTGTGTCACACCTAAGTTATGTACCTCATAGGTCAGTGTGTAGACCTAAGTTATGTACCTCATAGGTCAGTGTGTCACACCTAAGTTATGCACCTCATAGCTTAGTATTTCACACGTAAGTTATGTACCTCATAGGTTAGTGTGTCACACCTAAGTTATGTACCTTATAGGTCAGTGTGTAGACCTAAGTTATGTACCTCATAGGTCAGTGTGTAGACCTAAGTTATGCACCTCATAGGTCAGTGTGTAGACCTAAGTTATGTACCTCATAGGTCAGTGTGTCACACCTAAGTTATGTACCTCATAGGTCAGTGTGTAGACCTAAGTTATGCACCTTATAGGTCAGTGTGTAGACCTAAGTTATGTACCTCATAGGTCAGTGTGTAGACCTAAGTTATGCACCTCATAGGTCAGTGTGTAGACCTAAGTTATGTACCTCATAGGTCAGTGTGTCACACCTAAGTTATGTACCTCATAGGTCAGTGTGTAGACCTATGTTATGTACCTCATAGGTCAGTGTGTAGACCTATGTTATGTACCTCATAGGTCAGTGTGTAGACCTAAGTTATGTACCTCATAGGTCAGTGTGTCACACCTAAGTTATGCACCTCATAGGTCAGTGTGTAGACCTAAGTTATGTACCTCATAGGACAGTGTGTAGACCTAAGTTATGTACCTCATAGGTCAGTGTGTAGACCTAAGTTATGTACCACATAGGTCAGTGTGTAGACCTAAGTTATGTACCTCATAGGTCAGTGTGTCACACCTAAGTTATGCACCTCATAGGTCAGTGTGTAGACCTAAGTTATGTACCTCATAGGGCAGTGTGTAGACCTAAGTTATGTACCTCATAGGTCAGTGTGTAGACCTAAGTTACGCACCTCATAGGGCAGTGGGTTAACACCTAAGTTATGCACCTCATAGGTCAGTGTATCACACCTAAGTTATGCACCTCATAGGTCAGTGTGTAGACCTAAGTTATGTACCTCATATGTCAGTGTGTAGACCTAAGTTATGCACCTCACATGTCAGTGTATAGGCCTAAGTTACGCACCTCATAGGTCAGTGTGTAGACCTAAGTTATGCACCTCATAGGTCAGTGTGTAGACCTAAGTTATGCACCTCATAGGTTAGTGTGCCACACCTAAGTTATGCACCTCATAGGTCAGTGTGCCACACCTAATTTACGCACCTCATAGGGCAGTGTGTCACACCTAAGTTACGCACCTCATAGGTCAGTGTGTCACACCTAAGTTACGCACCTCATAGGTCAGTGTGTCACACCTAAGTTACGCACCTCATAGGGCAGTGGGTAACACCTAAGTTATGCACCTCATAGGTCAGTGTGTAGACCTAAGTTATGCACCTCATAGGTCAGTGTGTAGACCTAAGTTATGCATTTCATAGGTCAGTGTGTAGACCTAAGTTATGCACCTCATAGGTCAGTGTGTAGACCTAAGTTATGCACCTCATGGGTCAGTGTGTAGACCTAAGTTATGCACCTCATAAGTCAGTGTGTAGACCTAAGTTATGCACCTCATAGGTCAGTGTGCCACACCTAAGTTATGCACCTCATAGGTCAGTGTGCCACACCTAAGTTATGCACCTCATAGGTCAGTGTGCCACACCTAAGTTATGCACCTCATAGGTCAGTGTGCCACACCTAAGTTATGCACCTCATAGGTTAGTGTGCCACACCTAAGTTATGCACCTCATAGGTCAGTGTGCCACACCTAAGTTATGCACCTCATAGGTCAGTGCCACACCTAAGTTATGCACCTCATAGGTCAGTGCCACACCTAAGTTATGCACCTCATAGGTCAGTGTGTCACACCTAAGTTATGCACCTCATAGGTTAGTGTGCCACACCTAAGTTACGCACCTCATAGGGCAGTGGGTAACACCTAAGTTACGCACCTCATAGGGCAGTGGGTAACACCTAAGTTATGCACCTCATAGGTCAGTGTGTAGACCTAAGTTATGCACCTCATAGGTCAGTGTGTAGACCTAAGTTATGCATCTCATAAGTCAGTGTGTAGACCTAAGTTATGAACCTCATAGGTCAGTGTGTAGACCTAAGTTATGCATCTCATAAGTCAGTGTGTAGACCTAAGTTATGCACCTCATAGGTCAGTGTGCCACACCTAAGTTATGCACCTCAAAGGTCAGTGTGCCACACCTAAGTTATGCACCTCATAGGTCAGTGTCACACCTAAGTTATGCACCTCATAGGTCAGTGTCACACCTAAGTTATGCACCTCATAGGTTAGTGTGCCACACCTAAGTTATGCACCTCATAGGTCAGTGTGCCACACCTAAGTTATGCACCTCATAGGTCAGTATGTAGACCTAAGTTATGCACCTCATAGGTCTGTGTGTAGACCTAAGTTATGTACCTCATAGGTCAGTGTGTAGACCTAAGTTACGCACCTCATAGGGCAGTGGGTAACACCTAAGTTATGCACCTCATAGGTCAGTGTATCACACCTAAGTTATGCACCTCATAGGTCAGTGTGTAGACCTAAGTTATGTACCTCATATGTCAGTGTGTAGACCTAAGTTATGCACCTCACATGTCAGTGTATAGGCCTAAGTTACGCACCTCATAGGTCAGTGTGTAGACCTAAGTTATGCACCTCATAGGGCAGTGTGTCACACCTAAGTTATGCACCTCATAGGGCAGTGTGGCACACCTAAGTTATGCACCTCATAGGGCAGTGTGGCACACCTAAGTTATGCACCTCATAGGGCAGTGGGTAACACCTAAGTTATGCACCTCATAGGTCAGTGTGTAGACCTAAATTATGCACCTCATAGGTCAGTGTGTAGACCTAAGTTATGCACCTCATAGGTCAGTGTGTAGACCTAAGTTATGCACCTCATAGGTCAGTGTGTAGACCTAAGTTATGCACCTCATAGGTCAGTGTGTAGACCTAAGTTATGCACCTCATAGGTCAGTGTGTAGACCTAAGTTATGCACCTCATAGGTCAGTGTGTAGACCTAAGTTATGCACCTCATAGGTCAGTGTGTCACACCTCAGTTATGCACCTCATAGGTTAGTGTGCCACACCTAAGTTATGCACCTCATAGGTCAGTATGTAGACCTAAGTTATGCACCTCATAGGTTAGTGTGCCACACCTAAGTTATGCACCTCATAGGTCAGTATGTAGACCTAAGTTATGCACCTCATAGGTTAGTGTGCCACACCTAAGTTATGCACCTCATAGGTCAGTATGTAGACCTAAGTTATGCACCTCATAGGCCAGTGCCACACCTAGGTTATGCACCTCATAGGTTAGTGTGCAACACCTAAGTTATGCACCTCATAGGTCAGTGCCACACCTAGGTTATGCACCTCATAGGTTAGTGTGCCACACCTAAGTTATGCACCTCATAGGTCAGTATGTAGACCTAAGTTATGCACCTCATAGGTCAGTGCCACACCTAGGTTATGCACCTCATAGGTCAGTGTCACACCTAAGTTATGCATCTCATAGGTCAGTGCCACACCTAAGTTATGCACCTCATAGGTCAGTGCCACACCTAAGTTATGCACCTCATAGGTCAGTGCCACACCTAGGTTATGCACCTCATAGGGCAGTGTGTCACACCTAAGTTATGCACCTCATAGGTCAGTATGTAGATCTAAGTTATGCACCTCATAGGTCAGTGCCACACCTAGGTTATGCACCTCATAGGTTAGTGTGCCACACCTACGTTATGCACCTCATAGGTCAGTGCCACACCTAGGTTATGCACCTCATAGGTTAGTGTGCCACACCTAAGTTATGCACCTCATAGGTCAGTATGTAGACCTAAGTTATGCACCTCATAGGGCAGTGTGCCACACCTAAGTTATGCACCTCATAGGTCAGTATGTAGACCTAAGTTATGCACCTCATAGGTCAGTGCCACACCTAAGTTATGCACCTCATAGGTCAGTGCCACACCTAAGTTATGCACCTCATAGGTCAGTGCTACACCTAGGTTATGCACCTCATAGGTCAGTGCCACACCTAGGTTATGCACCTCATAGGTCAGTGCCACACCTAGGTTATGCACCTCATAGGTCAGTGCCACACCTAAGTTATGCACCTCATAGGTCAGTGTGTCACACCTAAGTTATGCACCTCATAGGTTAGTGTGCCACACCTAAGTTATGCACCTCATAGGTCAGTGTCACACCTAGGTTATGCACCTCATAGGTCAGTGTGCCACACCTAAGTTATGCACCTCATAGGTCAGTGTCACACCTAAGTTATGCACCTCATAGGTCAGTGTCACACCTAAGTTATGCACCTCATAGGTCAGTGTGTAGACCTAAGTTATGCACCCCATAGGTCAGTGCCACACCTAAGTTATGCACCTCATAGGTCAGTGTGTCACACCTAAGTTATGCACCTCATAGGTTAGTGTGCCACACCTAAGTTATGCACTTCATAGGTCAGTGTGCCACACCTAAGTTATGCACCTCATAGGTCAGTATGTAGACCTAAGTTATGCACCTCATAGGTCTGTGTGTAGACATAAGTTATGCACCTCATAGGTCAGTGTGTAGACCTAAGTTATGCACCTCATAGGTTAGTGTGCCACACCTAAGTTATGCACCTCATAGGTCAGTATGTAGACCTAAGTTATGCACCTCATAGGTCTGTGTGTAGACCTAAGTTATGCACCTCATAGGTCAGTGTGTAGACCTAAGTTATGCACCTCATAGGTTAGTGTGCCACACCTAAGTTATGCACCTCATAGGTCAGTGTGCCACACCTAAGTTACGCACCTCATAGGGCAGTGTGTCACACCTAAGTTACGCACCTCATAGGTCAGTGTGTCACACCTAAGTTACGCACCTCATAGGGCAGTGGGTAACACCTAAGGTACGCACCTCATAGGGCAGTGGGTAACACCTAAGTTATGCACCTCATAGGTCAGTGTGTAGACCTAAGTTATGCACCTCATAGGTCAGTGTGTAGACCTAAGTTATGCATCTCATAAGTCAGTGTGTAGACCTAAGTTATGCACCTCATAGGTCAGTGTGTAGACCTAAGTTATGCATCTCATAAGTCAGTGTGTAGACCTAAGTTATGCACCTCATAGGTCAGTGTGCCACACCTAAGTTATGCACCTCATAGGTCAGTGTGCCACACCTAAGTTATGCACCTCATAGGTCAGTGTTACACCTAAGTTATGCACCTCATAGGTCAGTGTGCCACACCTAAGTTATGCACCTCATAGGTCAGTGCCACACCTAAGTTATGCACCTCATAGGTCAGTGTGTCACACCTAAGTTATGCACCTCATAGGTTAGTGTGCCACACCTAAGTTATGCACCTCATAGGTCAGTGTGCCACACCTAAGTTATGCACCTCATAGGTCAGTATGTAGACCTAAGTTATGCACCTCACAGGTCTGTTTGTAGACCTAAGTTATGCACCTCATAGGTCAGTGTGTAGACCTAAGTTATGCACCTCATAGGTTAGTGTGCCACACCTAAGTTATGCACCTCATAGGTCAGTATGTAGACCTAAGTTATGCACCTCATAGGTCTGTGTGTAGACCTAAGTTATGCACCTCATAGGTCAGTGTGTAGACCTAAGTTATGCATCTCATAGGTTAGTGTGCCACACCTAAGTTATGCACCTCATAGGTCAGTGTGCCACACCTAAGTTACGCACCTCATAGGGCAGTGTGTCACACCTAAGTTACGCACCTCATAGGTCAGTGTGTCACACCTAAGTTACGCACCTCATAGGGCAGTGGGTAACACCTAAGTTATGCACCTCATAGGTCAGTGTGTAGACCTAAGTTATGCACCTCATAGGTCAGTGTGTAGACCTAAGTTATGCATTTCATAAGTCAGTGTGTAGACCTAAGTTATGCACCTCATAGGTCAGTGTGTAGACCTAAGTTATGCATCTCATAAGTCAGTGTGTAGACCTAAGTTATGCACCTCATAGGTCAGTGTGCCACACCTAAGTTACGCACCTCATAGGGCAGTGTGTCACACCTAAGTTACTCACCTCATAGGTCAGTGTGTCACACCTAAGTTATGCACCTCATAGGGCAGTGGGTAACACCTAAGTTACGCACCTCATAGGGCAGTGGGTAACACCTAAGTTATGCACCTCATAGGTCAGTGTGTAGACTTAAGTTATGCACCTCATAGGTCAGTGTGTCATACCTAAGTTATGCACCTCATAGGTCAGTGTGTCATACTTAAGTTATGCACCTCATAGGTCAGTGTGTAGACCTAAGTTATGAACCTCATAAGTCAGTATGTCAGACTTTGGCATGCTAGATATGTGATCTCACAACCCAAGAGATTGAGGTAACGTGATATCATTAGATAACAATGGTTTATGGGTATTTTAGGTCACATGCTGTGATCTGACTTGGTACCTTCTGAGCCTGAGGAAGATACTAGAACAAAAATACAAATATCTTGCTTTATGATGATAAATGCCTCTAGGAAGTACAACAGATCTTGCTTTATGATGATGAATGCCTCTAGGAAGTACAACAGATCTTGCTTTATGATGATGAATGTCTCTTCTTTTTTTTTCTCTCTCGCATATCCTTTACAGGGCATCGCTGTTAACGTCGGCATCTTTTAGCTGATTGTTGATTTCTTGGCAAGATTACGCTCAGTAGTTTGACATTGCTTTCATAGTCCAATATTTACAGTCCATGTTTTATGCTTCTCTCTGAATTTTTTATGTTGATCTTGCATCGTACATCTATCATCATTATGTCTCTAATATTTATATAAACAAATGGCGGGCCTTGATCTTAGTAAATTTATGCTGGGTATGTTTACAGGGGGCTGTAACTCAGAAATGATAGTGTACAGAAGTGAATCACATTTGGCTTGATGTGGAATGGATGGCAGGAATAAGTGACCATTTAAAACAAAGTTAGATGCATATCCTTTACAGGACATCGCAGTTAGCACAAGCATTTTTTGTGTTGTGATCTCTCTTGGCAAGTTTACGCTCAGTAGTTTGCCATTGCTTTCTGAACGACCGGCACCCATACCATTTCATAAAAACTGAAGCAAGGCGGTGTGCTGCCAAAACGCCTGCAGTTGTGTTTCGATAACTGGTATGCTGGATTACAAACTGCGTCTGTAGCCCCTTTGCCACAGAGCCGGTAAGTGGCCATTGGTGTGGGAGATTGAAGGCCTAGATGTCACCACAAATAAAAAATAAACAAATCAGTTATAAACCATAACACTATTAGAAAACCACTAGATAGGGTTGACAATATACTAATTATTAAAAAAAAAAAAATGTGAGAGCTTTTAAGGTTTAAAAAAAAAGCATAGTTAAAACACAGATATCTAAAACTTTAAGCGATTACTGTGCTGTTAAACACAGATAATCTAATTCTGGCAACCATGAATGAGGGAAAAAGCATAATATAATAAAGTGTTAATAAAATTACCAAGTCTTGACTTCACTGAGAAAGTATAAAAATAAACAGAATAGAATATTGAGTGGTCTAGCAACATCAATCATTATTTACGCAGGATTGATGAATGGACTGAAGAGGTATTTGGTACCAGTGCACAGTTTGTTACTTAAAGGAGGAATGACCTTTTATTGTGTGAGTACATGGTGTGTGAACTGAGGTCTTGCATGTAATACATACTAAGAAATAAGACAGCTAGTCTAAGGTTTATAGGAAAGGGGAGTAAGTGCAAAATCCATGTGGAGATAATTAATGTCAATCATTTCTGTGTTGTGTAATAAATTACTTGATACTGGGCCATTTGAGTTTTGGTGATTTCTAGAATTGTTGAATGTCATAGTGCTCAATATTTTTTACAAGCTTGAAATGGAACCTCCTACTATGAAACAAGATAGAAAAAGTGTGCAGCAAGTCACTGGAAGATGTGCCACTGAATAACTGAAGCACCTCTGGCAATGTAACTAGACAAACATGTGAACCACCATGCCTAGCAATATCTAGATCAGTGGTTCTCAACCTTTTTTGGCCTGTGCCCCCCCCCCTTTCACCATATTTGTAGGACGGCATCCCCCCCCCCCCCCACCATATTTTTAGAACGTCATTCCCCCCCCCCCCCCCCCTGTATTTCCTCCCTAAAAATTCCCCCCTGCCCCTACACAGTATACATAATAATTGAAGCTAAATTTAATAGCACATACTAAAACAAGTCTAGACATCTACTTACGTTATAAAATGAATTTCAGATGGGTGATACGTACAGAACCGTAAAGTATGAAGGGGAAAAACAATATCAAGTAATCGGTTCTTGTATTAACACAATCTAGAAATAATCTAATAATCTTAATTCCCCCCCCCCCTGGAAACCCTAAAATCCCCCCCCCCCCCCAGGGGGGGGGGGAAGAGAAATTCCCCACCGGTTGAGAACCACTGGTCTAGATAGTCAAGCATGTGTACCACCATGTCAGGCGGGAAGCAACTGGGAGGAAATAATTCAGCAGGCACCTGTGTAGATTAATTCAAGTGAATGCAGCAACATTTTGAAATCATGTACGTCTTCAGGTTCTTTTACAAACATATACATAAATAATTTATGTGTGAGAGCCTGAAGACAGACAGGTTTCCAAAACACTGCTATGTTGACTTATTTCATGGTGAGTGAATAGGCCAGCACTGTGCTATGATATGTAATAGAACACTCATAATCAACTCATACTTTGATAAATGATTTAACTAACTCGTACTTTGGTCAACAATTTTATTTACTCATGCTTTATGCTACCAATGTCAAAAAAAGACGCTTACTGCAGAATCATAACAGAGACGAGATGCCTTAGAAGATCTGCGGGAGTAACCGTGACAGATAGAATTAGGAAAGAGGAAATTAGAAGACTACTAGGTCTGAAACCAGTCACACACTTCATTAATGAACAGATTAAATGCCTGGCGACCTCACAAGAATACCCTGGTATCATCTGCCACAGTGAAGAAATATAATGGATACGGATCAAGGGGAACACCACGTAAAAGATGGAGTGATGGTATCAAGAACAACCTTAAAGAATTGAAAACCAACCTACAGAGAGCATTAGAAAGAGCCTTACATTTCCTCTCAACACTTCACTGGGGTAAATGGAGGAAGAGAAAAAATGGAAGATACTTTGTTCAGCTGTTTCAGCCAAAACTGAATTTTCTGTTATCTATCCTACACCTAGGACACCATCAAATGTGTGTTCCACACATCAGTTTTCCCCAACTCATTATGTTTTAAACTCAGCACACCACATAATACCTCTCTTTAACTTTCTGTCACAAACAGTTGCTATTTCTACCGGGAGTTTGTAAAGTCTTATTACACTTTGTATGTAGAGCTAATATGAAAAATTCTTTCTTCCGTTGATACCACATCCTGTTTGGAGTATAACAGCATGACAGCCATTCGCTGCATATTGCTTCTCGATGGACTGGAGCACATTTTTTGATGACATCATGTACTTCATTTTTCAAATTTGTTCTACATACAAAGTGTAGTAATCACCTGGTATTATCCAACCCCTGGTGAATGTCTTTTTCTAATGCCCACTTGCTGTTAAGCAAGTCAGGGTGGTAGTGGTGATGTTCGAGGTTTAGAAAGACAGCATGAACTTGCATTCTAAGGCAGGATGTGTTGTCTTGGTTCTGTTATATCAGTTTGTTTAGCACATACTCAACAATGTCAGTCCATAGTTTTTTCGGATGCTATATCTAAATATTTTAAAAAAATGCTCTTATTAGTAGCTGATCAAGTTTTATTTCAATAAAATGTTCAAACGTTTTTTCTTTGTCACAATTGATCTGATGCCCGATGCCACACTGATCATACTTCTATTGTTGTTTTGTAGTCTTTTCCTAAAACATCAGCAACATGTCTTAATCAACTCTTCTCACTGAGACACATTTTCTCTGATAGGTGCTGGTAGGAACCAAGTTTGGCACTGACAACAAAGTGCTGGGGTGGGGGGGGGGGGGGAAGGAAGAGAGAAAAGAAATGTATTATTTGACTTCCATGGTAATCTGTTTTCTTCTTCCTTTGAAATATGTCTATAACTGCAATGTTGTCTCTTGTATGAATTTAACTGTCGTTTTTAGTTCACTCAGCGGTCCATAGAGTTTATCTTCCACTGTCGTCTCTCTAGGCCAGAAGGTTTGCCTAGACGTGTAATTTGGGCAGTCTTGGAGTATGTGCTCTGCTGTCTGCGACGTCAATCCACATGTGCACATGGCTGATTCACCAATCTTGAATTTTGTATACATGTGGTTGCATAATCTATTGTGTCCTGTTCTGAGGCGCAGAATAATGACTTGTTCTGGTGTGTCCATAATGTGGTAGTCATCTTGAGCAGGTTTTGGTGGCTTTCTGACTGATTTGATCATTCTTTTCTTTTGGTGGTATGTAAAGGGTACATCAGGCTGTTCTTCTTTTGCTCCTTCCTTAGCTAACCGATCAGCTCTGTCATTTCCAGGTATTCCACAGTGGGATGGTATCCACTGTATGGTGACCTTATGCTGACTGCTAAGTTCAGAAAGCAGTGTCCTTAGTACTGGCAATTTCCCAGGCAGGAGCGCCTCGAGTTCTGATTTTGCATCTGTCAATAGCATCACAGGTTATGTACCATGACTGGTATTTAGTAATTTCTCTGTTGCTATCTTGATTGCCTCAATGTCAGCATCGTAGTTATGGCAGTACTTTCCTGTTGGTACTCTGACCATGTCCCTAGTATTATTTGGGTATTCTATATACATTCCCGCTCCTCCATTTCGAACAGCATTTTGTGCTGACCCATCTGTGTAGACACGGATCCAGAGGTCCTGTGGGTATTCTTCATCAAGGAAGCTGAAAGTTGCTGCTCTGCACTGTACACTGTTCTGTTCTTCCTTGTCAAATACTCCTATCACTTTTGTCTGGATTTGTAGTGATAGACTGTTCATCTTTCCATGGAGTTCGCTCTGGTAGTTTTCATGGGGCTACCAATTGTGGGCAGATTGGTGGTTGCTCTGCAGAGTCGTTTGGCCTGGTGGATAAAACTGCTTCTTTTCAACCGCCCCATAGCTAGGTTTTCAAATCTGTTCTTCATAGGGTGGCCTGGCAAGCTGAAGAACTTTTCTGCTTGTATTAGTGTTTTCGTATCTCTGCGCTCTCTCAGTGCTTGTGTCCTTCCCATCTTCTCCATCTCCACTATAGGGGTTGATCTCATCCCTCCTGTGGTGACGCTAAGTGCTTGATTTTGCACCTTGTCCAGCTCTTGTAGTGTGGTCTTTGATGCTGAGCACCACGCAGTTGACCCGTATTCCAGGTGTGGTCGTATGCTCTGTTGATAAACTTTGCTAAGTATTTTCCCACTGGCTCCCCATGTGGTTCCACTTAGTTTTCTCAGGATAGCTATTTTCCTTCTGGCTTTTTCTACTGCTTTGTTGATGCGCTTTCTCCATGTCAACCTGCCATCAAATGTTACTCCAAGGTATGTTGGTTCTTTGTCTTCTCTAAGGGGTATTCCATTCATCTGGATAATCCCTGCCTTTTGTTTTGGAGAGAAGGTAGAGTGGTGCTGCACTTGTCAGTCTTTATGCTGACACACCATTTATCTGCCCATGCAACAAATGTATCCACAGCTCTTTGTAGTGATCTGGTGGCCACTGATGCATGTTCATTTGTGCTCCATAGAACCAGGTCACCGGCGTACATTGCCGCTTTAATTCCATGCGGTAGATTAGCAACAAGAGGTAATCTCTGGATGTTTGAGTAGTGGCTGCCGTCAAGTAATAAATGTATGATTAATTAGGATTTAAAACGACAGCTGGAGTTAAATTAAGTATTTACCAATATGACAGAACAAACCTTATTTTCAATGGGTCACACATAGGCCTGCCTTACATTCACTCTGCCATCCACTCATCTTTCGCATATCAGTTATATTTTACATACATGTAGAAAGAAAAAAAATGGCCATATGAATGTTGAGCATATAAACAATGCATACGATCATACACATAAACAGAAAGAGTTAAGTAATATTTGCTGATGTATAAAGTAAATGACCAACCTATGGTTGTTTACTGAGTACAGAATGAGTTACAGCAAAATGTCAGTAACTTAAACCCATTTTATTACAATAAATGTATCACTAAAATACACATATCACAGTTTTTCTTTCTTTCTTTTTTTCTTCTTCTTCTTGTCAGATTCCTCTAATTCACAATTGGACTCTTCAGTTTTCTTCTTTTTTTTCTTGATTTTTACCTCTGGTAAATTATTGTCATTCACAGTTTCTTCATCAACTGCATGCCGTTTCCGTTTTTTATGGCCCATATTGTCAGAAGCTTGATGGCTTTTATCTGCATGAGATAAGTCACTAGCACGGACAACTACACCTTCATCATCGCTTGCATGCTTTTTCTTTTTGTGTTTTCGTTTTTTCTTTTTCATGCAGGCTGCCTGCAACAGTTCATTCTCCTCAGACAAAATCATTTCTGAGTTACTTATTACCTCTTCATTAAGACACTGACTATTAGTGACAGAATCTTCAGCACATTCAGCTTCACATTTTGCTTTGGACTTTTTCTTGTGTTTCTTTTTCATTTTCTTATCTCTACCATTTTCACAAGTACTTTCAGGTACAGATCCGATGCTGGTAGGAGATGGCTTCTGCTCCACCACATCATGAAGAGTGTTTATTCTAGAACTGTCTGTCTCTGGTACAACTTCAGACTGTTTCTGTGTTTTCAGCTGCTCCTCAAACATCTTCTCATGTACTGCAATTCTTGCCAGCTTTCCGCCCATTTTTATGCCAAATCTAGCAGCTCTGAGGAAAAAAAAAAAAAAAACCAAAATGGGTATGTTATACTGCAAATAAAAATACAATTGTTATAACACTAAAAATAAGAGACAAGCACAGAGGATATGACCTGGTCTTGTAAGGTATGTACACATCTGCTAGTTTCTCCCCGGAATTTACGAGGGTAGGTCAGAAAGTTATACACCACAATTATCTCTTCAACCGTTATTAACATACAAATGAAATTTAGTCACAATGTTCTTGCACATGTGCAGCAAACATATCTACTTCTGAACAAAATCCCCATCAAATTTAATGGCTTTACGCCAGCTTGAAACAAGAGCATGTATCCCAGATCTGTATCACATTTTGTCCTGTTGTAGTAGCCATTTCTTCACTGCATTAATCACTCCCTTGTCTTCAAGCTTTGTCCCACGAATAGCATTCTTAAGGAAACCGAAAAGATGGAAATCAGATGGTGCCAGGTCTGGACTGTAAGGTGAATGGGGCTGTACATTTCATCACATTTTGTTGATCGCCTCCCTTGTTTGCCAACTTTGAGGAAGCACATTGTTGTGAAGGAGAAGCAGTTGCTCTCTATTCTTGTGAGGCCTAACCTGCAGTAACGACGATAGAGTTTTGTGAGTGTTTTGATGTAAATTTCTTAATTGATGGTTCCATCTTTTGGCAGTACATCCACGAGAATAACCCCATCAATGTCCCAAAAAACGGTGAGCATGACAATACCGGCTGATAGAGTTGTTTTGAATTGTTCCCTCGCTGGTGATTGAGGATGATGCCACTCTATTGACTGTCTTTTTGTCTCTGGCTCAAAATGATGAATCCAAGTTTCGTCTCCTGTCACAATATTTGACCCCTCCAAAAAAAAACATCCCCATCTGTCTCGAACCGCCACAACAATTCCGAACAAATTGTTTTCCTTGCGTATTATAGTCCTATGTGAAAGCTTGAGGAACCCGTATTGAGTATCTCAGGTTTTTGAAAATTTCAATCGCACTAGCTTTACTTATTGAAAGCTGCATGGACAATTGTTGACTTGTGATTCACCTGTCTCTGCGAATCACAATGTCAGCATGTTCCAACATTATCCGGCAGGTAGCTGTGGCAGGAGGGTCCGAGCATGGCTTGTTAGCTAGCTCTACATTCACATTACATGGCTCCATGGCGAAAGGATAACGGACACCGTTCATAATTCCGCATAGCCACATTCAAAACACAGTTGGGTTGGTTTTGTATGAAATGGTATGGGTGCCGGTCGTTCAGAAAGCAATGACAAACTACTAAACCTAAACTTGCCCAGTAATCACGATCAGCAAAAAAAATACTGGGGTTGACTGCTATGTCCCGTAAAGGCCAAGCAACTAACTTTTTAAAAAAACATTTCCACTTGCAGAAATCAAAACTCACTTCGCCCAACAACTAACTGTGCTTCTATCGACTGCAAAAGTGCCATAAACAGCACACAAATGTTTGTGAATGTTAACAATTTCTTTCTGTGATAAAAAATTCTATAATAATCCTCTGCTTGTAACATATGTCATTAATATCTGCCATTTCAACTTTCTGACCTACCCTCGTATCATACCTATAACAGGAAACTTTCGGGGCAAATTATTATATTATTAATCATATCATGCACGTATATGACATTCAACCCTTTTTGTGTGTGTGGAATACGTCATTCAAATATATGCCGGGAAAAAAGAGTGAAGATATTGTAGAGGAATTTTATAATGACATGGAGAATGTTTGAAGAAATGTAATAATTAAGAAATAAACATCATAATGGGTGACTTCAATGCGAAAGTAGAAAATCAAGGTGATGGATGCACAGTAGGTAAACATGGTTTGGGAGGACAAACAAGAGAGGATACAGAATAGGCAAAAGAACATGAGCTGATTGTCGGAAACACCTGGTTTAAACAACACCCTAGAAGATTATGGACATCGAGAAGTCCTGACAGCAGGATTAGAAACCAGATCGATTACATCCTGATTAAAAGCAGGTTTTGAAATGCATTTATGGTTGCAAAAACAGTTCCAAATGCAGACTGTTAAAGTGATCACAGATTGATTATAGGCACACTGAAGGTAAAGTTAAAGAAAGTCAAGTATACATCAGGAAACACTAAATATGATCTGTGTGCATTAAAAAAATTGCAAGGAAATACAAGACAATTTTAACATAGAAGTGGTTCCAAATGTTGCTGTATGTAGCCAGGGTGCAGAGTTGGGGTGAGTGCCCAACCTTGCATAAACTTCCCAATGGCTTGCGCATTCATCACCTCTGCAGCAAAAATCCAACTCCTGGCCTTCATGTGGCGGAACTGTTTTCACTAATAGGAGAAGGGGCGGCGGTGAGTCTCTGGCGCCAAAAAATAACCAGTACGCTCTAGATGTGTATGCAAGTACATGCATTCGCAAACACGTGTGTGCGTGCCTACACTCTAAATTTGAGTAAGAGCAGTCTGTTTTAGCAAAGGAAATGTGCTGAAGACGGAAGCAACCAGCCAGGAGGCGCACCACAGAAATTGAGGCATTCAAAATAGCAACAGAGAAATTACTAAATATCAGCCATGGTACACAACCTGTGGTGCTATCGACAGATGCAAAATCAGTACTCGAGGTGCTCCTGCCTGGGAAATTGCCAGTACTAAGGACACTGCTTTCTGAACTTAGCAGTCAGCATAAGGTCACCATACAGTGGATACCATCCCACTGTGGAATACCTGGAAACGACAGAGTGATCGATTGGCTAAGGAAGGAGCTAAAAAAGAACAGCCTGATGTGCCCATTACATACCACCAAAAGAAAAGAATGATCAAATCAGTCAGAAAGCCACCAAAACCTGCTCAAGACAACTATCACGTTATAGACAGACCAGAACAAGTCATTATTCTGCTCCTCAGAACAGGACACCATAGATTACGCAACCACATGTATACAAAATTCAAGATGGGTGAATCAGCCACATGTGGATTGGCGTCACAGACAGCAGAGCATATACTCCAAAACTGCCCAAAATATAACATATCTAGGCAAACCTTATGGCCTAGAGAGACGACAGTGGAAGATAAACTCTATGGGCCGCCGAGTGAACTAAAAAAGACAGTTAAATTTATACAAGAGACAACATTGCAATTAGAGACATATTTCAAACGAACGAAAGAAGAAGAAGAGCATAGAAGTAAAGCAGATTTGATGTATTGTCTGATCTAGAGATCTTATTTCAAAATGTAGATGATCGATGGGAAATGTTGAAGAATTCAATCAATTTTCAATCTTCTATATTTATTGCCTTGGCTTGGCCTCATGGCATGGTTGAGACAGAAACACTGAGCTGATCCACGACTCTGGTGATCGAGTGAGATGGCAAAACATGACCGCCCACGCTTACCGGCATGGCACATGATGGATGGATGAATATTTATTGCAATCCCGAAGAAACCAGGAGTCTTGGAATACAATCAATATCGAAGATTAGTATAATGAGCCACATCACGAAGATTTTGCTAAGAATTATCATGCAAAGAGTTAGGAAGAAAATACAACCTGAAATAGGAGAAGAACAATGTGGGTTTGAAGAAGGCAAGGGTACAGGAAATGCTGTGTACATGCTGAGAACAGTAACTGAACGTTCTATAGAAGTAAATAAAGATATACATATTTGCTTTATTGACTACACAAAGACTTTCGATAGAGTAAGACATGCCAACATGGTAGAGATGCTTGCAGATCTACAAATTGATGGGAAAGACCTTAGACTTGTAAAAAAAAAAACATATACTGGAAACAACAAGCTGCCATAAGGATTGATAATGAAGTAGGTCAATATCAGCCTATTAAGAGAGGTGTGAGACAGGGATGTGTAATGTCTCCAGGTCTTTTTTCCCTGTACAGTGAACATATTTTCAGAAATGTTGACTATATGAAAGGAATCATCATTGGGGGACATAACATCAGTAACATTAGATATGCCGATGATACAGTATTGATTGCAGACAATGAGCAGGATCTGCAACATTTAGTAGATGCGATGGTTTGCACACAGTGAACTTGGGTTAGAATTAAATTGTAAGAAGACATAGATTATGGTCGTCACTGGGAAGAAGGAAATACCACAATGTAATGTACACGTAAATGGGCATATTCTTAAACAAGTGAATCGGTACAATTATTTTGGAACAGTCATAACATATGATGGGAGATGCCTTGAAGAAATTAGAACAAGAATAGTCACGTCGAAGGTAGCTTTTTACAAGATGAAAAACATACTGACCAATAAAAAGATGTCATTTGCAACGAGAAAAAGAGTGTTGAGGTGCTGTATAGAACCTGTGCTTTTGTATGGATGTGAAGCGTGGACAATGAGCAGAGAAGCTGACAAACATCTTATGTCTGTGGAAATGTGGTTTCTGAGGAAACCTGAGGCTTGGCCATGTTGTATGGTTGAGACAAGAACACTGAGCTGATCCATGATTCTGGTGATTGAGTGAGATGGTAAAACATGACGTGTGGGGAATGTATACAACATTCCTCGTAATGTTTGGAGAGTAAGTGAGATATTTTAATAAATTCAAAATGTACATACTTGTGACCAGTAGCTCCTCCACAGAATTTGTGAATGTCATTCAATGTAGGAAGACTGCTAGAAACAAAGAATGTCAACAGAAATGATTAAGTAAACTGTAAATCTATTTATCCAACAAAATAAATACATTTAAAATAAACTATAAGGTAGATGCAAACAAAGTTTTACTAAGGACAAATAGACACACATAAGACTAATGTTAATGTTATCACAGGATTAGGTTGATTTCAAAGCCAAAAGGAGTACCTCAGTGTAACTCATCAACATTATCATGTGCTCTGCAGATAAGTGTGTACAATCACAGTTTAAGATCACCATTCTCAGACTAGGTCAGTGTTCTTGTCCTGATGATGTTATCTGGCCAATCTCTTTTATCTCTTAGTCTTCCTCTTGCACTCTTCCCACCAAGTTTGCCAGTTGTCACTAAACTGTCAACATTTTTTTCTTCATATCATGTTCCAAAAATCTTGACTGAACATGCAATAAACTTCACAAAAGCTTTTGTGTGGAAAGATAAGAGAAATAGGCAAGAAGTTCTTCTGCTTTGTTCGTCCAGAATGTTGTTTTGGACATAATTGCATCATGCCTGTTAACCTTCCCGGATATGTAAGGTCTGACAGAATGGACACCTACTGCTAAACAATACCTTGACACCGCTGGAGAGCAAACTCATGACCACACTGCTGAGGTGACTGCACTAGTTACGCTATCAAAGTGTCTGTTGTTCCGTGACATGCTAAAGCATGCCATCAGAGGTATCACAATTCAACAAACTCCTTCACATCACAGATTCAAATGCCAGATGTAATAAAAGATAATGTTGCAAAAATTAACAACATCAACATGTACAATCATAGAGCTACTACCATTCAAATATAGCACTGGTTCCCAATCCCCAAATATTTCTGGAAGAATTTAACGGCTATTTTATTTGCAATATTTTAAAACAGGACAGTTCACCGTGAATGGTTGAACTAGCATTTACGATTCAGAATCACCGAATTTAACCGGAATAAATTTTGCGGTGACATTCGGTTATTTGTTTTTGTGTCTCTGATCTAAGGGTATTACGCGTACATATGTTAAATTCCCCAATTATTTAAAGATTGCGTTAAAACACAGATTACTTGATATAATTTTCCCCTCCCTGCTTTACGATCTGTATTTCTTGCGCTTCGGGTATCCTTGTTAAACCAGAGAAGAAGGCTGTCTATTCTAAGCGGTAAGTAAATACTGTTTTATGAGACGTGATACATTGTTCTACTAAGTATTATTCAATTTAGCATACATTTTTATGTGTATTTTGTATTTTTTGACTATTTAGCTGGAAATCAAATCTCACACTAAAATTACAGCGCATCAGTGCGTGCAGACTGATGTCACCACGGGGGTGGGGGTGTGTGTGTGTGTGTCTGTTAAAAAAAAAAAAAAAAAAACCAGAAGAAGCAGCATCTTTCCTTAGGAGACATTGGCAGTTTTAATCTCCCTTGAACGTATGTGTTACAACAGTAGTGCGAGTGTGTAGGTCACACTTTTCCAAAGTGCTAAAATCATATTTTCATCTTTGTTCATGTTAAATGATAAACGGACACACAAACATTAATATCTCGGCTTAGAATTGATCTACAGACTTTAATAAGGTACCGTTGGATGTGTTTTTTCAAGAGGTATCTATCTAACTATTCAGGTTGCATAATTAAAAAGCAATTTAGCAAATGTTACTAAAATGGTTAGATTTAACACTTATTTCCAATATTCTCCTTACTGTCATGCTGATTTCTGATAAATGAAAGGAAGAAACTTAAGGTTTTCTATGAAAGTACAATCCATGATGGGTCATACTTACAGAGATATACTAGTAGCATTTGTACATATTTAAAACCAGCTATAATAAGGTTAAAGTCAAGCTTTCAGACACAGAAAGAACCTGCTCCCAAGCAAAAGGCATTTATTGCACGATTTACTGGTATGCTCTTGCAGTAAAACTCTTCCAGTTACCCTTCATAAAGTACTTGATTCTTTGACTAAAATTCAGATTTACATCAAACCTGCAGTTCTCAAGGAGTACGTAAAACACTCTGTAGAGACATGAATTCTGATTAAAAGGTTGTTCAAATTTTACAAGGCATTGAAAGATGAAATAAAGTTGTTCTTATAAGTGAGCAGGAAAACATACAGAAAATGAGTTGATGAATTATCAGACATTTTCTGCCAGCTAATTAAGCAGAATCTGAAAATTTCGAGAAAGGAAACATCTAACTTCAGACAATTCTTCATCTGAAGTAAAATTCCAACACTGAATAGCCTAAACAAAGAGGTGAAATGCCACCATAAATCACGTTGTCAGTAGGTGGTCGCTTGTACCTAGTTTATTTCCTTTTGTCTCCTGTGGTTACATTTGGCAGAGCTCTCAAGACACCAGTCACATTTGCAGTGGAAAAAAAACAACAACTGACTTATGTTGCATAATGAGATCATCTTCTTCTTCTGTATTCGTCCGGAATATTGTTTTAGACTTACTGCACTACGCCTGTTTATAGTAGAGCTGCGATATATGCACCTTTCGACCAACACATCCAACTTCTTATGGCATTTGTTGGCCAGGTTACCTTTCCGGGACATAATGAGATAATCCAGTTTCTTTTTCTCTTACCCGTTTTATATCCAAATGGAGCTTAGGCACAACAAACTCACACCAAGCTCTTTGTAGAACTGCTCATGACAAGTTAGATTTTGCAGCCAAAGTTTTCTACGGGATGAGGAACTTTACCTGAACGCAAGAAAGGGTTTCACACACAACAAACCATCCACCAACCTGGTGTTATTGTCATCGTCTGAAGACTCTTGGCTGCTGGAATCTGATTCTTTGTGCTTCTCTTCAACACCGTTATTCAGCGTAGCACTCTAGTGAAAGAAACAGACATCACATGATCAGTTTCCACAATTTTGGTTGGCCAGTTTTGAATTGCAAATGGCTACATTTTTTCAATGGTTATTAGCCAGCAGAACTCATCAATCTATCCTACTGATTTCCGAAAAAGGCATAATGTATGCGACCCCCCCCCCTTTCTGTCCCTTATCTCCCATTGCAGCTTAGACCTTGAACCAACTCATGCCCAGCCGTCCTATCCTTTGCTATCTCTTTCAACTCCCTCCATGTCCTCCCCAAACTACTCAACTCTGTTTCTTATTCTCTTTTCCGTGTATTTAAAGTCTCACTTTATAGACTTATAGTGTCTTACAAACAAAGGATATTCTAGTTTTACTTGTATCAGGTTTTCTCAATGCGTATTCTACCCAGCATCAGCGACTTGTCCTCACCTCCTGATCCACTGGTATTTGTCTAGTTCTCTCCATGTTTTTCTGGGTTTGGTGGAAGTAGTTTCTAGAGACCCATGAGAGTTGGATGTTCAAAGAGAAGTGAAAACTAATCATTACCAGGTTGTACAACCTCCAGGTGAGTCAACTGATATAAGCCAGAACTCACCTGGACAAGTAAACAGTCCCAAGCTAAATGGCAGTGCTTGTCCCAGCAGGGTGGGCTGGGACAGCAGTTGGCACTGCGACCCCTACTGACATATTCCATATGTTCTACAATGGAAGCAACAATGGAAGTTCAAGCAACGGCGAAAGGATACTTTGGTAAACAAACCATACTGCTACTTTGCAGATGCCACCAGGAGATAACCCAGACAGAAAATACAAACCTGACCTGCTGAAGATAGGACGCATCAACTATAGTGCAGGTACTGAGAAACATAAGGACGTACACATCTAAGGAAATGGTTAGCATGAGAAACATAAGGACATACACATCTAAGGAAATGAATAGCATGTCAAAAATATCAAATGCAAATTCATATACAGATACAAGCTATTTATTACACCTTTCTACTGTACACTTTTTAATGGAACAAAGCAAAAAGTAATGTTAAGAAAAAAAATTAGTTGCATATCTTTAACCCTTTACAGGGCAGAGCGGCCATTAGCGGCCGATCGCTTAAACGAGCGGATCAGCCGATTACGTCCGATACTATTATGCATTGTAAAAACGCAATCTCTCGGCTTTCCGACACTTCCGATGGCTACTTTCGCTTTCGCCGATAGCTTGACAACGTGGCCGCCATTTGTAAACGCGCTACTATGAATTTGAACGGACTTTTACAGACTTTTTTTGATAGTTTTCGGGATATTTACGCTGTTTTTCAAAATGGATTTCGGCGATTCTTCAAGTGATAGCCAAGATTTCGCTAGGTTCAATTTAAATTACATTAAAGGGCACGAAGTTGACTATTAATCGGAGCTAGATATCAGTGCAAAGCGTTACTTTGCATTAGCAGTCTGAGTCGGACTTTAAAGAAAGTGATTATGATTCTGAAAATGTGTTTGTAAATTGCTGTATAGATGACGGAAAATCACAAACAACATGCTGTATTTCGTAAATATTTGTGTTCATATATGGATTACCAACAACAATCACGTGAGTAACATATTCTGCATGCTTTTCCCTTCATTGTGTTGTTTATTTAACCCTTTACAAGGCATAGCGTCTGATTCCGGCCGATGCGAGAAAATGATCGTAGCGTCCGATTCCGGCCGATACTATTATGCATTGTAAAATCGCGATCTCTCGGCTTTCCGACACTTCCGACGGCTACTTTCGCTTTCGCCTACAGCTTGACAACGTGGCCGCCATTTGTAAACGCGATAGTATCAATTTAAACGGACTTTTAAGGACAATTTTTGATAGTTTTCAGGATTTGT
Source organism: Cepaea hortensis (assembly GCA_963921405.1). Classification (NCBI taxonomy): domain Eukaryota; kingdom Metazoa; phylum Mollusca; class Gastropoda; order Stylommatophora; family Helicidae; genus Cepaea; species Cepaea hortensis. The sequence continues at coordinate 59,498,848 of OY992878.1, read as the reverse complement.
ACGCTGTTTTTCAAAATGGATTTCGGCGATTCTTCAAGTGATAGCCGAGATTTCGCTAGGTTCATTTTAAATGACATTAAAGGGCACGAAGTTGACTATTAATCGGAGCTAGATATCAGTGCAAAGCGTTACTTTGCATTAGCAGTCGTGAGTCGGACTTTAAAGAAAGTGATTATGATTCTGAAAATGTGTTTGTATATTGCCGTATAGGTGACGGAAAATCACAAACAACATGCCGTATTTCGTAAATATTTGTGTTCATGTATGGATTACTGGCAACAATCACGTGAGTAACATATTCTGCATGCTTTTCCCTTCATTGTGTTGTTTATTTAACTAAAATCGGTTGACTAACACCTTATTTGTGATGTTTTTACTAACGCGACCCGAAATTTTACCAAACCTGAAAAAATCTTGCCCGTTCAGGGCTACAAAATGGACAAGCGTCTGCCCTGTAAAGGGTTAACTAAAATCGGTTGACTAACACCTTATTTGTGATGTTTTTACTAACGCGACCCGAAATTTTACCAAACCTGAAAAAATCTTGCCCGTTCAGGGCTAAAAAACGGACAAGCGCATGCCCTGTAAAGGGTTAATAAAGGATTGCAGTCAACTCCAGCATTTATTGGCTGTTGTGATTTACTAGGCAATGCTAGTTCAGTAGTTTGCCATTGATTTTCTGAACAGCTGACGTCTCATCCCATTGATACCAATGCAAGACAGTCTGCTTCCAAACCGCCCACTGCTGATTTCAAACCCTTCATTTAATGTTGGAGAATTATGAAACTGCGCGTCTCACTATCCTCTAAATCACAGCACCACTTACAAAGTTGCAGGAACTTTCTAATTCACCAATTTCTTGATGGAATTGTTACAGTAAAAGTACTGACCTTTACAAAACCCTTGTATAGATTATTCTTCATTTCTGTCACTTTGTTTCCATCATCATTCTTTGATTTGGAATCACCCTTCTGAAAAATAGATTTGCAGGTTGTATTTTTAAAAGCATTCACACCTTGTGTAAATACAAATTAAGTAAATTCATGAGTCAACAATACTATAAACTAATATGCAATGATTAGTGTGTTTACATTACCAACATTACATGATGGTTGCTTATCTAACAACAATAACAACACACAATGAGAGAAGATGATCAAATGGTTAGAATGCAGATCTCTACAATTTAGAGAAATGGTGTAAACTGGTGTTCTGAAACTGCTTCCAGGAGAGAAGATGATCAAATGGTAGAATGCAGATCTCTACAATTCAGAGAAATGGTGTAAACTGGTGTTCTGAAACTGCTTCCAGAACTCCAGTTGAGTAACTGTATTTTTTCCTGGCCAAAAGATCTTACATTTTACGTCAAGAAATTAAAACAACTCTGGACTTTTACTGTATCAGTGTTTGAACCCATAATTCCCTTCAAAGTACTCTTTTTGAGACTTCACACATTTCTCCTAGCAACCCTGAAAAGACATCAGAAATAAATCTTTAGGAATGGAATATAGAGTTGTCACTGCAATCTGCATGTCTTCTTGTGACTCAAAAGGGGTCCTTTTCAGCCGGCTCCGCGGCGAAAGGATTACGGACGCAGTTTGTGACCCTGCATACCGCGTTCAAAACACAGCTCTGGGAGATTTGGCAGCAGACCGCCTTGTGTTGGGTGTTTTAATAAAATGGTAAAGGTGCCAGTCGTTCAGAAAGCAGTGGCAAACTACCGAATGTAAACTTGCCAAGAAATCACAAACAGCCGAACAATGCTGGGATTGACTGCAGCATCCTGTATAGGATATGCAACTAACTTATTTTTCCAAGTTTTTAGCTTGGGAAACAGCCAAACATTGCAAGCAGCCATGTCGGGACATCAGGGTACCTGACAAACCAGAGGAATATTGTATTTGGCCAATAAAATCTAAATCAATGTGAAGAATGGGCAGGTGTGTTGTGATGGAGCTGCCCATGAATGGACCTGTGGATAACAGGAACTTGGCAGTTAAATCATAACAACACACTTGCCCATTCTTCACATGAGAATATGTGCAGGCTCCACACCCCAGTGGCAGTATGTGCAGGCTCCACACCCCAGTGGCAGTATGTGCTATGGGGCCAACCACCCACTACAGCCACACAGGCACAATAAGACCACATGATACGTCTTATAATTAACGCAGATGTTTATTAGATTTACCTGTTTCTTTCCAATCTTTTGAGCTGCCTCATTGAAAACTCTCAACCACCAGTGGTCTGTAAATTCTTTTCCAGGGTCATGACCTACCTAAATAGAATAACATCAATTAGCACCATCAACAATTGTTAGAGTGGTCACAACACAAACGTTAAACAGTATTAAGAACCTATGTTACAACACCAGCAACGAAATTGAAGTTAATTTGTGAGAACATGCATCTTTTCACGTGGATGTGAGTCGTGGTAAAGAAGAAAATAGCTTTTGAACTTAATATACGAGGTGAGTCAATAAGTAAGTCACACAGGTCTGTGGGATGGCGGGTAAATGTAGTTGGTGTTTTCTACATGTGTCATTAGGTGACAGCAATATCGAACGTTATATTCCCGTTCATCAGATGGCGCTAGGTGTCTCATGCGCATCGCATAAACAAAATGTCGACTGTACTTAAGGCGCATACAACCAAAGAGCAATGTGCTGTTGTGCGTTTTTTGTGGGCAAAAGGACTGCCTGCAAAGGACATTCATAAGGAAATGCTTACTGCTTATACTGAAAAATGTTTGTCCCATAAAGCGGTGCATAGCTGGGTAGAAAAATGTTCTCAAGGACGCTCTAAAATTGTTGATGAAATCCGATCTGGTCATCCTGTTCAGATTGCAACAGAAGCATTTGTGCAGCGAGTGGAGGAGATGATTAGAGGTGACAGGTGAGTAACGATAGACTCTGTAGCATCTGCAAAAGGGTGCTCACATGGTTCAGCATACAGCATAATGTATGATCGATTGAAATTGAAGAAAGTGTGCTCAAGGTGGGTACACAGACAATTGAAGGAGAAACCCAAAATGAACCAATCTGGCCTGTCCTTGCATCATCTGTCGATATGAAGATGAAGGAGAAGACATGCTGAACAGGATTGTTACTGGGGACGAATCATGGGTGCATCACTACCAGCCCGAATCAAAATGTGCTTCAATGCAATGGAAACATCCTTCTTTGCCTTGAGTCCAAAAATTCAAGGTTACGCCGTCAGCAGGAAAGGTTATGCTGACAGTGTTCTGGGATTGTCTCTTCCAGACGTTTGTTCCTTAGACAGTTGAACTAATGTTCACCATCAACTTTTGCTCAACACAATATCTAAAAATACCAAAAAATAACAGTTGCTTCAATACCCCTGTTTTGTCCATTTTCAGGGTCACCTTGATGGGATCACTGCGACCATCTTCCTGTTTACCGAGACCTGAACCTGTTGTAACAGACAAAGTAGACAGTTTTTTAAACAATATGTAGATTATATTTTACTTGTACACATGTTATAAAACTAGTTCCTGACTTTCAAGTGTGTTGGAAGATGCTCTTGAATCCAATATAAACCTTTCACTTCTATACATCTATAATACAGAACCTTTCACTTCTATATATCTATAATACAGAACCTTTCACTTCTACATATCTATAATACAGAACCTTTCACTTCTATACATCTATAATACAGAACCTTTTACTTCTATACATCTATAATACAGAACCTTTCACTTCTCATCTCTCATCTCATCATGTTCCTCTTGTACCTTGCGGTGTCGAGGTGAAGTATAAACTTCGTGAGAGTGCCCGGTTATGGGCTTCGTATATCGACATTCCCATGGATTCTGTTATTCCCTCCGTCCAGCGTTTACGTGGTCGGCCTCTTCCTCTGTTTCCATCTGGTCTGTACGTCATTGCCTGTTGTGGCATGCTGTTGACTGGTAGCCTACTTGCATGGCCAAACCATTTGACTTGCTGCTTTCTAATAAAATCTAGAGCAGCTTTAACCCCCACTTTAGTCCTGATTTCTTCATTTCTGATCTTATCTCTTCTTGATACGTTGAGTATTCTTCTCAGGAACCTCATTTCTGTTGTTGTGATTTTTCTTTTCTCTTTTTCTGTCATTGTCCAGGTTTGGCATTGGTAGCACAGAGTTGGTAGGAAGATTGTGTTGTAAAGTGCTTTCTTAGTAGTTATTGATACATGTTTGTTCTTTAGTATTGGTGCCATTTGTCCAATGAGTTGATTTGCCTTATTGCACCTATTTTCGATCTCGTCTTCTGATCTGCCATTTGATGATATTATACTTCCTAGGTACTTGAAGCTCTTTACTTGTTTCAAGGGATGTTCGTTTAGGTGAATTGTTGCTGTTTGTTCTTCTTTAGTTATAGTCATTACCTCTGTTTTGCTTGTGCTAATTTTCATGTTATGTTCCCTACACATTTCGTTTAGACTATTCATGTGGTCTTGTAATTCAGCTTCTGATTTTGCTATTAGTGCTTGGTCGTCCGCAAACAGGAGTTCTCTAATGGTTAGATTTGCAGATGGTTCTTCTGTGTTCTCGTCATGCGGTATTCTTGCTGTCTCTGCTTGGCTGGTTTCTTTACATATGTTGTCTATATATGTTATGAACAAGAGAGGGGACAGGACACAACCTTGTCGTACTCCAGATCTTATGGTGAAGGGTTCTGAGTGTCCTCCAGTTGCTCTCACTATGCATTCACTGTTGTCGTATAAACTTCTACATAGGTTTGTTAGATGTGTACTCACTCCATATTGTTTAAGGATTTCCCACAGCTTGTTTCTATCTACCCTATCAAATGCCTTTTCTTGGTCAACAAAGGCTAAGTAGAGTGTTTCATTGAATTCAATTGATTTTTCTATAAGTTGTCTAAGAGCAAAAATGGCGTCTGTGCATCCTTTGTTTTTCCTAAATCCAAGCTGCGTTTCGCTTAGCTGGGGTTCTAAAGTAGTTCGTAATCTTTTTTCAAGAATTTTGCAACTTTTATATTTCACTTCTATACATCTATAATACAGAACCTTTCACTTCTACATATCTATAATACAGAACCTTTCACTTCTATACATCTATAATACAGAACCTTTCACTTCTATACATCTATAATACAGAACCTTTCACTTGTATGTCCTTGAATCCAATGAATCTTTCACTTCTATACATCTATAATACAGAACCTTTCACTTCTACATATCTATAATACAGAACCTTTCACTTCTACACATCTATAATACAGAACCTTTCACTTGTATGTCCTTGAATCCAATGAATCTTTCACTTCTACATACGAGACAGAATAATTAGTAACCCCTCTGTCATGTCCCCACCTTACATTGGTAGAGGGGTTTGTGTGTTCCAATGACCCCCAAGGGCCATGCTGACGGTAGCACAGCTACTGGTAGGGTCTCCCATGTCGGACAGGACAAGGGATAGAACCAGATGAAGAGACACACAAACCTGCTGCCTTGTAGGCAGACTGGGTAAAGCCAGAAGCTAGAGAAAAATGCTTGTCGAACTCGGATGTACTGAACCATAATGTTAACGAAAACGTGCAACACAATTCATCCAATGATGTCATGAACAATTAGTAATTATTTAAATGTGCACTAGTCAGAAATACAATTGAAATGTAATCTGACAGACTTTTCTCGATACACCCCACCATTACACCCTCTACAACTCAACAAATCTTTACAAAGTGCAATAGCTTCTACCACAGAGATCCTCCATGACGAAAAACAAGGGAAAAAATCCTTTTCAACAAAACAATCAGATTTTCAAGAAGTTACCTCCCTTATGTTATAAGCCCAGTTTGATCTAATTTAATACTAAACAAAGTACTATATACTCATTGGTTAATGCAGTCACATTAGGAGTAATCCTGGTGTCACCAAGATAGGTTTCTTGGGTAAACATAGAGTCATTGGCTGCAAACAAGAGCCCAGTGTATTATGCAACACAGGCCTGGAATATGGCAGGAATGGATTATCACAGGAGCTGTCTACGGGTAACCCAACACCCTGATTACCGATTTCTGAGCCGGTAATCTATATTTTTGAGTAACAGGGGTACTTGGATGGTTGAGTTTTAACTCTATAAATATGTTAACAGAAAAAATCTGTCAACTGAAATACCCAAGAATATATGTTTCAGAACTGTTCACTTTTCATTGAAGTAAAGGAATCGGGAACTAGTATGACTTGGTTCCATGCCAGCAAGCAAGAAACACTCATTCATTATCTGAATACCAGTACATACAGGTGTAGTGGGCAATGAGATGGCAAATAGGTTGGCCAGCAGTGCCACTGCATCAGAAGGTCATCCGATGGATCAAATCAACATGAACATCCATACAGAGGCCGGTTGAAATGAGGCCTTTCAACTCAATGACTCAACATCAATAGAATGCTGTCATTTGGATTGTAGACTGGTATGGCCAGAAAGGAGCAGCACACTAAATGTACGAGAAGGTTTGTCAGCCAACACTTACTGGGCGTGGTTAGTCGCTGTACTACGCTGAAGGATTTGATTTAATACGGAGGCGATCTTATATCCCACATCAAAATGATAATAATTTGAATTGAACTGAACGCCCATTCTGAGTCAATTTGGGGTATGCGATATGTGAGTACTGGTCATCTACCATCACTGGGAATTATGCTGCCTCTCGAACAATTTCATAGCATGTAAAGTTTTTACTTTTTAGCAGGCTTTGTCACAGTGGAGATCTTAGTCGATACTCTTTTCATCAGCCAAACCAGTGTCTATTTAAAGGATGTTTCTTGGGGAAATGAACAGAGGTCTTCATCAGTATACTACCTGACCAGAAGAATATCACCTGTGTGTTTCCAGGACCCATAAGTGAAACAAAGAACAGTAACACTGTAACCTGCCATGCATGTCACAAGAGGCAACTATGGAGGATTGGTGTGAGACTGGCTACTTCATCCTGTTGAACACTGTAGATGCAAAACCCAACCAATAATGATGTGCAATGGGTTTGATGTGAACTGAGGGACTTTATTTCATTGGGAGATGGAAGAAGATGGAGGAGGAGGTGGAGAAGAAGAAGAAGAAGAAGAAGAAGAAGAAGAAGAAGAAGAAGAAGAAGAAGAAGAAGAAGAAGAAGAAGAAGAAGAAGAAGAAGAAGAAGAAGAAGAAGAAGAAGAGAAAAGTCACTATTTGAGATTTCTACTATTTCTTACCTTCTGTCCATCCATGCTTCTTCAGCTGACGCTTTGCAAATTCCGAAGATGCCATCTGTAAAACAAAGTGCCTTTCAAAATAAGCAATGCAGCTTGTGTGTGGTTTGAATTTAAAGCTCTTAAAATGAGTATCTGAGAATAGGATGGCACAGTAAATGTAAAGCTGATAAAATGGACATCAGAGATTTCTTTGGGACAGTAAATTTGACTGGCATAATTTTGAATATACTACCCCTCATGTTACATATGATATATTTATTGAAAATACGGGTCAATCAACACACCCACAACATGCTTTCACATTCAGCACACTGCAATGTTCACATACAAGATCAGATGCACTTGATGGTCACAATTTTCTCGCATCATTAAGGTACTCTAACCCTGCCTTTGAAATTCAATATTTTCTATCCTTTGCCATTCTGGTATATTCTAACTCTGCCTTTGACCTTCTCATTTTCTGTCACTTGCCATATCATTATGGTACATTACTACCAGCCGGCTCTGTGGCGAAAGGGGTTACAGTTGCAGTTTGTAATCCTGTATTCGAATGACAGCTGCGGGCGATTTGGCAGCAGATCATCTTGTGTTGGATTTTTATGAAACGGTATGGGTGCTGGTTGTTCAGAAAGCAATGGCAAACTAGTGAATGTAAACTTGCCAAGAGATCACAACAGCAAAAGATGCTGGTGTAGACTGCGATGTCCTGTAAAGGATATGCAACTAACTAACGCTATTACAGCATTTGATTATTATTGTTTGATGAATATAAAATACAAAATGGTTTTACTTTTCTACAAATATATTTATTCAGGTACTTTTCACATTTAAGTTACAATACATGAAAGCAGTGGTGGAATGGTAGTTGCCTAACATTAATAACAATGGCAGTGCAATACAGTGTTTGCACACTGTTGTAAATTACACAAGGCTACTACACAAATGCCAGCTTCCTGGCCTAGAGGTTAGCGACTTTTCTCCATAATCTCGTAAGTAACGTGACGACGGTAAGAATCAGTGGTTCGAATCGCGTCAGTAACTTACGGGGTATGTGAGCCGGCCGCTCAGAAAGCAATGGCAAACTACTGAGCGTAATCTTGCCAAGAAATCAACATACAGCTGATAGATGCTGATGTTGACAGCGATGTCCTGTAAAGGATATGCAAAACATTTATTTACTACACAAATACATGTCATAAGCCTTTGTATTGTTGCCATCTGTATAACACAAGTCAAGTCAGTAAAGTAAAGAATTAAAAATGATTCCTTCTCATGCCGTGAGATGTACAGGGTACATGGTGCTATGTCTCCATGTTTTTTACATGTCAACACTGAATGGATGAAAAGGTCTATGTCACATCAGTCACTTTTACTTCCCAGTTATTTCCTGGTACCAAGTTTAGGCTGGGCCAACCAAGCAGCACAGTAAAGTAAAGTTAGTTAGTTAGTTAGAAAGGTTCCAACTTCATGGCAACGGGTCGTCCCCATTATGCTCCGTTCCAATGCCAGTGAATATCACACAAAATACTCCCCACTGTCCAATGTGAAAAGTGGAATAAACAGGAGTCTCGGCAATCCAACAGCCCCCACAGGTACACTGTGCATAATGCCGCCCCCAGAATGCCAACACGAAATTCATCCACGAAAACTGCAGTTCATCGTCGATGGACTCGGCAGTCACCAGAAAGACCTTGTCACGGGGCGTATCACTTGCTGTGTGGAGAGTGGTGATAAATGTAATACTACTCTTCTGGTAGAAGTGGTATCTGAGTGTACCGTGATGATTGTCCTCTCGATACTAGCAATGAGAGGTACAAATAAACTCTTCTCCACTGTAGTGGCGTGATTGTCTATGCACGCTGCTGTCTTAACAAGGGCACGCCGCTGTCTTAACAAGGTCGCCCCGTTGTTGGATGCTTCCAAAGCAGTCCTGTATCTGTCTATCTCGTTAAAAGTCTAGGCGTATGATGAACGTGGGCATATTCTCCAGGATGCCAAAACCTTGGGGTGGCCTAACGCACTAACCAGCCTCTCCTTACAAGACGAACCGCACTCCATGAAAGAACACAAACTCGGGCGGACAAAAGGGCGATCGATGGGTATCTTTATTTTGCTGTGCTGTGTTACACATGGATACGAACATGCGATACAGCCAGCCGCTCCAAAGTCAATCTGACTTTAATATGAGGAACGTTTACCTACTCAACCACTGATGCAACATGCTCCCGCCACAGACAATCCAACAATTCTTCCATCCATCCTTATTGTGGCCGTGTCATGCGAGTGTAGATGTCTGAAGTATGCATTGCATAATGTGCTACTGACTGCCCCAGACGGTTGGTCTGTTAATCGACAAACACTTGTGGTTTCGACTCAGGCACGGTTAGCAGTTGATGTCCGTGCGCCGTATTGCAATGCTGTACAGTGTCATGTTCGATATCTGATGATAATCTGTCGGTGAGCTGATGCGAACGGTTCTATGTATTGGAGCATAGCCTAGTGGATGCGTTCATGTGAGCGTTTCATGCTGAAGTGTAAGAGTAGTTGATGTTTCCTTGTGCGAGTTCTGTGCTGAAGTGTCCTTACAACGTTGCCGTTGTCAAACAACACAGCTTGTGACGTAACTATCGTGGTGCTTTCACTAGTTACATTTAGTGCTTAACTTTTGTGTTTTACTTCTATTAATATTTTATATGTGTGCAGATCAATTACTCCATTACTGCCACATGACAGACCTCATTGTCCCGGGTTTTCTCTTTTCTCACATGGCTCGGTCTTTAACCGCAGGGCGACCCGCCGAAAGCGTCGCACAAGGCACGAACTCCGCAGCTTCAGCGCCGATTCCCAGGAGTCTCCTGAAAAATGCACTTGTGAACCGAAAAGGCAAATCAGTAAATTCAGCAACAGCTGGTAGCCATTGTTCCGAACATGCAGGTCACTGTACAGGACAGATGTAAAAGCATTCCACACAAATTTTACAGCTCACAGTGTCACCCACGCACTCACTCAGTAGCAAGGCAACGGAACCATGTACTACCAGTCCAACATGAGGAAAATGCGATTGCAAACCTTAACTACAAGCATAAACACACCACAGGCCTTAACGGTTCAACGCCTAACCGCCATGTTTTATATTCATTTTCCAAATATAGTGTAGGCTGCTTAAAGCGATCTTGGATGTGGCAAATTTCTGTTGTGAAGAACAATTTGTTTATCCCTGGAAGTTTTTCTTCACCTTTTTATAAAATGTCCGGTGAAGCGGAATTCGTTTATCACAAATTATTTGATATGCCGAACTATTAAACGTGTCTCGGCTATATAATTTGATCTGCATAAGGCAAACTTTTTTCAAATACTTGGACATTTGAAAAGCTTTTTGGCTACTTTTGGAAATTGAACGCTCTGCTTGTGTTAGAATTTGAAATATTTCCCCTCTAAAAATGGCTGGTAAGTTAACATTCATATCCTTGAAAAGAAAGATTAAGCTATTACAAGAAGTGGAAACTTGTGGCAAAAAGACAATGTATTGTACATTGTAAATGCATTACCGTACGCTTAACTCTTATAAGAGGAATTTCTGATGAGAAGAACTATTTCTTAGGTCCCTGGTGAGTTCTCCTTATCAGGCCTGCATTGTATTGTATATTTCCCCAATCATTGATAAGTGGGATATATTATCTACATGACCTGATTTCTTTTCACTTGTCCTCAGTAAAGTAAAAGCTCAATGAAAACAATTCCGTATAAGCACCTGGCCAGGAGAAAAGTATGCTAGCCGAAGCACCTGGCCAGGAGAAAAGTATGCTAGCCGACTTGCCACAGCCACATAACAAGGTCAGTTTAGTCCAATACTGAAGTCAGTTAACCCTTTTGGAACGGCCGGGCCGAAATCACGGCCTTGCGGTCGCCATATTGCTCTATTCAAACAGACGACGGGGCCGATCATCGGCCCTGTTTGTAAGAACTGCTTTGATTGGTTAGCTTTTAATAGTACAGGCCAATCAAATGCTGCCCTGTAACCGTCAGCCATTTTGCTTTTGAAAATGGCAGGTTACAGCACGCGTTTCTAACAGAGGGATTAAATTTGTGAGTTTTAACGCAGATACCCGGTTTTTCGTGGATTTGTGAATTCTAAAATGGCCAGCTTTGAACCCGAAGACCGTACTAGCATTGACTAGCTCTGATAGTAGCGATTTTGTCAGTTCAAGACTGTCAGATAATGATTTTAGTGATACAGAAAGTGCCCATGAGGATTTCAACCTCGTGTCCCCGTAGTTTTGTGTATTGGGAATAAAAAGGATCGTTTTATCTATACCCATTCATGGCAATGGCCGGACCAAAAAACATGTCGCCAGTTGTTAGCCCACCTATTACAAATGTCAATAGGGACTTTATAGTTGTTGTTTATTTAACCATAAGTGTTTAAAATTATTCTAAAGTGGTGTAGGTATTCAATGAGGAAATTTTAGGTGAGTACCATTTTTATTAAATATTTAGTACCAATTCATACATAGTGGTATGAAATATTTTATTTTTCACAAAATACAAATGAGGTCATCAAATTTGCATAAACATGAACAAAACAACTTCAATCATACACAGAAATAAACTTTACTATATCCTCGTTAAGAATATATATACTTGTATATACCTATATAGGGTTCTAATATTTTTTTTTGAATTTATAAAATTGTCACTTCAGTCATTTCTGTACTCCAAAAAAAAAAAAAATGGCTCGTCTTCTTCAGAGGGAAACCTAAATTTGGCCCAATGTTGTTGATTTATTGTCTGATCTAGAGATCCTATTTCAAGATGTACATGATCAATGGGAAATGCTGAAGAATTCAATCAGTTGTGCAGCAGAAAAAACGATTCCAAAAGTAAAGAAAGTTGGCCGTAAGACATGGATGACTGAAGAAATTTTACAACTAATGGAAACAAGAAGACAGAACAAAAATAATCCTGCCAAATATGAAGAAATTCACAGAAAAGTCAGAACCTTATGTAAGGAGGCTAAAGAAACATGGCTTGAGAAAAATTGCAGAGAAATTGAAAAACAACACAACAGTAAAAATGCGAAACTAATGCACAAAAGAATTCAGGAGATTACTAATCAAAGAACACGTACATCAGCAGGCTGCCTAAAGACAAAAGATGGAAGAGTCATAATAGAAAAAGATCAGATTTTACATGTATGGTCAGATTACGTGAAAAACCTTTATGACGATAGCAGAGACGAACAATATATTGTTCAAAATAACAATGAAGGGCCAGCAATTTTGAAGATGGAGGTTCAGAATGCTCTTAATCATATGAAATCTGGCAAAACACCCGGTCCAGACAGCGTCACAACAGAAATGATTAATGCTTTAGAAGAATATGGAATAGATAAAGTTACCAGTCTGCTTAATACAATATATGATACTGGAAATATACCTCATGAGTTATGTAATTCTGTATTTATTGCAATCCCAAAGAAATCAGGAGCCTTGGAATGTGATCAACATCGAACAATTAGTATAATGAGTCACATCACGAAGATTTTGCTAAGAATTATCATGCAAAGAGTTAGGAGGAAAATACAACCTGAAATAGGAGAAGAACAATGTGGGTTTGTGGAAGGCAAGGGTACAGTAAATGCTGTGTATATACTGAGAAACATAATCGAACGTTCTATAGAAGTAAACAAAGATCTACACCTTTGCTTTATTGACTACACAAAGGCTTTTGATAAAGTGAGACATGTCAACATGATAAGGATGCTTGAAGATCTACAAATTGATGGAAAAGATCTTAGACTTGTAAAAAACATATATTGGAAACAACAAGCTGCCATAAGAGTTGATAATGAAGTAAGCCAATATCAGCCTATTAAAAGGGGTGTGAGACAGGGATGTGTAATGTCTCCAGATCTGTTTTCCCTGTACAGTGAAAGTATTTTCAGAAATATTGAAGATATGGAAGGAATCAACATTGGGGGACGATGCATCAATAACATTAGATATGCAGATGATACAGTCTTGATTGCAGACAATGAACAGGACCTGCAACATTTAGTAGATGCGATTGTTACACACAGTGAACAACTAGGGTTAGAATTAAATTGTAAAAAGACACAGATTATGGTCGTCACTAGGAAGGACGAAATACCACAATGTAATATACAAGTAAATGGGAATATTCTTCAACAAGTGAGCAGGTACAATTATCTCGGAACAGTAATAACATCTGATGGGAGATGCCTTGAAGAGATTAGAACAAGAATCGCCATGGCAAAAGTAGCCTTTAGCAAGATGAAAAACATACTGACCAATAAAAAGATGTCAATTGAAACGAGAAAAAGAGTGTTGAGATGCTACATAGAACCTGTACTTTTATATGGATGTGAAGCTTGGACAATGAGCAGCCAGGCTGAAAAACATCTGATGGCTGTAGAAATGTGGTTTCTGAGGAAAATGCAAAGAATACCATGGACAGCCAGAAAGACCAATGAACAAGTCCTTCAAGAAACAAATGAAGATCGTAAACTCATCAGAGACATTAGACGTAGACAGTCACAATTTTTTGGGCATGTTATGAGAAGAAATGATTTGGAGAACTTGGTGACAACTGGTAAGATCGAGGGGAACAGACCAAGGGGAAGACCTAGAAACAAGTATCTGGATGGCTTGGCCTTGTGGCATGGTCGAGACAGAAACACGGAACTGATCCACGACTCTGTTGATCGAGTGAGATGGCAGAACATGACCGCCCACGCTTACCGGCAAGGCACATGATGGATGGACGGATGGTTGTTCCGTCCTAAAAGGGTTAAGTTATAAATATAAAACTGCCTGACTTTTGACTTTTGTTTTGATTTTGTGTTGGCAATTCAATTCAATACTGACGTCTGTGTCGCTAGTCTTACCCTTGTAATACCACTTTATAAGAAGCGTGACATGTGTTTGGCGCTCGCTGAATGTCGACTTATTACTGGAATCAGAATAGGAAGGATGAATAACAGTGTGACAGTGTGAATTTTAGTAGATCCAGTCCCAGCGCTGAGTGCTGAGGGGATGGAGACTCGGAGTTAGTAGTAGCAATGTCAGAATTATCGCCCTTTCTGGCGCTCTCCGGTTTTTTTTTCTTACTTTCGCGAACTTTTTGTCGCGACATCGAACGATCACTTCCGGTTTGACCATGTCTGGCTAAAAATTAATTAAACGACAGCAGTGTGGTACGATGAAAGCGGAAGTTATTCTCATATATTCAGCATTGGCCCTTCTGCTAGGCGGGAACTTATTGAGCCGAAAAAACGATTTCTCTGAATTTTATTTGGTTCCGTTCACGATTAGTAAGGTAATTTGTCTTATAACTCCTTGTAGAGTAAAGAAAGGTTAACTTTTTATTGCATTTTTGAGTTCCCCGTTCAATTTTACATAAATGTGCAGAGTTGCAACATCCCCCTATTCGTTCTTCGTTAGGAACAATTTTTTTTTAGTTAAGCAGCATAGCCAGTCATATTGAGAATGAATAGACTCCTCTGAATAGCGCATCCACTTCGCAAAATTCTATCTACGGCGACACCCACGCTATAGTATAGTAATACTATTATGCTATTAGTATTATAGGTGATCCTTTGTTTATTTTATAATTTGAACAGAAGAGATTAGAATTAGAAGTTTAATTCATAGTTAGTGACTAGTGTTCTGTACCGTTTGTAAAGTCTTCTCTTCACCATTTGACATGTCTGAACATTATTTTAAAAGTCAATTTTCAGACATGTTTACACCAACATGTAAGGATTACTTGAATACTTTTTTTTTCAGGCAGAGCAGTACATAAATAAATAATCCGATTTAAATAAAATACTGTGAGTTTTTTTTTCTTGTAATTTTTTTGGGAGGTTTAAATTCACAACCAATGTTAATGTAACTTTTATTTTTGCATCTTTCATTTTCTGTTTTATTTACATTATGATAGTCTGTTGGAGACATTATTATCTAACCCCACAATAGATGATAGAATCAGAATCAGTTTTACTTTTACCTTTGACAATCATGGCCACATTTCCTGAACATTTAGAATAACTAGATGATGTTACATGTTGCACATATATATTAAATCAATTTCAGTAACATACGTATTCATGAAAGTAATACATTATACACTTGTTGTCTTTAGAATCGACTACTGAAGATGGCAAAGAGGACCGCTATGCATCTCACAGAACACTTGTCAGTGTTTCAGGCTGGATACCCTATCCTCAAAGGTTTCATTGCTAAGCTGTTGATAGTAGATGGTCGTGCTGTACCTGATGTGATGAGAGAAGTCAGGAGTCTCGTTCATGCCAACGAACCAGGCAAGCTATTACAGGAAGGTACTCTTACTAGTAATGTACGTATATTTAACAAATTAATTCTGAAACATAAAAAGCATTTAACCAAACAATGGCCATCACTTGTGACACTCTTTCTTGAACCATTTCCTGTGAAATTCAAGACTGCCTGTCACACCTACTGTGCCACAGCCTGGACATACATCACCAACACAGCACCCAGAATCAACCTACACACCACCATTAAATACACTGCTACAATCAGGCATATCACAATCAGCACATTCTTCTTCATCACCTTCTGTTTCAGCGTCCTGTGGACAGTCATCAAAGAGACTAAGGAGAGACTGTGGCAACTGTGTCCACAAGCAACGCACTATTATAATCATGACAAAGAAGATAAAATTTTTGCGTGATCAGGTAAAAGGGCTTCTCAAAGCTCCACCTAAGAGGAAGACATCACAGTTGTCTGTGAAAAGGCTGAATGAGATGGTTAAAAGGAAGATGCAGTCAGCAATGCATTGGGGGTTGAAATATAAAGATGTTATTGTTAAGGAAAAGCATGACGATAATTTGAAAAGACTGCAGGATCTGCATTATCTAAAGGATAAAGTAATTGTCCTAAAATCAGCTTTAGATACCAGCCTGACAGAAAATAAGAAGGTATTGGCAATCAATAACCAGTTATCTAGAAGGGAGAGTTTATACGGACTTGAGTCCGAATAGACAGATTAGTTTATACGGACTTGAGTCCGTATAGACAGAGTAGTTTATACGGAGCGGAGTTCTCATCATAGTTGCCATTCTAGATATTATATATCCTGATCTAGAGGTTTTTGCCGGCATCTGGATACCGTTTTCTGACGTTTGGATGCTGGTTGCAATTCTAGATACTTTTCATTTGGAGTCGGATATTTTGAATACTTTCTAGATTTTACTTTTCTTTCAGTGTCATTTACCCATTTTATGTTCGGTCTGGACGCGCGTTAATTATGGTAATTGCCATTATTTAAACTTTGAACTGACTTGGGTCAACGCTCAACAATCTGGCAACCCCCCCCCCCCCCCCCCTCCCCCGGTAATGAGTAAAATGGCGCAAAAGGGCTCTGAAGAAACTTTTGGTCAGTAAACATTTAAACTTAAAGAATATGGCTGCAATTGGAACCGATAATGCATCGGTAATGGTCGGTATCAACCATGGTGTGTATGCAAAATTGAAGGAAGATATCCCATCTTTAATCCTCATGAAATGTGTATGTCATTCCTTGCAGCTAGCATTAGCCATTATCACATGCCTCATCAGTCAGAATGTTTACCAAGGAATTTGGAATTCCTTATTGCTGAAACACATAACTGGTTCTCCAAAACAGCCGCGTTTTCAGGGTGGATGACAGCACTCATTTCTGTGCACCAGTCAATCACTTTTTCTACTGTCGCCTGTAACTCCTGGGCTGTTTTCTCCCTATCTCTCCCCTGCCTATATGCAAGAATATCATCTGCAAATGTTAGTATTTTTCCAACCCCTGGTGCTTCTAGGTTTGCAATCTTGCTCGTATACACATTAAAGAGCACCGGTGAGACTGCAGATCCCTGTGGCAGTCCCGGGGTTAACATATGTGGCTCTGAGGTCCATGCGCCCAGACGGAGAGCAACCCGACGAGAGTGCAGGACGGCTGCTATCCAGTTCACCAACCAGGGATTGACCCCCTTCTCCATCAGTGCGGTCATCAAAATATCATATCGAACTCTATTGTAGATCAAGCGCTACCGCCATCGTTTCCTGTCTACTCTGGAACCCCTCATAAACATCAAAGGCGAAAGTGGCTGCATTTGACCAGGTATCTTTTCCTGGCCTGTAGCTCCCCAGGGGTTTATATAACTGACGTACCCAGGGCAATGGTATTTGTCTGTATTTAGCTCCTGGAGCATGAGGAATAACAAGACACAATGAAAAGTGCTACACAGCTGAAATACTATATGGAATGTACAGTGATGAAAAAAAAATGGCATTCCTTCTCTTTTCACAACCCATTTTAAGTGAAGTGCAAAAAGTTAATAAACTATTTGAATCTCAAAATGTTGATAAAGTTAAATTACTTGACGACCTCACTTTGCTATTTCACTCAATTGGTAAAAGACTTATATTGCCAACTTGTAAAGCGGACTTGTTCACTTGCACTATAGAGAGCTATTTGGCTCCCAAGCCATACCTGCGATACCAAATCGAATCAAAAATTGATGGTTTAAAAACAAAAGGACTGTTAACAGAAAAGAAGAGAATAACTTAAGAAAGCGCTGTCTAGATTTTCTTGTCTCATTATTCGATCAACTGAAGCAGAGACTTCCTGAAAATTTAGATGTATTGAAAAATATTTCACTCTTTTCTATTAACAACATACCTCAGCCAGTAAAGGACATACCTAAATATTATCAAGTTATTAAATTTTTAGGGGCTAGTGTGGCGGAAGCAGAATATTAGTTAACAAAAATAAATTTGGTTGACTGGACAAACAAAACAGAAACTGAAGCTTTTTGGAGTGAAGTAAGACAATTTAAAGATGTCTCAGGTAACAGTCCATTCCGTGAGCTCTTTGAATGTGCGATGTCTGCCATGATACTACCCCATTCAAATGCTAATGCGGAAAGAGTTTTCAGTACTGTGAATTATACAAAATGTAAACTAAGAAACAGGATGAAACTTGATCTCTTAAATGCTATATTGACAATAAGATTTGGCCTGATGAGAGCAGGAAAATGCTGTTCAACTTATCATCTCCCTGATCATATAATAAAAGAAATTGGAACAGCTAAAGTACACGAGAGTCATTTTGAATGTGAAGCTTCAACTTCATCATCCAAGCTAAGTGCATCTTGTGAGACAGGCATCAGTGAAGATGAGGACATGATTCTATAGGTAAGTCACATCAATTTTCTTTTTAATGTTACATATCCCTTACAGGATGGTGCAGTCAACATCAGAATTTTTCAGCTGCTGTTGATGTACAAGGCAAGATTACGTTCAGTAGTTTGCCATTGGTTTCTGAGCGACCGGCTCACATACCCCTGTAAGTTACCTGAGCGGCTCGAACCGCTGTCGGTTCGGGCGCAGCTGCGTTACTCACGAGAATATACGGGATAACGGCGACAGCCGTAAACTTTTCGCCAGGGAGAGAGGCAGTCACATCAATAGATATGTAATTTCTTACTTTCTCAATCTGGATATTTTTCCTAGATACTTTCCAACGAAATCTAGATATTTATGGATGTTGTTTGGGCCGTTTCTAGATACTTTTGGTCAAAAAAAAGTGGCAACCCTGGCCTCATAATTCCGGTCCAAGCTGACAGTAATATGCGTCGCCTCAGAAAGACATGATTGGGCAATTCAAACACCAGGCTTCCGACTTACTGGCCTGATGAATTAACAAATAAACAAGGAAATGCTACGCACATAAAGTGCAGGAAAACCTGGTATATGTGAAGCAGGTTGAAAAGAGAGAGGAGATAGATAGATAACGAAGCTAATTTATATAATATAAATAAGATAATATAAGTGACAAAACATCTGTTCATAATCATAGTTCCTAATATTTTTTTATTAAAAAGTCGCTTGCACCCAATTAATTGCTGAAAAATTTAAAAAAAAAAAAAAAAAATAAGCGCCCAGCTTATCGAACCAACAGCTCCCGCTTATCAGGCTGAGACACTTACATCTGTGCTACTGAGGATACGATTTTGAATCAACAAAAGTATATAACATATACAAAAGTATATAACATAGCAACGCTCATGTCCCGATGACGTCACATACGTTAAGTCATGTGACTAGGCAAATCACGGACCAGAAAAAACGGAGTGGAGTCCGAATAGACAGAGTAGTTTATACGGACTTGAGTCCGTATAGACACTTTCTATCTAGAATGGTTGCGAACGCCAGACTAAAGGTTAACATACAGAAGGCTCTCATTCACACCTATCTGTTCTTTATCTCTTGCTATGAGCAGCAACGAGAGAAGCTGTGGTTGACACAACCGCAGTATATCCATCATCCGTGCAAGAGAAAACCTGAGTGTTACACATCAGTGCCACACAGTATAATAATCTTGCTGTGCCAACCCATATTTTGTGGATTACCGGTGGTCTGATCTTAAACAACCCCAATAACGCAATGCATTGGGATTCTGAGGATAAGCAAAAAACTTGTTTTCCAATTTTCATTTTCTCTTCATTGCTCCAATTTATTTCAGCTTCCTAGCCTTCTCATTCCATTCTTATGCCTTAATGTAGTCACTGTAGTCTTCTCCATGGTTATATGTTGTGTTTTGTGTATGTATTTGTTTGTAGATGAAGGCTAGTTGCAGCAACACCCTGTTCGTTTCATAATTTTTTTCTGTAAAGCAGCATTACTTTGAGTTATTTTTTATATTCTTGTGTATTGTGCTATATGTATAGATCTGTTTCTAGGTTATTTTATGATTTATATTTTTCAGTTCAAGGGAGACCCTGCGTAGAACAATCATCAGAGAAGGCTCATTGAACGGCCAAGTAAACATCCAAGACCTGCAACAGGTAGCAGCGAACAGCCAGATCACTGAAATGTAAGTACATTTAAATTTTCTTTGCAGGTAGAGAAGCTGTGAAGCCATTTCAAATTGTTAATTAGGTCACGGCACATCCTATCGAAAAATAAATAATACGTCAAGTTAGGCCTCGCCACCCCGGACGCAATGATATATGGCACAACGTTGTCCGTTTAAAAATAAACAAGCCACGGTAATAGAAGGCAAAGAATAAACAATTGGCGGCCATTTTCAATTGTTAATTAGGTCACGGCACATCCTATCGAAAAATAAATAATACGTCAAGTTAGGCCTCGCCGCCCCGGACACAATGATATATGGCACAACATTGTCCGTTTAAAAATAAACAAGCCACGGTAATAGAAGGCAAAGAATAAACAATTGGCGGCCATTTTCAATTGTTAATTAGGTCACGGCACATCCTATCGAAAAATAAATAATACGTCAAGTTAGGCCTCACCGCCTCGGACACAATGATATATGGCACAACGTTGTCCGTTTAAAAATAAACAAGCCACGGTAATAGAAGGCAAAGAATAAACAATTGGCGGCCATTTTCAATTGTTAATTAGGTCACGGCACATCCTATCGAAAAATAAATAATACGTCAAGTTAGGCCTCGCCGCCCCGGACACAATGATATATGGCACAATGTTGTCCGTTTACAAATAAACAAGCCACGGTAATAGAAGGCAGAATTTCTCAGTTTCCAATCTTAGGGCCGCGATAAATACTGACTTATCTGTTAGTTCATCATTGCACTTCCTGATATTAAATTACGTCACCAGAAAATTCATAACTCCGCTTAGAATTAACGCATACTATTCGCTGAGATACCGTTGCCGTTGGATTCGTCTTGTCAAGCTCTATCTAACTGGTATGATTTCATAAGTAAAAACCCAATTTTTTAAATATTGACCAAAATTGCTATTAGTAGTTACGGCTTGCCGGTCTCTCTGGTCGAGGGGTTACAACACTTTCTCCGTAATCCCGTTTATCACGCAAAGTCTCGTAGCGGGCGAGAGCTGGGAGCGGTTCGACCCCCGCTGGTGACTTGCGGGATAACTGAGCCGGCCACTCAGAAAGCAATGGCAAACTACTGAGTGTAATCCTGCCAAGAAATCAACAGACATCTGAAAGATGCTGCTGTTGACAGCGATGTCCTGTAAAAGGATATGCGAATTTAAAAAAAAAAAAAAAAGTTACGGCTTACTTACGACGTGTTACTGTAGAGTGTTTAGTCATAACCACCTTGTAAATACTAAATGTAAAGCAAAAAGGTATGTTACAGAACATAATGAATGAGGATGCCGAGGAGGCGGAAGATAAAAACGTGAACAGAGTAAAAGTAAAGTATACCTGTAAAAGAAACCCCGTCTAGCAATCTTTAACAACAATAACAAACCTAGTCTCAAAAGTTAAGGTTACTTTCACGTGTATCCATAACAAGGGATGCTACTCTCCTTTTCCGTCGTACTATATACAATTCTGTCAATTACCAAACTTTAAGTGTCAGTATAGTATAGTATAGTTTAAGAAATGCTGTTATCAGACTGTGGGATCAACACCTTGTGCCACATTTATTGAAAGACAGAAGATCAAGTGGTTTGGCTATGTCGTTAGAATGCAACTACCGTCACTGGCCTTACATCAAAAATCATCTGCGACGAGACCGAGAGGACGTCCAAGGAGAAAATGGATTGACGACATCAGAGACATTGTACAACCACACGGAATGACACTATCCAGTGCCGCCCACCGGGCGCTGGAACGCAAATTATTCCTCCCCGCGACCCTTGGCGGCAGAAGTGGAAGATGATGATGATAATAGTTTCAGCCGAGCAACAGTGTAAAAGTGGTTAGTGCTCTGCCAGCCATGACAGATATCATGGTTCAATCCTTATGAGGCAGGGGTGACCGCGGCTCTAGAGTCGACTCAGCTTCAGACAAATACATATAAGCCAATTTTCAGACCTTTCTGGGAATTATCTGTAAAGGAAAGGAGAAGAGAAAGGGAAATTGTCACCATACCTCATATGTTATACCTTGAAAATATTAGGACCGAATACCCCTGTGGATGTTTCTGCTGTGCGACTAGCTTTTATAGTTAGTTAGTTGACAGATCATCCTCACTGCACATCGAATCATTCAGTCCATAAGGGCTCGGATCCCCTCCTCAGCAAATCTCACAGCGTGTAGCGGCTAACGACACCAGTTCTGTGTTGGTTTATTAGTCGTCTTTGGCTTCCTGCAAAGTGTTCTTGTTTGGCCACACCTCTTTTAACATGCTGTTCTCGCATCCTGACCATGGTTGTAGATCCAGTCATCACTTGGTTCTCGCAAACGACTTACTTCTCGTAGAGCATTCAGAATATCAGCCTGGCCCATGACTCGTCCGCCTTCCACGGTAGCCCTACCTGCAAACCCGTCAGCTTGCTTGCTCATTTCTTTGTACACGCGCAAGGCCTGGCACGAAAATGAAACTAATCTTTGCCAGCCGAGACCGCCCCAGAGACAGCAACCAATCTCTTCGGACCCACCTTATCTCTATCTTCTTGAGCATACTCACTGAGTCACTAACGAAACATGCCCATGTGAATGTCTGTCTCTCGAAACATGTTATTGCTTTATCTGCTGCCATGACTTCCATAGTCAGGCTACTTGTGGTCAAAGCAAAAGCACTAGAATCTTCCTTCACAGTTCTCCCTCCGGTCTGAGCTGTAAAAGCCCATGAACTTCTCACTCGTCGAACGACTGACCCATCTGTGTAAATGACAGCAGCACCCTCTAAAGAATTCTCGAAGATCATAGCCTGTACTTTAGCCTCCACAGTAGACGGATTTTCTTGTCTGCATTTTCTGTCTATTGGATGCAAACTGAAAAGGATATACAGAACTCTGTCGGCACTTGTTTCCACTCCTCGCCATATTCTAAGTCCTCAAGTGAACACACCTGTTGAAGAATGTCTTCGGCTTTACCCATCCACTACTTTCCTCTTTTTAACCTGCTGCCATTACGTTCTTAATCTCACTATGCAGTGGATGTTGTGTGTTTGCGTTGACTCTGAGGTAGGCACGTGCTCGGCAAATTTGCATTCTCTCCCCCGTGGTTGAAAATTAAGGAGGTAGCGCATCGCCCTACATGCTGTATATCTTGTACATCCAAGAATAATGCACATAGCTTTGTTTTGCATCCTTTCCATCCTTTCTATCTGCTTATGGCAGAGAGTTAGAATCGCCATTGCATACTCAAAAACAGTAAGGACCAGACCCTTGTATAGAAGGCATAGATGGCGCTGCTCACAGTTTGCCGCTGCCACCACCCACATCGCTGCCAAACCCCGCTTGGCCTTTGTTATCACCTGGTCAATGTGCTCAGTATAAGCAAGGCTTCTGTCAAATCGTATCCCCGGGTAATTCATTGCCTGTGTTTTTTTCCTCAGTCTCTGCATAGAGATTTACAGTTTGCGTTGGAGTGTTGACAATATGGTTAATCAAAGAGAATCATGTCACTTCTGTCTTCGTTGAGTTGACCATTGCCCCGGCTTCAACACACCAAGTTGCTTATGCGATTTAGTTCTGTTTGCAGTTCCACAGCAACCCGATCTCTATCCTTACCATGACCTAACTTTTATAGTGTCAGCCCTGCTGAAACCAATTTGAAGCGATTCAATGTAAGGACATATAAGTGAGCATCGAGATAAGATTGTTTCAAACATCAACTGTGAGTTTGAAACATATACATTCGATGATGAGCTAATACCATTGCGTGTCCTTTGCAGGACGCTGTGAACAAACCCAGGTTAATCTTCTAGACAACTTTACGTTCATTAGTTTGTCATTACCTCCTGAACGAGAAGTCAACACTTCAGTCCCACTGACTGGTGTGTGCTTAGATGTTTAAAAATGTGTAGACACTTCCTATGTGAGACAAAACGCGTTTCTGTTACGTAACAAATAAATACAGAGGCACATTTAAAGGTTCGCTGTTATCTGTTGAGGTATCATTCTTGCACTCCGGACAAGTCTAAAGGGGCTCAGATCCTCCATCCAGCATATGCATCAATGTCCGGCGGTAATAGTGCCAGTTCTGTGTTGACTGGCGAGGCTCCTTCTTCTCCCGATGTGCCTTTCGTGCCACTTCTTCTCCCGTCTTATTCTGGACAACGATGTGGATTCACAGACTTCAAAGTCCTCTGCTCTCGACATCTCTCTGCGGGCATTAATAACATCGATAAAAAAGCATCCCGGTCTGAAAACGCGAAGGAATGGACAACAGCTCTTTTTCAGGACAAACGCAATGCGGGTGACAATAACCTCAAATTGGCTACTGCTTTCTTTAAATTATTATTACTAATGTCTGAATGTGCACATGAAGACGAAGTTGTACATTGTGCTAGGCTGTATTCTGATCATAACTTGATGTTGGCGACAGGAAGGGCGAGTCTGACTGAGAGGTAACGGTGTTCATCCCAGGAACCGGGTTCGATTTCACTATAAAGCTGGGCATGTTCCCAAGAACCAATGGTATCTTATAATATTAAGGAGTCTCCGTAGCGAAGTGGTTACGTCACATGCCTCGCGCTCCGAAGGCTGTGGGTTCAATTCCGGCTTATGTCGTTCGATTCACAAGTGCAATTTTCTAGAAGACTCCTGGGGGTCGTCGCTGGAACTAAGGAGTTCGTGCATTTTACGACTATTTCGACAGGCCGCCCTGCGAAAAGAAACAGAGCCATGTGATATAAATCCGGTGCAATAAAGTCGATTATCTTGCTTTTTAAAACCTTCAATCTAATAATATCACAGTCCCATTAATATTTTAGATAGTGAGATCGATATCCATCCTTCTCGGATAAGGTGGAAGAATAAAAGTTAAGGTGTGCAATTAGTGCACGTTAAAAATCCAATGACAGTTGGAAATCGCATAGTATAGGAATTAAGAACGCTATCCGAACAAAATTATTAGGATAGAAAACATCATTCCTTCATTCAGTAGCATAACATCTGCAGAACTTCGCTCCCATAACAACCTTAACGAAAATTTATCGGTCATAAGCAAGATGTCCCGCATCCGATACACCCATCATCTGCCATATCCTGCACCCATCTTCGCTTTGGCCTGCCATAATTGTTCTCTCCAATTTTCATGACTTTTCATGTGATGAAAATATTTCAATTTTCTGTGTGTTATCATCTTTAGTAGCCACCCTTCTTCAGTATTACGATTTTGTCGTATGGATGCATTTGTTCTTTTCTGTATCTAAGATATTCTTAAAACCTGTCTATAAAATTTATATTCATAGGCATTTATGCGCTGTTCAGCTTGTTTATTAAGTGCCCAGGTATCACAGGTGTATGTTGCACTGGGAAAGATGCATGCTCTTAAAAATCTAATTTTTATAGGTTTATCTTTCCAACGCCCCTGTTTATTCAGTTTTTTAGTGTCTGGAAATCAATAAATGCCATTGAATATAAATGTTACAGAGGGCTCTAAGAATATCTTGGATACAGAAAAGAACAAATGAATCCATAAGACTCGATCTGAATAATAAAGAAGGATGGCTACTGAAGACGATAAAACAAAGAAAATTGAAATATTTGGTCACTTGAAACGCCATGAAAGTTTGGAGAGAACAATCATGGAGGGATATATGCCTGGGAAGAGAGGAAGAGGAAGGCCAAAGAGAAGATGGGTGCAGGATGTGGCGGATGACCTTCAAATGTGGGACATCTTGCTTATGACCGAGAAATTTTCCGGTTGTTATAGGAGCGAGGTTCTGCAAGGGACATACTACCGAATGAATGAATGAATGAATGAATGAAGAGCACAAGATATTCGTCATTTAATTGTCTTCATCGTGTCACCATTGTTGCCAACTTATGACCCACGATATTAAACATTTTCCACCACCCACCTCAAATTTTTCCTCATTAACTTTATTACATTCTCCATATTATCTTTATCGGTATTATGCATTATCTTTGTTTTTGCCATTTTAAGATATAACATGTGATTTTCACTATTCTTTCGGGTTGAGGTTACTAGTTTTTCTATACCATTATGTGATATGGATAGTAATTATGTATCATCAGTATATCGAATCTCTGGTGTTTATATCGTCTCTAATCTTTCTCATTATATTTTCAGCGTATAAGTACAAATAAGGGGAAAGCACACAGCCCTGACGAATTCCTTGCTCGCTATCAAAACAATCTGATGGTAGGTCAGCATTGCCAAATGAATAAGAACGTGTGTTCTTAAACATCCGGTGTGGTGATGCTGAGGTAGCAGGTTCAACCCCTACACCGGACAGTTGGGCTAAAATGTTGACCTATCGCCCTTGACTTTGGTACGTAAATTGCAAGTACCTCTGAAGTCGGAGTGGGTTCGCCTGATGGCGAGGGACACTGTTAATAGGGAAAGCTAATCCACACGCAAAATTCAGTCCAGCACTAATAGAAGTAGTGTGTATGGATTACGCTTGAGTTCAAAAACGAGCGGTCGAAAAAAAACAAAACACTCACACAAAGAGTCTGATGTCTCACCATCTATTCTAACCGCTGCTTGTTGGTCTAAATAGAACAGTTTTATGAGTTGTCCTACATGTGATGGAAAGCCTATTTTCCTCATGATTTCGCAAGGTTCTGATGTTGTACAGTCATATGCCTTTGAATAATCCACAAACTACGAGAATAGGTTTACATTAAATTCTCTACATTTCTCTACTATTAATTGCATATTGCCGGTCTTTCTGGTCTAGAGGTTACAAGACTTTCTCCGTAATCTCGCATACTCTCGTAAGTAACGTGACATTGCGCGAGAATTGGTAGAGGTTCTCTCCTAGTCGGTAATTTACGGGGTATTTGAGCCTGTCGCTCAGAAAACAATGGCAAACTACTGAGCGTAATCTTGCCATGAAATCAACAATCACCTGAAAGATGCTGATGTTGACAGCGATGTCCTGTAAAGGATATGCAAACATATTTTAATTGCATATTGAGTATGGATCTCTTGTTACTCTTCCTTGTCTAAATCCAGCTGGAACCACGCTAATTTCTTATTCCATTTTCTTATGAAGTTTTCCCATTATGAATTTTAGTAGAATTTTACTTGCATGGCTGATCAGGGCAACAGTTCTATAGTTGGTGGATAATTTCATGTTGCCTTTTTTTTTTGGTATTGGAATGAAGATAGCTCTCTTCCAATCTTTGATCATATACCATATTTCCATATATTTTTACATAATGCGTGATAGATGTGTATGCTTTCTTCTTCTCCCGCTTTAATGAGTTCAGCTGGTATCTTATTACATTCTGGCGAGTCACCATTATTCAGGTTCTTTATTGTCCATACAATTTCATCTAATGAGGGTTCAGGTTCTGTCTCTGCTCTCATTGATCCCATTCATCATCCTCACAGACATCCATATCATACATTCCATTGCAGTATTCCTGTTATCGTTCTAGCATTTTTCTAGATTACTACCCAAGGAATTTAAGGGGTGGGCACACGAGTCATTTAGGTGCATAATTTGGTGTCACGCATTCATCTCGAAATAGGAACCAAAGCGCAGTTGAAAATAAAGGTGATTACTGTTGAGGAGACATTGAAAACGAATGAACGCAAAATATAACTGGGGAGCTTGATAAAAGGAAAGACCTAAAAGGAAAGATATAAAAACACCCAAATATAATCGAACCTTCCGATTACAATCTTCATCAACGAAAAACAAATGGAAAGAAAATTATAATTAGCTAGAAAACTGAAATATCACAAATATGTTATCCGCAAGTTTCGAGGAATCGAAAATATTTGTTATAGAACGTTCATAAATGTTTGCCGGCATTCACGTTCAATTTGTTTGAAAAGTATCTGTTGCATTGCTATCAAATTTTTCCTGCAGTCTTATATTTACTCCCACCCAAGGAATATGTCTTTGATAGGTCCAAAGGCAACTGAAATCGTGGAAAGCGGCGAAATGTCTTTGATGTCTTGGCGAAAATGTATTGAATTCACGCTAGCAAACTTGTTTTATAGTAATGTCCGTCAAATCGGGATACTTCGCAAGACATATCCGTTCCACTACGTGACGTGCTTCTCATAAGGAAATCCCCGTGCATCACGGAGAATCTTCATTACTGAACACTAATGTTTATGTGCGAAGATGTAATACATTTCATAATATGCACTTCACCTCTGAACCGTAAATTACGAGGGTAAGTTGATAAGTAAGTCACAAATGGCTGTAGAAAAATAACTAACTATGTTAACAACTTGAAACCAGATTAGTTTTATACATACATTGTCCATTTATTTCTCAACATAATTTCCACCAACGTTGATGCACTTATCCCATCGTTTTATCAGTCCTCCTAAACCGGCTGAATAGAACTGCATGCCCCATTTTCTAAACCAACTTTTCACTTCACATTCAACTTCGGCGTCATTCGCGAAATGTCTCTCAACAAGGTGGGTTTTCAGTGAACTTAGCCCCTAGCTGTCACTGTCATAAACTGCCAATATAGTACCTTGCGGTGTATGGCAGAGGGGTCTTTGAGCCTGAGGAATTAAGGCCGCCTGGCTAGTGCAGTCGCCGCGAACTGTGCAGGTTAGGATTTTCTTTTTGCCCCCGACAGAAAAAAATCCCACACCTTACCGAGGGATCGAACCCGGGTCTCCCGAACGTTCTAGCCACTCGGCCAGCGTAGAAAAAGTGACGAGGGCGAGTCAATAAATAAGTCACACTGTTATGTGGGATGGTAGGTAAATGAAAACAAGGCACGCAATTCTATGCAGCCGGTTTGGGAGCACTGATAAAAATTACCATTTATAATAATCATGTAAAAGGTAAAGGGCTCTGTTACATGCCTTCCTGCGCACCTTGTATATAATGCCAGCTGTATTTCTTTTACGGACCAATCTAGACTTGATGAGTCATGTAGTCAATATCACGTGGCCACCTTTACTCCGCATGATATTTCCTGCCAGGAATCACGAACAGCCAAAGAATGCTGGGGTTGACTGCTACGTCCTGTAAAGGACATACTACAACAACCAATGATGGGCTAGGTCAATCGGGAAATCAGATAATTAACAAAACACCCGTCTCAATGGGGATTCATCATCATCATCATCATCATCATCATCTTCCACTTCTGCCGTCAAGCGTCGTGGGGGAGGAATAATGGGGATTAATTATTTAATAATCTCTGAAATTATTCCACACGTTTACGTAAAGGATATGCTTAACGTCGCAGCTTATGTCGTATTGCATTGGTGGTTGTATACGCCCATAGACTCCTGTCTCGCATACAGTTAGCTTTTCTTATACAAAAGTTTCGAGAAGCTCCGTGGCGAAGTGGTCAAGTTGTTTGACTCGGGCTCCGGAGGTTGTGGGTTCGATTCCGGGCCGCGTCCTTCGGTTCACGATTGAAATTTCTCGGAGACTCCTGTGGGTCGTCACTAAAGCTACGGAGTTCGTGCTTTGTGCGACGCTTTCCGTGCTGCGTAAAGAGACCGAGCCATATGGGATAAAATCCCGGTGCAAGGAAGTCGATCCTGTCGACTTTTAAGCGACTTTTTTTTTTAAAAATACAAAAGTTTGCTTCACGCCACGATGTTAAGCAATGCTTTTTCTTCCTTCGTTCTCTTGAAATTTATTGTCTATGTCTGCAATGATGCATCTTATATAAACTTCACTGTTTTTATTTTATAGTGCGCTCAGTGGTCCATAGAGTTTCTCTTATGCTATTAACATCTCTCTGGGTCTTTCCTTGTCTCTTCCCCTCTCCAGCTCTTCCTCTGTCACTCCATATTCCAGTTTTCCCGCCTTATGACGCGTTCAAAGAAATGAACTGCTTATTTCTGATGAACGCAACAGGAACACAACTGTCACATTAAACTGTAGCTGTGGAAGTAAATGAATTGTTATTACACGGAAACAAAACAACATTTCAAATGTAAATTTAGCTTGAATGTGCAAGGCTAATAAACATTTCAACACATTTTAAACTATTACAAATGAACGAAAAAGATAAGCAATCGACTGGACGTCATGCGAAACAAAATTTTAATGCATAATAATAGCGCATGAAATGTAAAGGCACAATACAAACCCCTTTTAAGTGTCTCAAACATTCGAACAAGATTTCTTACGCGTTGGGTACATATTTGCTAAACTGATAATTAGCTGCACACTTCCAGTTGTTACTGACAGGCTGCACACATTTGCACTAATCTTTTCCTGATTTTGGGATAATATTAGCCGTCATCTGTTCATGTGCTGTGCAAAGACATCTCCTCTACACGGCGAATTCTATTCTATTCTATTCCAGACTTAATATAGGCGTACATTTACATTTCATTCATTCAGCGAGACATCTGAGAACTAAGACAAAAGTGCTGTGTCAGATCAACTTTTAATTATAGATCATCATCTTTTTCTGCCTTTTATCTCCCGGAGCTGCATAGGTCTTCAACCAGCTCACGCCACGCCCGTCTATTGTATGCCATCTCCAGCAACTACCCCCATGTCCTCCCCAGATTATCCTTCTCTGTTTCTAATTTTCTTCTCCATGCGTTTTATGTCTCCCCTACTTTTGTTTTTGCCCCCTGAGTTCCCAAGAAAGGTCTTTCTATCTACACTAGTAACAGGTTTGGGGAATGTGCATGCTATCTAGCATCAGCGTATTTCCCCCAGCACTTGATTCTCCTTGATTCGCTGGAATACGTTTTTAGTTCTCTCCATAAGCTTGGCACGAGTGATTTTGTCATACAAGTTTAGCCGTTCTATTCTGCACAGAAACTACTCAATGAATGTTTACAGTTTATTTATAATTGTTTTAGTCACTATCTATGTTTTACATCCTTACAGCAGTACTGGCTTGACGCTAGAGTTACATATTTTAAGTTTGATCATCATCATCATCATCATCATCATCATCATCATCATCATCATCATCATCATCATCATCATCATCATCATCATCATCATCATCATCATCATCATCATCATCATCATATCATCATCATCATCATCATCATCATCATCATCATCATCATCTTCCACTTTTGCCGTCAGGCGTCTTGGGGAGGAATAATTGGCGTTGCAGCGCCCGTTGGGTGGCACTGTATAGTGTCATTCTGTGTGATTGTACAATGTTTTTGATGTCGTCGATCCATTTTCTTCTCGGGCGTCCCCTTGCTCTCGTCGCAG
The DNA here is from genome assembly GCA_963921405.1 of Cepaea hortensis. Lineage (NCBI taxonomy): Eukaryota > Metazoa > Mollusca > Gastropoda > Stylommatophora > Helicidae > Cepaea > Cepaea hortensis. The sequence goes on along the minus strand of OY992878.1, from coordinate 59,467,526 downwards.
ATAATCTTTGATGTAGGGCCAGTGCCTAGATTTAATATGGCTTCCACACATCTCCTAGTGGTAAGAAAGCTCCTACCGCCTTTTGCATACTTATTTTAATAAACGTAACTGTTCTTCTTCTTTTGCGTTCATCCAGAGTTTTTTGTTTCTCCTGGCGTGATTGCGTTGTGCCTGTTTACAACAGAGCTGCGTTCCTGCGCCGTTAGGCCGACACATCTGACTTCTGCGGGCATTTGTTGACCGGGTAACCTTCCCGGGGTCCGTAACTGTTCGAAAACATTTGTCTTACTTTTTTATTAAAAAGCGTCTCATAGTCCCACTATGTGCCTTTCGGTCTATTGTGGTCAACAAAGGCCCGTCTGTCAGTGTTAGTGGACAGTGATTTTGTGATTCGGGTTTGCAGTTTGGATGACTGTCTCAACAAAACAAACAAACAAACAAACAAACAAACAAACAAACAAAAAACTGTCTACTTTGCTACCTAAATATATGTTTGATACCACCCCAAGAAGTGAGGATTTCACCAATGGGAATCAGGTTATCATTTGCTTCAGTGATTCTCCTCATCTTTGTGCAGTACATCTGGGAATTATTTGTTGTGACCTCTCATCAAATGTGTACTTTCTCTTATTCTCTGCTTTCGTGTGTGGGACAACACCGAAGGACATGTCATCAAGTCAACATTGTTTGGTTACGTTATGAGAAGGAATAAATTGGAGAACTTGATTACTGGCAAGATCGAGGAGAAGAGAACAAGGGGAAGGCAGAGAAGTAAATACCTGGATGGCGTAGCATGGTCGAGACAAGAACATTGAGCTGATCCACGACTCTGGTGATCGAGTGAGATGGCGAAACATGACCACCCACGATTATCGACATGACACATGATGATGATGATTGTTGTTTTCATAATCCGTCTATAGTCAGTAAGAATAATAAAGGTGACAAAAGCCATCCCCACTGCATCCTTGTTCTTATTTTAAACAGGGAGCTCCGTATCTCATGTTTTTATATGTTGCTTTTAAGTTAATGATCTTCTGTAGGGTCCAATTTTACCTCATCAATTTCCAAAAGAGATTTCCTGTCAATGCAGTCAAAAATCTTTTCGTAATGAAATTGGTAACTAACGTCTTAAGTTATGAGATATTCTACACTATTGATTTTCATGTGTATAGGAGGATGGCAGACAATTCTTGAATTTCAGTTTAAATTTGCTTATCAGCTGATGACCATTTGAATCTACATCTTAGAAAGCTTGCACTGGTGTAGAGATTATGGACATTCATTGTTAATACACACGTGGTCAAACCGATTTCCAATATTGTGGTCAGGTGATATCCACGATAATTTTATGTATGATTGTTTGATGTGGAAATTAAAAAATAAAATAATACTCCCTCGCATCACATACTAATTCACCCCGCGAACACGCGAATTCTCCATTTGCGTTCATCACCCCCAAAAACCACGTTTCCCCACGCCCTTTTCATAACTGGTGTTGTCAAATCCAGTGTTGATATTTAGGTCCCCCATAACAATTGTGATATTTCCATTTCTTAAATCACCTACAGTACTTCGAAATTTCAAGTAAAACATGTAACCTTTACAACTTTATTATTTGTTGGCGTATAACGCTGGATCACATTAATTTTTATGTGGTTCTAAGTATATTTCTGCTATTATTCTAGAACTCACTGCTTGCCTCTCTATTAGTGATTTTAGATATCATTAGGACTACTCCTTCACAGTGAGGGACACGTTTCTCTGAATGGCCTGAGAGCAACACCGTGTCACCTGTGTTTAGAATCTTTTTGCCAGCTTTCTTACATCTTGTTCCACATAATCCCAAAATGCTAATCTTATAATAATTCACTTCCCCCGCCACGTCTGCTGTCTTTCCCAGTTCATGCGTAGTTCTAATATTCCAGGCGCCAGTTCTGAAGATTTATCCAGGTGAAAGGAAGTAAATCAAAACAATGTTTTCCCGTAGTGAATTTGAATAACGAAGTCACAAATCATAGATTGTACGATTTATTGCCTGGCACATTTCGCTGCATCTCGTCAGGTACATACTGCAGATGTCACACGACATAGAGTAAAATAACTAAATACATCGTTCAAGTTGAAATATACAAATGTTCGCACAGTAATATCAATAGTTTACCGTGGTAATTTTAAATTGACTATCAATCATGTCTTTCTGTGTGCACAAAATTGGGAATAGGTGTAAATAGGGAGTACATCGGCGATCCAGACACATTACAACTTTCTACGAATATTCTGCGACATATTTCCTTAAGAAGAAAATGCCCCAGATTAATTAATTATATATAGATTTAAAAAATTTAGTTGCATGTCATTCACAGGAGGTAGCAGTCAACCCCAGCATGTTCGCTGTTCGTGATTCCTGGGCAAATATTGCGTTCAGTAGTTTGCCATTGCTTTCTGAACGACCGGCACGTATACCTTTTTCGAAAAAACCAGAAGCGCTGTTTTTCGAACCCGGGTATACGGGCTTACAAACCGCGTTCGCAAGGCCTTAGCCACGGAGACCGGCTATATATATATCACTATCTATCAATCTATCTATCTCTTACTTTCTCGTTGTCTCTGTCTGTCTGTATGTCTGTCTGTCTCTTACTCTCTCTCTCTCTCTCTCTCTCTCTCTCTCTCTCTCTCTCTCTCTCTCTCTCTCTCTCTCTCTCTCTCTCCTCTTTCTCTCTAACTGTATATGTATGAATGCGTGTGTGAACTGCTCTTGGCTCTTCGTCTTATTTATACAATTTTTGTTCAATATGATGTCATTCGGCGCCGCACCATGTCTCTAAAACTGGCAATATCAAAAGGCACCAAGGCATAGGTAGAACAGCAATGGAAGGTATGGTTCCAGGAAGACGAAGCAGAGGTCAACGAACAAGAAGGTTTACACAGGACACTAAAGACATAATGGTGAGGTGCCATTGGTAGTGTCTTCTAGAAGGATGTTGTTAGGGCTGCACATTAACAAGTAGTCGTCTCATAACGTATGCGTTGCCAGGAAATATCCTAGGAAGTAAAGGCGACCGGTATGTTATAGAGTTATAGACCACACCCCCACCTATTCCGATTGCGATTTGTAGAAAAAAAACAACAACTCTCCACCACGTTCAACAAGCCTCAGTGGCGTTGGTTATAGTTACCCACCTAGTGCCGACTAGTCTATGAAAACATTGGTCTTGCACTATATGCCAAGTTGGTCTTAAGACATGTTAAAAGTTCATTTACTGACTTTGCAGATTTGTTTAACCGCATACGAAAAACAGGAATGCCGGTATTTGGATTTCATATATTTGTATCGCATCTGATTTAATTGTAATGTATCATATATATATATATATATATATATATATATATATATATATATATATATATATATATATATATATATATATATATATATATATATATATATATATAGAGAGAGAGAGAGTTAGAGAGAGAGAGAGAGAGAGAGAGAGAGAGAGAGAGAGAGAGAGAGAGAGAGAGAGAGAGATCACGGAAGAAGGAAAAAGAGATACAGAAAGAACAATAGTCCACCCGAACCGCCCACCCCTCCCCTTTATTTTATCCCTTGAAGTTGTTGGTATATTGTCTGATTACTGTATGCTATTGTGTTAAACCGACTATCTGCATTATTTCCCTCTTGTTTGAAATAGTGTTGATTATGATGATGATAATGAATGTGATGATAAGAATAATAATCATTATTATAAGAGGAAGAAGAATAAGATTAAGAAGATATTGGTTATGATGAAGAAGAAGGAGGAACAGGAGGAAGAAGAGGGAAATAATTAGATATTACAAAACATACCCAACAATGAAACAATTTAGACAGTTATGTTTCAAATTAAATAAAATAAATAAATAAATAAATAATTAAATAAATGCATCAATAAAAAAATACTATATAAATTCCGGGAGTCGTGGTAGCGCAGTAGCTAGTACACTTGCCTGCCGGCCCAGTGGTCATGCCGTTCCAGGAAATGTTAGTCGACAGATCATCCTCATTGCACATCGAACCATTCAGTCCATAAGTGCTTGGATCCCCTCCTCAGCAAATCTCACAGCGTGTAGCGAATCACGACACCAGTTCTGTGTTGGTTTATTAGTCGTCTTTGGCTTCCTGCATAGTGTTCTTGTTTAGCCACACCTCTTTTAACTTGCTGTTCTCGCAGCCTGACCATGGTTGTAGATTCAGTCTTTACTTGGTTCTCGCAAACGACTTACTTCTCGTAGAGCATTCAGTATATCAGCCTGGTTCATGGCTCGTCCGCCCTCCATAGTAGCCTTACCAGGAAATGTATTGGGAAGTAAAGGCGGGTAGCGAGATTTTAACCACATCAGCCATCGAGTGCCGACTTTAATTTTTTGTTTTTGTTTTGCATATCCTATTTACAGGACATCGCTGTAAACACTAGCGTTTTACTGCTGTTTGTTGATATCTTGGCAAGTTTACGATCAGTAGTTTGCCATTGCTTTCTGAACCCAGTACAACGCAGAATGCTGCCAAATCGGTCGCAGCTGTGTTTCGAACGCGGGTAAATGGGCTTACGAATCGCGTCAGCAAATTCCTTAGCCACGGAGACCGGCGAGTGCCGACTGGTCTGTATAAATATGTGATTAGCACCATATGCCCAAAACATCTCATGACATGTAAAAGGATCTGTTACTTTCATTTCATGACATCGCGGTGTCATTCCCCAGGGTGTGACCAGGAGTTCTCTTATCTAGTACCACTCTCAGGAGGCGAGCTGGCGGAGGGGAAGGGGAGAATTAATCTATAACAAGTTAATTGCATGTTCTTTTACAGAGAGCCGCAGTGGACCCTAGCATTTATTACGTTTGTGATTTACTGGGCAAATTTAAGTTCAGTAATTTATCGTTGCTGTCTGAACGACCGACACTCATAGCATTATATTAAAATAAGCGCAAGGAGGTCGGATTCCAAATCGCCCACAGCTGTATTTCGAACGCGGTATTGCGAGTCGCGTTCGCTACACCTTCGCCACACCGCCGGCTTACACGTGTACCAGAACATTTTCATAATAGAATTGGTTTGAAAGGAAAGGTGGCAATCAACTGAGCTGAAAACATCAATATTATAGGGTGTATTGTTAATGAATGTGGGGTTTTTGAAAATATTTTCGTTCCAAGATTTGTATTCACCCTCTGTGGAGTTCATACAACATAAAAGGTTTGTATTTACAAAACTTGGAACGGCAATATTTTCATAAACTTCACAGTCATTAAAAATGCATCCTATACAAAACTGCATGTTAATGTTGAATGCAGAATATACATCATCAGACACTGGACAAACCAACAGATGCCCAATCTTCCTCAGCAGACGTCGCAAGACATAGATGTTAAATGTTTCAATAACACGCTGGGTATAAAAACTTCGACCTCTCATACGTAAATGCTTGCGGGAGCCACACCTAGATCCAATTTCAAACACCCTTACATAGATTGTTTCATCTGGTTCAGTGTCTCCAAATAGCAGTCGCTCATAATATCAAATATCCACTGTACATTATCAGTGTTCCTACTACAGAAATCAGCATTTCTGCTAGCTCACTGGCTCGCACTCCGGTGTGACCAGGATTCATATATTCATGAGCTTTTAATCTACAACGTCTAAATAAAACAACAGGTCACAAAACTATAGTGAACTCTTTCTGGCATTCATCAACTCATCTCATTTTGTTCCTATTGTAACCTGCCGTGTGGAGGTTAATTGCCATAGAGTGAATTGAACTCCATGGCATAGTGACGAAAAGTCACCCAGAAAGACGGAACGATCATTGATCGTGACCGACGTGGCGAGCGAATCCACGTGATCGCGAAGGTGACAAGGGCATTCGAGCTGTGGACGTGGTCCTGTTTGGACGCACCACGAGGCAGAAGATGGTTATGGCCAAAGATTGTGCCTACCATTTTAATTATTTGTGTAGCAATGTAGTGTTGATGTGTGATACTGTGTTGTATAATTGTATGCGCAATTGCGAGTGAATAATGTAAATTGTTTTGAGGAATAGATCGTCAGAAAATACCCGCACTAGCGTTGAGTTGTGGTAGTGGGCTTGATTCCGTGTAATTGACGTTAGATTTGAAGTTAACAATCATGGAAGTGAGGCGGCATGGTTAAAGGTAGAGTCTGAAATGCAGCAGAAAGCGGAGTCCGAAAGTAACCTGGGAACTATATGATGATGAATGAATGAGTTTACAACTCATACCCCTAGGCATCAGAGACCATTATGTCCACCAAAACCACCCCAGGTCGGATTCTGGCATTAATCATAAACAGCGGGAGAGTGCCCGTTTGTGGGCTTCATATATCGAGATTCCCCATGGACTCTAATATTCCCTCTGGTCATCGTTTACCTGATCGGCCTCTTCTTCTGACTCCATTTGGTCTGTACATCATTGCTGATCTGCATATCATTACATTTTGCTGTCACTGGCGATTATTACCGTAAAATAGTACCGTTCTGGGCCAACAAAACAGCAATTGCCTTGGGCTGAAGGAGCTAAAATGAAAACTATAACTACGTATTGAAAACAACAAACATGACTAATTAAAACTACACTTAATACAATCTGAAAACGTCACAAGGACCAGAGTAGACTCATATATCGCTTCTTTAACAAACATAATATATTTACTACAAAGTAAGTTAATGTGGCACAGGAAAACGACTAAGGACCAGTAAAGTAAACAGTTAATACATTTTTCACGCCTTCAGACGTATGAGCATATGGTGTTTGACCCATATGTTTTTATAGACCAGTACGCACTCGGTGATCGTAGATGTGGTCAGTTTTACAACAGTCGCCTTTGCTTTCCAAGTCGCTTCTTGTTATCCGGTTTAGGCTGAAACGACCTTGCAGCCCAGATTGATTCCCATAATCGGCACCTAACGCGGATTCGAAGTCATGACGACCTGACCGACAGGCAAGCGTTTAGCCACAATGCTACCACACCTTCCACTGCTGACTAGACCAGGGCTGCCCGGTTTAACAGGGTCAACAAGAACACGCTTGGCTGAAACACAAACACGTCAAGAACAACATTACAACTGCCTGATTGGTCACGCGAACAGCTGTACTGTTTGTTGATAGATTCATGCTAATATTTTAGAACGCATGAATAATAATAATAATGATTATAGTTTATAGTAAAATAAGACAATGAAGTTTACACAAGCGAAAACATTGCTGATACAGATAATCAATTTAAAGCTAACGAAAGAAGAAGAGGAAGAAGAAATGTAAAAATTCAGAAATTAACATCATAATGGGTGACTTAAATGCTAAAGTAGGGAATCAACGTGACTGATGCATATAAAGTAAATATGGTTTGGGAGAAGGAAACGGGAGAGGAAATAACCCCAATTGTTTAATCCTGATTAGCAGCAGGTTTCGAAATGCGTTAAAAGTGGCACAAACAGTTCCAAATGCAGACTTGCAGTGATCACAGATTGATTGTATGCATATTGAAGGTAAAGCTAAAGAAAACACTTAATATGATCTGTGTACATTGAATAATGACAAGGAGATACATAACCATTTTAACATAAAATTAAAGAACAGATTTGATGTATTCTCTGATATAGAGATCTTATTTCAAAATGTGGATGATCAATCGGAAATCCTGAATAATTCAGTCAGTTTGGCTGCAGAAATCCCCCCCCCCCCCCCCACCCACCACATATTAAAGAAAGGTCGTAAGAAATAGATGACTGAAGAAATTTTACCCCAAATGGAAACAAGAAGACACAACAAAAATAATCCTGACAAACACGAAGAGATTCACAGAAAAATCAGAACATTATGTAAAGAGGTAAAAGAAATATGACTTGAGAAAAATTGCATAGAAATTGGAAGAAAAAAAATAAACAACAATAAAATGCCAAATTAATGTACAAAAAAAGTTCAGGAGCCTACTAACAAAAGAACACCTACATCTATAGGCTACCTGAAAACAAAAGATGGAGACATCGTAATAGAAAAACATCAGATTTTACACGCATGGTCAGATTATGGGAAAAACCTTTATGATGATACGAGAGAAGAACATTATGTTATTTAGAATAATAATGAAGGATCATCTATTTTGAAGATAGAAGTTCAGAATGCTCTTAACTATAAGAAATCTGGCAAGACCCCGGGTCCAGACAAGAACACAACAGCAATTATCAATGCCTTAGAAGAATATGGAATGGACGAAGTCACCATACTGCTGAACGCAATATACTATACTGGAGATACACCTCGTGAATTATGTAATTATATATTTATTGCAATCCCGAAGAAATCAGGAGCCTTGGAATGTGATAGATACCGAACAATTAGTTTGATGAACCGCATGACGAAGATTTTGCTAAAAATTACCATGCACAGAGTTAGGAAAAAAATACAACACGAAATAAAAGGAGAACAATGTGGGTTTGTAGAAGGCAAGGGTACAGTAAATGTTGTGTACATGCTGTGAACATTAATTGAACGTTCTTTAGAAGTAAACAGAGACCTACATCTTTGTTATATTGATACACAAAGGCTTTCGATAAAGTAAGACACGTCAACATGATGAAATGCTTGCATATCTACAAATTGATGGGAAAGACAGCAGACTTGTTAAAACATATACTGAAAAGAACAAGCTACAATAAAGATTGATAATGAAGAAGGTAGAAGGTCAGTTTCAGCCTATTAAGAGAGTTGTGAGACAGAGATGTGTAATGTCTCCAGATCTTATTTCCCTGTACAGTGAAAATATTTTCAGAAATGTAGAAGATATGAAAAGAATAATCATTGGGGGATGTAACATCAATAACATTAGATATACGGATAATACAGTATTGATTTCAGACAATGAGCAGGATCTGCAACATATAATATATGCGGTTGTTGCACACTGAACAACTAGGGTTAGAATTAAATTATAAGAAGATGCAGATTATGGTCGTCACTGGGAAGAAGTAAATACCACAATGTAATATACAAGTAAATGGGAATATTCTCAATCAAGTGAACCGGTACAGTTATCTCGGAACAGTCATAACATCAGATGTGAGACTCCTTGAAGACATTAGAACAACAATCACCGTCGCGAAGGAGTCTTTTGCAAGATGGAATACACACTCACCAATAAAATTATGTCATTTGCAACGAGAAAAAGCGTGTTGAGGTGCTACATAGAACCTATACTTTTATATGAATGTGAAGCGCGGACAATAAGCAGACAAGCTGAACAACATCTGATGGCTGTAGAAATGTGGTTTCTGAGGAAAATGCAAAGAATACCATGGACAGACAGAAAAACCAATGCCCAAGCCTCACAAGAAACAAATGAAAATCGTAAACTGATTAGAGAAATTAGACATAGACAATCACAATTTATTTCGCCACGTTATGAGAAGAAATAAATTGGAGAACTTGGTAACAACTGGCAATATCGAGGGGAACAGAACAAATGAAGGGCAGAAAAGTAAATACCTGGATGGTTTGGCCACGTGGTATGGTCGAGACAAGAACACTGAGCTGATACACGACTCTGGTGATCGTGTGAGATGGCGAAACATGACCGCCCACGCTTACCGGCACGGCACGTGAATAATAATAGTAATAAATCAATAATAATAATAATACCAGAATGAAGAAGAAGAAAAAGAATAAGCAGAAAAGAAGAAGAAGAAGAAGAAGAAGAAGAAGAAGAAGAAGAAGAAGAAGAAGAAGAAGAAGATTTAATAACTGTACTGAGTGCAAAATTAAAAGAAACTGAAAGTCCGTGGTCACATAAATTGTAACTGAGCAGCGTTGCTGAATTACGTGGTACAGAATAAGTTTTAAACTTACATATTTACTTTCTTGTCGTCCTCTTTTTCACATAAAATTATAAGCTATATTTCTGTCCGTTCCTAATAGTATCTTTGAAAACATTTTCTAGTGTTGGAATGGTTGTAATAGTATAATTGAAAAAAAAAATATTAAAAGAGGGGGGGGGGGGGTGAATAACAATTTCCCTCTGTACTTTAGGGTCTTGTTAGTTGATTCACTTTTCTAGGGTAGGGTGTAAAGTCACATATATCGTCTTCCAGATAGCCATAGTGTAGTGTTTGTCCGATCTAGCTGTAGTTGACCATTAGGCCCTTGAGTCAGTGTTGGTTGTCACAGCTGAAGAGAACTGTGGAGAAAACGAGACAATGGAGAGTCATGATCGATCACTTTAACACCCGTTGTCGGAATAATTACTCTTAAGACGATGACGATCGTATTATTTAACATTTGGTTTATACAATAAACGGAGGTCAGTATGGCAGAATGGATAAAAGCCCTCGCTCTTAAACTTCCGGTGTACTAATAGCGAGGTAGCGGGTTTAATTCCTACACAGATCAGTTGGACTAAATTGTTGACTTCTCGTTCTTGACTTGGGAACGTAAATTATAAGTGCCTCTGAAGTCAGAGTGGATTCGCCTGATGGCGAGGGACACTGATAAAAGGGAAAGCTAGTTCACACGCAAAAATAAGTCCAACGTAGACTACACTCCAGTTCAAAGCGAGCGAACGAGTGGGGTTGGGGTATACAGTAAACCTGTATTAAAAAGAAAAGGTAAACCTGGCAATCAGTCAACGCGTCAAAACCATGAGCTCATAGAAAACCTGTTATAGAAGAATGTCAAAAATTCCTTGGACAACCAAAATGAATAATCTGGATCATTTTGAGGTAGGTTAAGTCGTAAAGACAATGTATCACAAATATCATAAAGAAACAGTCATCATTTTTTAAAAATGGCACAACACCAACAAACCAACAAAATAAAATTGTAAAGAACTTGCATCTTTCCCGTGGCAACATACGGTTGTGAGCCATGGACCATTTCACAATCACCAAATAAGAGAGAGAAAAAAAATTAGACTGTTGAGTTTAAAATGTTATAGAGTTCTTAAAATATCACAGAAGGAAGAAAAATACAGATGGTCAACAAGACCTGAACATTGAAGAACACTGGCTTACAAGCAGCCCAATCTCTGGGACACTGAAACACCTCGTCCATATTAAACGTCACGGCGGCTAGAAAAGAACAGTGGCGGATGGCAAGGTTCCTGGGAGAAGAGGCAGGGCCGACCACATGAAGATAGACATAGGGCGTTGTAAACACCTTGGGCTTGAGGGTAGACGGGACAGAAGAACTGGCAAGAGATCCAAACACTTTTCAATGGGCTATGATGAAAACGACGCTATGCAAAGAAACCGTGTATTTGACCTTAATGGGCTTACAGGTTGACCAGTCTAAGTATGGGTGCCAGAAAATGTCATGGCAGGTAAAGGCGGCCGGCACAATACTGACCACATCACTGGTAGAGTGCAGATGTGTCTAACAATTATGGGCTAACACCGTAAACCCAATACGCCTGATGTAGTCGAAAATGTAGTTTAGTTACTTACATTGTCATGCACACATGTACGCCTCTTGCAGTGAAAACGAGTCAATTTCTCTTAAATGTATGTGCAAGTTAGTTAGTTAGTTAGTCGACAGATCATCCTCATTGCACATCGAACCATTCAGTCCAAAAGTGCTCGGATCCCCTCCTCAGCAAATCCCACAGCGTGTAGCGGCTAACAAAACTAGTTCTATGTTGGTTTATCAATCTTCTTTGGCTTCCTACGTAGTGTTCTTGTTTGGCCACCCCTCTTTTGATTTGCTGTTCTCGTAGTCTGACCATGATTGTAGATTCGCAGTCATCACTTGGTTCTCGCACAAGTCTTACTTCTCGTAGAGCATTCAGAATGTCAGCCTGGTCCATAGCGCGTCCACCTTAGCCTTACCTGCGAGCTTGTCAGCCCACACATTTCCTTGTACTCCCGCATGCCCTGGCACGAAGATGAAACTAATCTTTGTCAGCCGAGACCGCTCCAGAGACAACAACCACTCTCTTCGGATCCACCCCATCTCTATCCCCTTGAGCATGCTCATTGAGTCGCTAAGGAAACATGCCCTATTGAATGTCTGTGTCTCGAGCCATGTTATTGCTTTACTTACTGCCATGACTTCCATAGTCAGGCTACTTGTGGTCTCAACAAAAGCACCAGAGTCCTCCTTCACAATTCTCCCTCCGGCCCGCGCCGTGAAGATCCAGGAGCTTTTCACATGTCGGACAACCGACATCTGGCCAGTGATCGGCCCATGAGCTTCTCACATGTCGGACAACCGACATCGGTTTTTTCAACATGGCGGGAAAAATGTGTGTGTTCCTTGATGATGGCAGCCAACACAAAAATGACAGCGGGGTCAACGTGGTGGCCGCAAGCGACGCTAGCGTACAGGGGTTAAGTCAGGTGCATGTCTGTAAACAGGACGTTGCATACAACCCCAACATGTATTGGCTGTTTGTCATTTACTAAGCAATGTTAGTTCAGTAGTTTGCCACTGCTTTCTAAACAGCTGAATCCTCATGCCATCAAAATCAACGCAAAGTTCCAAATCACCCAGAACTGATTTCGAATCCACGACTCGTTATGTGGGGGTATTATAACACTGCTTCTCACTATCCCCTAAGCTCCAGTGCCGGCTATATGTAAGTAAGTATTTTTATACATTTCCCTACAGAAGCAAACACATGCCGCTGTTTTTATAGACAGGCGCTAAGTGAAGACAAAAAACATGATTGCGGTGTTGACAAAATTCTGTCTGGACCCAGAAATACTTCCCTAATGAATGTGTTTAACCTCTGATATTTTCATTATCGGTGAATATTTTAAATAAATGTTGCTAACTTGCTACTACCGCGTTTAAAAATAGCCCAACGGTGTGCTACCATTGTATCTTCAAGGCCAGGAGTATCTTTAACTCTTTGCTTGCGCCCTGCCATTCTCAGAGAGATGTAATTTTCATTTATGTAAGTTTTTGTCACTTGTAGTACTAATCTTGTCTACTTGTTTCGCACAAGCAATTGGTAAAATTACCGAAAATGTTATTTAAATGTTTTAATTTTTCCTTGACATTCAATTTAGTGTAGTTAAATAATTATGAATACACTAGAATAATTTGGTGTAATAATGTGACGTAATTTATCTATAGTTCTACTTTCTTTTGTACGCGTTCTGAAGAACAAAGTTACAAGCCACATGTGGTAAGAGTTAAATGCAAGAATGACGACAACAACAAAAGCAAAGACTGAAAATAACGAAGGCAGTATGGACTTTTAATTGTGCTATAGAATGAATGAACAAACATACAGGAAAATGTCGCTTTAATTATAGCGTGATTGACGTAGTGAACAGTGCCTCAAAAATCAAGTGAGTTCCGTATGATGACTAAGACATTGTCCACAATTAATAACAAAATAACACAGTTCTAATCTTCTGAACATTGATAAGCAGTATCAAAAGTAGCCGATTATATTTGTAATGTAAACAGGGAAAGAAAAGAAACAGATGACAACAGGCTGACAAAAGAACGAGGCGTTAACAAGGAAAACGAATTTCTAATACTCTGAAGAGTTTATCCCTATAGCAACCATGACGCCTCACTTCAATTTATGTCGTAAAGAAATCTAAAATAGCAAGGGGATTATATTTTTATGCTTTGACTATTTTCCAAAACCAACAAACTACCTTCATACAACTTTGTCTTCGTAGCAAATTGTGTGGCCCCATGCACAACTTCAAGAATTACCGTGCTTTTGCTGCAGCGGCCATTAGAACTGAGGATGACTTTACTTCTTATTCTATGGAACAATAATTGCCTGCAAAATCTGAAAAAACACTGCGCATTTTGCATGATATTTACAGAAAAACTTTGACAAGGTCATTCTCTTCAGTCTGCAATTCAAGAAGTGTAGCTTTGGGATCTGTAGGCACAAAACGACTTCTTAAGCTGTCAGTAGCAGCTATGAGTGACGTTTTTTCTTTGCAGTTAGTTTTTAGAATAAAAGGAAAACAAAGCAAAATCATATACTTGTCGACGTAACGCAGCCAGCTGCCATTGGTCTCTCATCAGTGTGAATCGTACAAGGCTTATAGTGGCATCCGGTTCGTAGGGGACGGGGGTGGATAGGACAAATTGCCTCGGCTATTTACCAATAATTATTTCTCACCCTTTTTGACGTGGTTCGTTTGTTGCCTGTTTGGGCAAACGTTTGCCAGCAAGCGAGTATTAGCAACTGTAAATCACAGGTTTGAAATGCACGAACGATTTCTGGACAACCTGGCGTGGCAAGAGCTTATTATGGCTTTCAAAGTGCCAACGTAATCAGCGGGCTCACACTATTTTCTCTTTGGCAGTGTTATTAGCTGTTCAGAATAAGGCGCTGTTCCGGGATTAAATCAAGCAACATGTACTCACGAAGTCTGCGTTGTGAGCAAACAGTTGACACTACCGAAAGGAGAATCATTTTCTCCCGTGAAACTCTCGTTTGAGAGTGTACAGGCGGGCCGTGCTGGGAAATTGAGCATAATGGAGCCCAATGGTGTGAGACGAAGCTGTCAAACGCTTGCATAGACTCCTGCTGTGCCGCATCCAGACCTCTTCGAGTTTCATATAAACACCATCTCGGGGGGTCTTTCAGAGTCGCCAACTATCCTTAATGAGCGGTGACTGGCGATAATTTGACTGATTTCACTCCTACACTGAAACCCGGTAGGCGGCCGGGCGTCTCCTCTATGTCTCTACTCACCCAAAGAACACCAGCTGAATTTCGACTGAATCCATTAGCCGGGATAGCGCTTGAAGAGATGAAAATCGCACTAGAATAGCTTCTTACCCTAAACATTCAAAAAGAAAGTCAAGCTCTCAGATTCTTTGTGAATGTGAACCACGAAGCAAGTGGCGACGTGTTCACCTGACATGGCATTGTGGCCAGAGAAAAGTGATCGCACTCTTGGAGTGACTGAAATATGCGAGGGCCATCTGCCACAACACCGATCCTTCAGGAATATACGTATATAACTGCTTTGAAAGAATATATATCATGTAGAAGATCCTGTTTATAGATATCATTCTTCTTGGTCGACGATATTCCAAGAACTTTTCTGTACCTTTTAACTCAGAAGTCCCAATTTTCTTCTTTAGTGATTGTGACATTGTTCATGATCCCCATCCATATGTTGCCACAGAAAAGGTCTCGACAATTTTACTTGAATTTGCCGGCTGGTGTTGTGCCATGGGTTCTTAATATAGTTACACTTCTGCATGCCATGGTCAGCCAGCTCCTGACTTCCCGTGAACATCCCCCAATGTTATAGACGGTGGAGCCAAAATATTCACTGTAGAAGACAATCGGGACCCTCGAAGTTAAATGTTGCCGAAATGTTATTAGGATACCTTTGTTCAAGAAGAAAATAAATACTGACATTCTCATCACCACCATCATCAAATGATTTGCCAGCTGGTGTGGGCGTTTATGACTCTCCACAGATCTCGGTCTTTGGTTTTCTGGATCAACTCTGCTGATGATATTCCTCCATGCCACCATCTCAATCCATTCAGCATCATTTCTCTTGATCTGCCTCTGCCTATTTTCCCTTCGATCTTTCCAGTTGTCACGATGTTCTCCAATGCCTCGCTTCTCATCACATGACCAAAGAAAGCTGTTTTGTCTTTTTCTTATTGTTGTATATAATGTTCTAGTTTTATTAGCTTCTTTCAAGCAATCGTTGTTAGTTACTTTGGCAGTCCAAGGAATTCGCAACATTCGTCTCAGGAACCACATCACTTTTGCTTCCAAGTTCTTCCTAATTTGTTCAGTTACATTCCAAGATTCACTGCCATACAGCAAAACAAGTTCTATATAGCACTTCAGCACTCTCTTTCTTACATTCTTTATAGACTTTACAGACTTTATAGTGACTTATTGCATAAGATACTCTTCATTTTCTGAAATACAGCCTTTTCTTGCCCTATTATGCTCTTAATCTTTGTTGCGCATCTTCCATCTGATGTTATAAATGCCCCTAGGTATTTAAAATTATCCACTTGGTGATCGAGTGAGATGGCAGAACATGACCGCCCGCGCTTATCGGCATGGCACATGATGGATGGGTGGATGGAAGCATTTTTCTTTCTATTTCTATGTCACATTTTGGTGTCACCATTTTCTTTGATATCACCATTATTACTGTTTTCTTGATATTCAAGGAGAGTCTTTTCTTTGCATTCTCTGTTACTACAATGTCCAACAATTGTTGACATTCTACAAAATCTGAACATCGAAGAAAGTTGGCTCATAAACGACATTGTTTCATGGAAGCTGAAATATCCCCTCCCTATTTAACGTTGCAGCGGCTTAGAAAGAACAACATTGGATGGTATGGTTTCTGAAAGAATAGACAGGGATCGACCAACCCGAAGGTGGACACCGGAGATGTCAGACACCCCGGGCACGAGGCTTGGAAACTGGCAAAGGATCGCTAGTCTTTCCTCCCGGGCCGTGATGAGAGCGACGTTCTGCAAAGAATCTGGTACATGGTGATGATTACCCTAACCTATGTACGCCACGATGTACACCTATGTACATACTAGGACCACCCACGATTTCACGATTGCATTTCACATTCCAAAGCTATAGATATGAATGTCAATAAGACACGAATGCCCAGTAACATCTGACAGCAACAGAAACTTGTAATAAACATGTACAGAATACCGCGGGCGGGCGGACAGAAATACGCACGCTGCAGAACTTCAAGAAGCAAACAAAACCGCAAATTGAAAAGAGAAAGTAGATGAAGGCAGTCACCTTGTTTGGGGCATATCACGAGGTGAACAAAACTTGTCAAATTAGTGACAACTGACAGACTGAACGGTAAAAGAAAATAGAAAGAAATAGAAATATAAATGGATAAATATCTTGATGGCTTGAATACATGTGGGGAGGGGGGGGGACGAATGACCACAGACCTGGTCCGAGACTGATAATCGGGTCAGATGGCAATCAACGCTCGCTTACATGATGATGATTGGAAATTTATACCTAGTTGAAGACATCGTTTTGAAATTTTTCGATTATTTTCATCCCTAAATCTCCAAAGGGGTTTCTTTTCTGTAACGATTCCATCAGAGATGAACAGGGTGTTTCGTGGGGGACTGGTGTGTTGACATTCTGGTGGCGGCATTATGCACAGTGTATCTGTGAGGGCTGTTGTTTGTCGAGACTCCTGTCTTTTCCACTTTTCACATTGGGCAGTGGGGAGCGTTTTGTGTGATATTCACTGGCACAGGAACGGAGCATAATGGGGACGACCCGTTGCTGTGAAGTTGGAACTGCGACTAACTAACTAACTAACTAAGTAACGAGATATTAACTAGTCAATGTAGGTGTCTTCTCGTCATCATGCCACCTATTGCATCCTCAACTTCCGCATTATATATTCGCGGACTTTCTCCATGGACTTGACAATTCTTATCTGGTCTGTTATCATCAAATAATTCTTCCATGTACTATTCATAATTATATTTCTATTTATTTAATATTATTTCTTCATGTAATTAACTTAATGTTATATGGTATTTTCTTTACAACGTTATTTTCACAGTCTGTCCTCTAGTGGATACAAAAGTTAGTTGTATATCCTTTACAGGACGTCGAAGTCAACCCCAACATGTGTTGACCGTTTGTGATTTCTTGGCAAGATTACATTCAATAGTTTGCCATTGCTTTCTGAACGACCGGTACTCACACCATTGTATGAAAATACAATGCTCTCTACTGTCAAATCTCTCGCAGCTGTGTTTCGAACGTGGTGTGCGGGATTACGAATTGCGTCCGTAACCCCATCGCCCCGGTGCCGGCTAGTGGACAAAGAAGAACACAAAAGCTGATGTATTGCCAGGTACAGACGTTACTAGGTCACTTATTAAAATGATAAATGAAATATAGACGGAATATCAACAAAAGAGATGATATTTAAAAAAAAAAAAAAGCCTTTGTAGGAAGTTTAGTTTAGTTTAGTCGACGGATCAACATCACGGCACATGGGAGTAACCCACAAGTGCTCCGTTCTTCTCCTAACTCAAGCCTGAGTCCGGAGAAACTCAGCTCAGTGCACGAACTCCGTAGCACCGGCGAGGATCCTGAAATACTTTGGGTAGATTTTTAACTAGAAATTTTGCCCTGGCAGCGCCGTTAGGCTACTCTTTTTCAATTTCCAACTGCCAAGGGATTTTTTACGTGAGCAACAATACACACGGGTGTCCTATCTCACTAACCAGAGACCAGGGGAAATTTTATTACTAGAAGTCCACGTGAAAAAATCCCGGTCATCACCGGGGGTTGAACCCGGGACCTCCAGCACTCGAGGCGGACACCATACCTCGAGACCACTCAGCCTCCTTTGTAGGAAAATACTAGCCAAGCGAGGCAGATAAATACGGAGAAGGATGTGTTTGGACAGTTGGGTAATAAATAATATCATAAGCAACAACATGGCTGGCACCTCGCCATCTTGGCAGACGATAGTTTATAAAATGAAGTTATATCTACCTACAGCACAAAGCCTGGGTTAAATTTAGAGACCATGTTTTGCCCATGCAGCATGATCCCTTTCTCGGTCTGCCTAGTTTACTCCAGAGGAAAGGTAACACCTATACACCTGGGACAAGACAAGCTGCAGAAGCTGCCGAATCAGAAAACAATGCCCTAACTATCAGCCTGTCGGAGCTTCCATCCTAGACCAGTTGCCGGCAAAGGCTTAGGGCCTAGTCTGCCCTGACATGGCATTTAGCCTTTACTTTGCATTTCCTCGCACTAAGGTAATGCTTGCCGGTCTCTCTGGCCGAGGGGTTACAACACTTTCTCCGTAATCCCGTTTATCACGCAGAGTCTCGTAGCGGGCGAGAACTGGGAGCGGTTCGTCCCCTGCTGGTGACTTGCGGGATAACTGAGCCGGCCGCTCAGAAAGCAATGACAAACTACTGAGCGTAATCTTGCCAAGAAATCAACAGACAGCTGAAAGATGCTGCTGTTGACAGCTAAGTCCTGTAAAAGGATATGCGAAATTAAAAAAAAAAAAAAAAAAAAAAAAAAAAAAAAGGTAAGGCTTGTACCCTCCCAAATTGCGCTCCTCCGCCTGAAAATATCAAATGATAGAGGAATGGAGAGTCATGATCGCCGATGTCTGCTCCAAGCCAGGAACCGGAAGAAGAATTGTAGTCTTCTCTAGTTCTGCCCATGCTGTTAATCTACAATGCATCTCAATTCTTACATGCATATTATAGTCACCAGTAATATAGTGACTACAAACTACGGAACGTAAAATTTGCCTAGTACATCAACAGCAGCTGAACTATGCTGGTGTTGACTGCAACATTCTGGAAGGGATATGCAACATTTAAAAAAATATGTTATATAAACGAATGTTAGACATAGTGTAAATATTTGAGATATGCTGATGACACAGGTTTCATACAGTATGTGAAGCGCTTGTTGCAGGAAATACATACACAATTATAAAAGAAAGTCACAGTATAAGGTGTTATATATCCTTTGCAGGACGTATCAATCAACCCCAACATTTCTTGGCTGTTCGTGATTCTTGGGCAAGTTTAAGTTCAGTAATTTCCCATTGCTTTTTGAACGTGCCAAATCACCGACAGCTGTATTTTGTACGCGGGTATGTGGGATTACCATATTGCAAATTCGTATGCAGGCGTGTAAACGAGTCGTTTCCTTATTTTATCTCCCCCCCCCCCCCTTTCATATCCTATTTACAGGACGTCGCTGTAAACACCAGCATTTTACTGCTGTTGTTGATATCTTGGCAAGTTTACGTTCAGTGGTTAGCCCTTGGTTTCTGAACGACCGACTCCCATACCAACACGTTAAAACCCAGCACGACACGGTTTGCTGCCAAATCGGTCGTAGCTGTATTGCGAACGCGGGTAAGCGGCCTCACGAATCGCGTTCGCAAGACCTTTGCCATGGAATTGTATCTGTTATCATGTGCTAAATACGCGCCATTGGTCATTTACATGTTACTACGTATTTCTTTCGACCTACAAGTTGCAAAGAAAGGACTTTCTAGTCACAATATTAACAGAGTTCTATACAAAGCTGGCGTCTTTTTCTTCTCTCTTAATTCGCTAAAATCTGTTTAGTTCTCTCCATAATCTCCCAAATGTAATTCTATCACATCATTTTAGTCTTTCTATTCTTTATAGGCCGGTCTCCCTGGCGAAGGGTTTAAGGACGCTGTTCGTAATCCCGTATACCAACGTACGAAACACAGCTGCGCAAGATTCGGCAGCTGATCGCGTCGCGTGGTTTTTTACGGAAGGTATGTGAGCCGGTCGTTCAGAAAGCAATGTCAAACTACTGAACGTAAAACTTGCCAAGACATGAACAGCAGCTGAAAAATGCTGGTGATGACTGCAATGTCCTGTAAATAGGATACGCAAAACAAAAAAAAATTCTTTATAGACACAGTATAGTTCTCTCCATAATCTTCCAACAGTGATTCTGTCACACCATTTCAGCCTTTCTATTCTGTATAGACACAGTATAGTTCTCTCCATAATCTCCCAACAGTGATTCTGCCACACCATTTCAGCCTTTCTATTCTGTATAGACACAGTATAGTTCTCTCCATAATCTCTCAACAGTGATTCTGTCACACCATTTCAGCCTTTCTATTCTGTATAGACACAGTATAGTTCTCTCCATAATCTCCCAACAGTGATTCTGTCACACCATTTCAGCCTTTCTATTCTGTATAGACACAGTATAGTTCTCTCCATTATCTCCCAACAGTGATTCTGTCACACCATTTCAGCCTTTCTATTCTGTATAGACACAGTATAGTTCTCTCCATTATCTCCCAACAGTGATTCTGTCACACCATTTCAGTCTTTCTATTCTGTATAGACACAGTATAGTTCTCTCCATAATCTCCCAACAGTAATTCTGTCACACCATTTCAGTCTTTCTATTCTGTATAGACACAGTATAGTTCTCTCCATTATCTCCCAACAGTGATTCTGTCACACCATTTCAGCCTTTCTATTCTGTATAGACACAGTATAGTTCTCTCCATTATCTCCCAACAGTGATTCTGTCACACCATTTCAGTCTTTCTATTCTGTATAGACACAGTATAGTTCTCTACATAATCTCCCAACAGTAATTCTGTCACACAATTTCAGCCTTTCCATTCTGTATAGACACAGTATAGTTCTCTCCATTATCTCCCAACAGTGATTCTGTCACACCATTTCAGCCTTTCTATTCTGTATAGACACAGTATAGTTCTCTCCATTATCTCCCAACAGTGATTCTGTCACACCATTTCAGCCTTTCTATTCTGTATAGACACAGTATAGTTCTCTCCATTATCTCCCAACAGTGATTCTGTCACACCATTTCAGTCTTTCTATTCTGTATAGACACCGGTATAGCTCTCTCCATAATCTCCCAACAGTGATTCTGTCACACCATTTCAGCCTTTCTATTCTGTATAGACACAGTATAGTTCTCTCCATTATCTCCCAACAGTGATTCTGTCACACCATTTCAGTCTTTCTATTCTGTATAGACACAGTATAGTTCTCTACATAATCTCCCAACAGTAATTCTGTCAAACCATTTCAGTCTTTCTATTCTGTATAGACACAGTATAGTTCTCTCCATAATCTCCCAACAGTGATTCTGTCACACCATTTCAGTCTTTCTATACTGTATAGACACAGTATAGTTCTCTCCATAATCTCCCAACAGTGATTCTGTCACACCATTTCAGTCTTTCTATACTGTATAGACACAGTATAGTTCTCTCCATAATCTCCCAACAGTGATTCTGTCACACCATTTAAGTCTTTCTATATTGTATAGACACAGTATAGTTCTCTCCATAATCTCCCAACAGTGATTCTGTCTCACCATGCTAGTCCTTCTATTCTGCACAGGAACTATTTCATGAGTATTTATAGTTTATTACCGATTGTTATAGTCTTTCACCATGTTGCTGATCCTTTAATCTTTCTTAGGGAGCCTACGTGGTGAATTGATTACACTACCTGCCTCGCCCTCCAAGGTTGTGGGTTCGATTCGGCCCATGTCGTTCGGTTCATGAGTGGGACTGTTCTCCCCCTCGCCCCCCCCCCCCCCCCCCCCCCCCCGAGACTCCCGGGGGATAGTTGCTGCAGCTAGAGAGTTCGTGCTATGTTGGATGCATTCGGCAGAAAGAAACCTAGCCATATGGGATCAAATCCGGTGCAATGAAGTAGATCCTCTTGCTTATTTCGTTTTAAGTTTAGTCGTTCTGAATGTTTCTAATTTATACATGGGTACTGATGTTAAGAGTTAACTTTCCTAAAGTTGGTGCAACCTTACAACAAATGAGACAGCGAGGAGTGACGAGGGGATCTGGCCGACGCTCGACGCTCAGAGGAAAGGCGAGACGGACATATAATCAGATTGCTACTGGTACTATTGGTGTTGGAACTCTTCGCTGGCTGCTGAAGATGGAGACGGAGCGCTGATTGGAATGCCCCGAATGCTGTAATGTCGGCTCCTAAATCAATCAATCAATCAAGGTTGGTACAAGATTTAATTTCAGTTGACTTCCACAAATTTCCCCAGTGCTACGAAAACAACTTTTATCTTTTGTATTCTAATTTTAATACGAAAACTCTTATCTTTTGTATTCTAATTTTAATACGAAAACAACTCTTATCTTTTGTATTCTAATTTTAATACGAAAACAATTATTATCTTTTGTATTCTGTTGTTTGTCCATCAAGAATGATGATGACCATTCATTTCATCCAGTGGGGTTGAAGGTGTGGAGCCGTGGGTTCTAAGATGGCTGATAAGGCCTATTTTGGCTCGAAATGTTCTTTGACAATGTGGGCAAAGAATGCTTGACGTCTCTGGAGGAGGATTTCCTGCAGTGGTTTTTCTGTCCTGCCTTTTCTTCACAGCTCTTGCAGTCCTGGTTGCCTCACATATGACTGCACCTTTGCGCAATGATGCACGCCACGAATTTCGGTCTCTGGCTGCAGCCTCCCAGGTGTCATGATGAATTCCAAAAGCATTCAGTGAAATTTTCAGAGTGTCTTTAAAACGTTTCCTCTGGCCACCTTGGGAGCGTTTACCACAACGCAGTTCGCTGTAGAAAATTCGTTTAGGGAGCCTGTGATCTGGCATGCGGGTCAAGTGACCAGCCCAGCGAATCTGATTCTTCATCAGTAGAGTGTGGATACTGGGCATGGATGCTCTTTCTAGGACTTCAGTGTCTGGAATCTTGTCTTGCCATTTAATCTTCAGTAGCTTCCTTAGGCAGACTGTGTGGAAGTGGTTTAATTTCCTAGCGTGTCGCTGATAAACAGTCCAGGTTTCACAAGCATATAGCAGTGTGGATAATACAACTGCTTTGTAGACTTTTAGCCTTGTTTGCAGGCTTATTCCAGTTCTGTCCCATACATTCTTGTACAGTCTGCCAAAGGCTGCACTGGCCTTGGAGATTCTTGCATTCACTTCGTCATCGATTGTGGCAGCTTGTGACACAGTGCTGCCAAGATAGGTGAATTTGTCCACAACACTTAGTCTATGATCATTCACTTTGATATTCGGCACAGTGTGATTATTCCCTGGAGCTGGCTGGTACATAACTACAGTCTTCTCCAAGTTGATATTGAGCCCAAATTTGGCACAGGCATGTGAGAAAGCTGAAACATTATGTTGCATGTCCGCCTCTGAGTTGGCGTATAGAGCGCAATCATCAGCAAACAGGAGCTCTCTGACGGTGCCGCTGTCAATTTTGGTTTTAGCTTTCAGCCTTCTGAGATTGAATAACTTTCCATCCATACGGTAGTTGATGTCTATTCCAATGTCATCGTTCTCGAAGGCATTCATCAGCATGGCTGAAAACATGAGGCTGAACAGTGTTGGTGCCAGGACACATCCTTGCTTCACTCCATTGGTGACAGGAAAGGGTTCAGACAGTTCACCATTTTCCTGTACTCTTGCCTGCATGCCGTCATGAAATAGCCGCACTATTTGGACAAACTTTCGTGGACAGCCATATTTTGCCATAATCTTCCACAATCCATCTCTGCTGACTGTATCAAAAGCCTCGGTAAGGTCAATGAAAGTGGAGAACATTTTGCAGTTCTGTTCCTGACATTTCTCTTGCAGCTGCCTTGCAGCGAAAATCATGTCAACAGTTCCACGTTCTTTTCTGAAGCCACATTGACTCTCAGGAAGAAGACCTTGATCGAGATGGGCTGTGAGGCGATTGAGAAGAATTCTGGCGAGTATCTTCCCTGCAATTGAAAGCAAGGAGATGCCTCGGTGGTTGTCACAGGATTGGCGGTTTCCTTTACGTTTGTAAAGGTGTACTATTGACGCATCCTTAAAATCTTGTGGCATGGTCTCGTTCACCCATATGTTTGTGAAGACTTGGTGAAGCTGCTCTGTTAGGACCGGCCCACCTGCCTTGTATATCTCTGCTGGGATGGAGTCAGGACCAGGTGCCTTGCCGCTGGAGAGTTGCTGGATGGCTTTGTTTATTTCCACTATGGTTGGCAGGTCACCAAGTGTCTCATTGGTGGGAACTTGAGGAAGGCAGTTGATGGTTTCATCATCGAAGAAGGAAGTTGCATTTAAGATTTTGCTGAAATGCTCTGCCCAGCGTTGGAGGATTTCTTTCTTATCGGTGACCAATGTTCCCCCGTCTGCACTGAGGAGGGGAACTATGCCTGGTGATGTAGGACCATAGACCGCTTTCAGTGAGTCGTAGAAGTTTTTCATATCATGTCTGTCAGCAAAGCCCTGAATTTCATCAGCTTTGCTGCTCAGCCAGGAGTCCCGCATGTGTCGAAGTTTCTGCTGCACTACTCTCTGAATGTTCTTGAAAGCATCTTTTTTTGATGTTGACTTTGGGTCATTCAAATGTGCCTTGAGGAGAAGATGTTTCTCGGCCAGCAATTGGTTGATGTCTTCGGAATTTTCATCAAACCAGTCTTTATGCTTTCGGGGGGCTGGACCCAGGATTTCCATAGCAGTGTTGTAAATTGTGTCCTTTAGGGCTCTCCATTCTGTTTCTGTATCCTGTTTAGCTTCAGCATTGGGCTTGAGGCGGTCTTCCAGCATATTTTCAAACGACTGCTGCATTTTCTTGCTGTTTAGGCGGGTGACATTTAGCTTTGTTTGCATTTTCGCCCCTTGAGGACGCCGTGGTGGCCTGATGTGGATGTTCATTTTCGAGACAATGAGACGATGGTCTGTCCAACATTCGGCACCACACATGGATTTTGTCACTCGAACGTCTTGTCTGTCACTCCTCCTGACGATGACATAGTCAATGAGGTGCCAGTGTTTCGAGCGAGGGTGCATCCACGATGTCCTATTTCTCATGGGGAGACGGAAAATTGTGTTCGTAATCACGAGATCATGTTCGGCACATGTCTGAAGGAGGCGGAGTCCATTGCTGTTGCAATTTCCGACTCCATGCTTTCCAATAATGCCACTCCAAGAGGTGGTGTCCGTGCCTACTCTGGCATTGAAATCCCCAAGGAGTATAAGTTTGTCTCCTTTGGGAACAGATGTTAATACACTGTGCAGGTCCTCATAGAACTTGTTCTTGACATCATCTTCGTTGGTCATAGTTGGTGCGTAGACACTCACAATGGTTGCGTGCTTCCTTGCATTCAGCAGAGGCAACTTCATGGTCATGAGCCTGTCGTTTATAGCCTTTGGAAATCCAGCTAATTTGCCGACCAGGGCCGACTTAATGGCAAACCCCACACCGGATTGGCGTCTTTCCACGCTTTTCCTTCCACTCCAGAAAAATGTGTAGCCGGCACCACTTTCACAGATTTGGCCTTCTTCTGCAAGTCGTGTCTCGCTCAAGGCTGCAATGTCGATGTTGTACCTGCCCAGCTCTCTCCCAATCAGTGCTGTTCGTCTCTCTGGACCCGACGCGCCGTCTCTGTCAAGTAGGGTGCGTACATTCCAAGTTCCAATTGTTAAGGGAATATGGTTTACTCTTTTAGCTTTGCTTGTTTTATCTTTCTTTGTATGTCGACCGCAGTTAAGGGTACCCACCAACCGCGGCTAGCTGGTTAGGTAGTGTTGAAGCAGACAATGTTTAGGGCACCTTTTCTAGCCCCTTCCTCATGCTATGGAGGTGAGCAGTGTGTTCCTATAGAGGGCTGCTCAGTCGCTCAGGGGGCTGCCGAATCCCACTGCTGCTCCGGTCAGTAGAAGACGACCATATGGCCTGAGCCGCCTGTGTGCCGGTCTGCGACTAGGGCTGCCAGCGTACCCACGCCTGCCGCTTTGCCGCTCGCCCATCGCCACAGGGCTTGAAGGTGATATGTGACGTTGGATGAAGAATGACTTGCGCGATGACTTGGATTAAAGTGAGGAAGAGTTGCGCAATTCGTCGACCTCACTCTCTCGCCTGAGTCCATCTGAGTCCAGTGGCAAGACAAGTCGAGACGATTGGAGACGAATACAGGTGCAGTGGATGACCAGGGCGCTCTACGTGCCTTGCCGTGCTCATTACGTTCCACAACGCTTTGCAGGTAAACGCCGTCTTGCCCGTTGAATCATTTTGTATTCTAATTTTAATACGAAAACAACTCTTATCTTTTGTATTCTAATTTCAATGCAAAAACAATTATTATGTTGTGTATTCTAATTTTAATATGTTAATATCTTTGCAAGTCCACCCCTCTCCAATTTCCCCATCCCATCTTTGTGTAGATTGCTACCTAAATACGTGTTTGATTTCACGACTTGAAGAGAGGTTTCACCAAAGCGGATCGGGTCATTTTTTGGTGCGTATATGTTCAATATCTCTGTCTTTCTCCGGTGCATTTTTAGACCTAATTATTGTGACCCCCCCCCCCCACACACACACTCTCTATGAAGTGTGTTTAATAAACCTGTCATCTAATTTCGCGTGAAAGATTATGGCAATGCCATCGACGAAGTCCAGCTCATCAAGCTGCACTGTCAGAGTCCACTGAATTTAATTTCTGGTTTTAATTATTGCTGTCTCCATATTGCAGTCTGGGGTTTAGGGGCGGGGGGGGGGGGGGGTTAGTGGGGAGGGGGGTGTGTTGGGAAGGGAGTGAGGTGAGATAGATGTGCGAGGGGGGGGGTTGGGAGTCGAGAGGTTGCGGTGTATATCTTACGCTCAGAGTGAGAAACCAAGACTCAGAGTGGGAGGTCAAGACTCGGAGAGGGAAGCCAAGACTCAGAGTGGGAAGCCGAGAGGTTACGGTGTCTATCTCACACTCTGAGTGGGAATCTGAGAGGTTACGGTGTCTACTTCAGGCTCTGAGTGGGAAGCCGAGAGGTTACGGTGTCTATCTCACGCTCTGAGTGGGAAGCCGAGAGGTTACGGTGTTTATCTCACGCTCAGAGTGGAAATCCGAGAGCTGACGGTGTCTATCTCACGTTCAGAGTGGGAAGGGGAAAGGTTACGGTGTCTATCTAACGCTCAGATTGTAAATCAGAGAGGTTACGGTGTTTATCTCACGTTCAGAGTGGGAATCTGAGAAGTGACGGTGTCTATCTCATCCTCAGAGTGGGAAGCAGAGAGGTTACGGTGTCTATCTCACGCCCAGAGTGGGAAGACGAGAGGTTACGGTGTCTATCTCACGCTCAGAGTTGGAAGCAGAGAGGTTACGGTGTCTATCTCACGCTAACGGTGGGAAACCGAGAGGTTATATATCTCACGCTCGCAGAGGAAAGCCGAGAGGTTACGGTGTCTACCTCAAGCCCAGAGTACAAGGGTCATTCCCTGCATAGGTCTGGACATGCTTACGAGAACTGTTGGTATCTAATGATATCACACGTCCCGCTCATTCTCGGGTACTGAGATAGGATACCTTGCCTTATCGTATAAAGGCGGACAACAAGGAGTCTCATGTGCAAACTGCATACGTTAAACTTCCCATCGCAGTTGGAAATCGTAAAGAGTAGGCCTTAAACTCGCTGTTCTGACAAAATTGTTAGGTAAAGTAACACCCTACCTATCGGGTTGATAGAGCATGTGACCTCGAATGGTCGAAGTCGGACGGACACGCTGACCTCTTAGGTGCATAACTAAGTGTGGCGGCGCCCCCCCCCCCCCCCCGCCCCCCACCCGCCCTCAATCGAAAGAGAAGCGAAGACAAGTAATAATCAAGTCTTCAGTCAGTCAGAATAATAAAGATGATACAAGACACCCTGTGTTGCACTCCTATTCTATTCCCCCCCCCCCCCCCCCAACGTATCTGTTAGTTTTCCCTATAGAAGAACTCTGTCTTTACTGTCTTTACAGTATTTCTTCGTTCAGTGAATGTTTTTAATTCCTGGCATCCCACAGTACCGTAACAATTTCCAAACCGTCTCTTATCAATGAAGTCAAGATCTGATTCATAGTCCACAAATCCAGTATAAAAGAGGCGAATTCATTTCAATGCTCTGCTTTGTTATTGTGCGTAATGTAGCTATCTGGTCATTGCAGGATCTTTTTCGCCTCAAGCTTGCCTGTTTACCTCTTATTTATTTGTCAATGACATTTCTTAATGTCTCCAGATTCATCCTGTTTAATATTTTCTCATTCTTGCAAGTTATCTTTCTTTCTCTGCTAAACCGGAAGATGAAGAAGAAGAAGAAGAAGAAGAAGAAGAAGAAGAAGAAGAAGAAGAAGAAGAAGAAGAAGAAGAAGAAGAAGAAGAAGAAGAAGAAGAAGAAGAAGAAGACGAAGAAGAAAAAGAAGAAGAAGAAGAAGAAGAAGAAGAAGAAGAAGAAGAAGAAGAAGAAGAAGAAGAAGAAGAAGAAGAAGAAGAAGAAGAAGAAGTATCATATGTCACCCTAAACTACGTCATGATCAAGGCAGTGCAGTGATCAGGCTAGCATACCTTCTGAAGAAATAACTGTTATTGGAAGAACCTTCTCTCGGACCGTGTAAGCAACACTCGTGCAAGTAGTTATTATTTGTCAAGAATATGAAAAAAAAGAACTTGAACGTTACGACCAACAGGGAAGTATCAAATATGGAATTAATTGTGCCTAAACACACAACACTAAACAGTAATAGATTGTACGTTGTAAAAATGATCACGTTACTTATTTTGAACAGTGTTCTACAGGAGATGTTAACATTGAAACGAATTAAAATTGGAAGCGCAGTTTAGAGAAATTGAAGAGCTAATGTTAGCAAAACATTATGTCATCACGTACGTTATTACAACTGGAAAATGAGATTCGAGAATTAGAAATTGCGTATAATGAGCTTTCGCTATGTGAGATCGTCCAACAACATTTAGCAAAATCTGTATCAACAACTCATTGTTCTTCCTTGTCAGATACCGACAAAAGTGAGAGAAAATAATGGATATCATTTGTCCAAGCATGTGGAACTACAGGTCCCATGATGCTCTTGACAAACAGTGCAAACAAGCAGCACTGTCTCACTTGTTGAGACAGGCAACTCTCAGATAAGTGTCTCGTTTTGTCGTCGCTTGAGAGCAGATTTAAATTCCAAGTCGACAATGATTATATCTTGTTGTCTTATGTTCTGCTAGAATCTGTAGAATCGATCTTACGCCTTAATTGAAATTCAAGGCCGCCAATCTGAGCACGAAGCTGGATAGATGACGCTGTGCGCATCCGTACTTTTAACAGGCAGCTCGTGTTGACCAATCACAGAGAAGGGACGGGGCCTGAGCAGAACAATTCTCTATGGAAAAATTGAAAAAAGAAATGCTATTTAATTTTGGGTCCTCAATTGTATGACCCGACAGGGTTCCTCGGGAACAATAGCCCCACACAGCCACATGGGTCTACAGCTCACCCCTCTGATTAAGAGCTTCATTGATTAATTGTTCAAAGCCGACTGAATCGGTCCAATCATTCTGACGATGCCGCTGTCAACCCAGCACAAACGGAATTAGCTTTGTAAAGGATTCTAGCTATCCCCCCGACGGACGAGATAATTTTGCCTACAGTGTCATGGGCATGTTAAAATATAATACCAATTGCAAAATAATTGTTGCATAACAAAGAAAACACAGATACCCGAAGATAAATATTTGTTTTGTCTCTTTTTCAGCATACTACGAGCGCCATGTTGCATGCTGAATATAGTCTTTTGACCCCTAACAATTTGTAAATTTTTGATGGAAATGAAGTTCTCCCCAAGACCGATACTGATAATGAGGGATGCGGCTTTAATTGTCGTGGTGCTGTTGGGTCGTGGCAGCGGTGAAAGTGATAATGAATGACTAAGATGACAAAGGTAATCAATACAGCTGTCTATTCTGATAATGGTTTGTACTGGTGTTGCTATGCTGTCAATGGAGTGCTGCTTGTGAGAAATTGTCAGCACAGCCTAGGTTGTTATTTTCAAGTTGTGTATGCTGATAGAATACGTCAATTAAAAACATAAAAACACGAATCTCGATTTTTGTGTTGTGTACAATAGTGTCTATAGCAACGGTGTGTTTTGTAATCAGTGTACGTACAGTCGGCACTCGTTGATGTGTTAATGGGAGCTGCGTTACTTGTTGATAGACTGACTGTTATGTTAGTTTATCTAGCGTTATTTAGCGCTAGACTGACTCACTTATGTTAAAAGTGGCAGCAAGCGTTATTTAGTGCAAGACTGACTATTACGTTAGTACAAGGGGGCTTCAAATGAAAACCTGAAATGTCTGTGTGTGTGTTTTTTTTTTGGCGGGGGGGGGGGGGGTGGGGTGAATATATTCTGAAAAAGTAAAGAACAAATGTATCAACTTTCGATGTAGTCACCACTGCGTTCAATGCAGGTCTTCCAGCGCCGATAAAATGTTTGGATCCTGTAAAAAAAATCGACTCTAGGGTCACTACTCGGTGTGCATAACCCGGTCGTGAACAGTCTGTCACAGAAGTCACGCCGTTTTGAAACTTCCTACTCCACTCATACACTTGCTGAACTGACAGGCATGCATCACCATACTGGATCTTCATTCGCTCATGAATTTCTGTAGGTTTCACCCCTTCACTGATTAAAAAAAAAAAAAAAAACCGATAACAGAATGCTGCTCCTCTTTGGTGTGCGTCAAAAGTGGGATGGCCATCTTTAAACTGTCCTTATGACGTCGCCGTGTTTGTCTGCACCGTGATGTCATGTGCTTAACACTCTTGACATCCTTAACAACAATATTAACAGGGTACGAGACAATGGCATGGTTATTGTAATTTCTATAACACTTTACAGGTTTTAATTTGAAGCCTTCTCGTATATCAAGCGTTATTTAGTGCTAGACTGACTGTTATGTCAGATGTAATGGACAAACAACCAAGGAACGAACAGGCAGGATTTCGCTCAGACAGATCTTGTACTGATCACAAAGTCACACTGCGCAATATAAAACAGAGCAAAGCATCGACTTCACTTCACTATTTATATTGGATTTGTGGACTACGAAAAGCATCGAACTCAATTCACCACTTTATATTGGATTTGTGGACTACGAAAAGGCCTTCTATAGCATGGATAGGGAATCTCTTTGGAAAGTAAAGAGGCCTTATGGGATCATATAGAAAATCATTAACTTAATAAAGACAATCGCAGAAGATTAAGAATCATTAATGAGAGAAAACTAACAGAGGTATTTGAAATTTAAAAAAAAAGGAGTGAGACAGGGGTGACTTTTGTCACGTCTATTATTCTGACTAACTATAGACTGGATTAAGAAGACATGGGATTCAATGGAGTCCTCTGACAAAGTGACTACGTGATGTGGACTTCGCCAATGACATTGCTTCCCTCTTCAATAAACGACAGCAGATGCAAGATAAACTAAACACACATGATGAGAGTTCAAAATAATAAGGTTTAAATATTCAAAGGGAAAAGGCAAACATAATGAGAATAAATCAAAGAAAAGATAACCCAGTCTTCCTTGCTGAACTCTCTCCTCAAGAGGCGGTATCATGCACCTATTTGGGTAGCAATGCGGACAAGCATATGAGAACAGATAAAGATATAAAGATAAGCTTTCATTGGCCTAGAAAATCTGTGGGAGTAAAAGTAATTAAATTCAGCACCAAACTTAAGAGTATTCAGTTTCAACATTAGAATATCACTACTGGATGAATCAGAAACACAGAGAATAAATGAAACTTCAGGTATTCATTATTTGCTGCCTGCGCAAAATAGACAGAATTACATGAAATGACGCAATCACCAATGTGGAGCATGTGGAGATAACTAAATAAATACCAGCGAATCAAGATGTGGAGACAATAATGGGACATACACTGAGAACACCTGAGAATGTATGTCTAAGAAGGCGTTTGTCTGCAACCCGCAGTGCAAAAGAAATAGTGAAAGGCCTAAAACACACGGAGACGTGGGGTAGAACAGAATCATGGGTGACCATGGACGCAGCTCTATGAGATAGCTAAGAGTACAACTACATTAAAAAATACTACAGGCATATATATATATATATATATATATATATATATATATATATATATATATATATATATATATATATATATATATATATATATATATATACATACACACACACACACACACACACACACACACACACACACACACACACACACACACACACATATATACATACAAACACCAGTATCACAGATTGTTGTATGATTCTAGCAAAGACTCTCCTGTCATGTCTATGCTATCACACACTTTGTTGCATCTTGGTGCTAGCTGATGTTACTTACTATCTTATAGCTTTAATACAAATGTATATGTTTCTATCACGCACTGTCATATGGTTCTAACACAAACTAGTATGTGCTTGTATCAAGCACTGCCATGCTGTTCTAACATATAGATGTATGTGAATCTTTGACACATTGTCCCGTTCAACACATACTTGTATGTGGGTCTATCATACACTGTTGCAGGCTCCGGGGCGAAGAAGTTACCAACGCAGTTCGTAATCCCGCATAACGTGTTCGAAAGACAGCTGCGGGCGATGTGGCAACAGACCACCTTGTGTTGGTTTTTATGAAATGGTATGCGTGACTGTCGTTCATAAAGCAATGGCAAACTACTTAACGTAAACTTGCCCAGGAATCACGAACAGTTAAAATATGCTGGGGTTGACTGCTCCGTCCTGTAAAGAATATGCAGCTAACATACACTGTTATGTGCTTTTAGCATATACACTCATTTCATATCGATACCAGCATACATTACTGACAGCGTGTTGCTAGAATAGTGAACATGCAAGCCTTCGTATGCTGTGCTATCTTTTTGACTCATTCAAGTACCACGCGTGCTATTTCTAAAGCCTTAACATACAACTGCCATCTCTCACATACGGCTATCACGGCCACATACACTTGTCACGTGTCACATTCTGCTTTCACATTTCGCAAACTGCTGTCAAGTTTCACATATTACTGTCACATTTCACATACTCATATCACCTGTCACAATTTGCTATCACATTGTAAAACTAAAACGATTATCACATTTTACATATTACTTTGGCGTTTCACGTATTACTGACACACATTTATGGCAGGAGTGACATATTGCTGCCATTATTCATACATTAATGTCAGGCGCCACGCTGCTGTCACGATTCACATATTAATGTCAGGCATAACACGGGTGTCACGATTTTCATATTAATGTCAGGTCTCACGCTGCTTCAGATATTAATATCAGACATAACACTGTTGTCACGATTCACACAGTAATGTCAGGCGCCACGCTGCTGTCACAACTCACATAATAATGTCAGGACTTACGCTACTGTCACGATCCACATATTAATGTCAGGCGTCACGCTGCTGTCAGGATTCACATATTGTCAGGCGTCATGCTGTCGTCACGGCTCACAAATCAATGTCAGGCGTCACGCTGCTGTCATGGTTCACAAATTAATGTCAGGCGTTACACAACTGTCCCGATTCACATATTAATGTCAGGCATAACACTGTTGTCACGATTCCCACGTTAAGTCAGGCGCCATGCTGCTGCCACTATTCACATATTGTCAGACGCCAGACTGCCGCCACGATTCACATATTGATGTCAGGCGTCACGCTGCTGTTACAATTCACATATTGCATATGAAGGCCTATGACACTGTTGTCACGATTCCCACGTTAATGTCAGGCGCCACGCTGCTGTCACAATTCCCAAATTAATGTCAGGTATTACGCTGTTGTCACGATTCACATATTAATGGCAAGCGTCACGCTGCTGCCACTATTCACATATTGCCAGACGTCAGACTGCTGCCACGATTCACATATTGATGCCAGGCGTCACGCTGCTGCTACTTTTCACATATTGATGTCAGGTGTCACGCTGCTGTTACAATTCACATATTGATGTCAGGCGTCACGCTACTGTTACAATTCTTATATTACATATGAAGCCCTCCCTGGCGAAGTGGTTAAGCCGTCTGCCTCGTTCTCTGAATGTCGTGGGTTCGTTCCCCGGACTGCGTGGGTTCGTTCCCCGGACTGCGTCGTCCCGAAGATGAGTGAAATTTGTCCAGAGATTCCTGGAGAGTCATCGCTGGAGCTACGGAGTTCGTGCTTTGTGCGAGACTCTATGCAAGGGATTTCCCGTTCTGCGGAGATAGATTGAACCACATGGGCCAACCCCGGTGCAATTAAATTAAAACAGATATGTGTGACTCCTGCGAGATATATATATATATATATATATATATATATATATATATATATATATATATATATATATATATAGAGAGAGAGAGAGAGAGAGAGAGAGAGAACGAACGAACGAACATACTTTATTTTCAAAGGGTAACAAATTGGGCACGCAGGCCCGTCTTACATTCGGCCCTTCCAATCACTCATCTTTCTTTCATCAACAGTGCATAGGAATAAACATTGTCACATGAATTTTGTAAACATAAATAATGCATATTACTGTGTTATGAGATACATCCACCACCCACCCACACATCCCCCATGCACTCCAACTTCCCCACCAACCACACACATAATCCACACACACATACATGCCTCCACCCATCCACCACATCCCTACACCTACACATCTCCCCACCCACAACACCTCTCACCCACCACACATCCCATCCACCCACACCCCAGGCACATATACATTCCCCAACCCACACATCCCCCACCCACACACATCCACCCACCTACACACATACCCCCACCCACTCACATATCCTCCACCCGTCCCATTACCCACCAACAATCACTCACCCACATATCCTCCTCCACTCACACACCTCCAACCACCCAGCCAAACACACAATCCTCGGCCACACATCCCCCACGCACACACACACACACACACACACATCTCCCTGTCAACTCACACATACCGCACCTACCCACACACAAATTCCGCACCCACACACATAATCTCCCCCAGCCCACTCACAGATCCCGAGCCTACCCCTACAAACATCCCCCACCATCTCCTAACCTACATATACTCACCCCTTCCCCCCCCCACATATCCTCTACCCACCCACACATCCTCTACCCACCCATCCCCCAACCAAACATCCCTTAACCACACACCCTTACTCATATACAATCACCCACCCACACATCCTCTACCCAACCACACATCCTCCACCCACCCATCCCTTAGCCACACACCACTTAACCACACACCCCTAACCATATACACACACATCCCCACCCACGCACAATCTCCCCACCCATACACACATCCCTCACACACATCCCCACCCACCAACACATCCCCCATTCCCAAAACACACACCTCCCATCAACACACACACAACCCACACGCACATCCCCAACCCATACACTCATCCACTCACACATCCCTAGACACACGTACTTATCCCTCAACCACTAACACCCACACATCCCTCACCCACTCATCAAAACATACATCTCCTATCTACCCACCCATACTTACACACCTCAACCACCCATCTAAACACACATCATCCACCCTCACACACATCCTTCACCCACCCGCACACCCAACCACACCCCACCCACCCACACAATCCTTTATCCACACCCAGCTCCCCTCCCACACAATACCACACACATCCCAAAGACACATCCCTCACGCACACACACATCTCCCCACACATCTCCTACCCATCCCCCAACTACAATCACCCTCACTACTCACACACACATCCTCCATCCAGCAACACACACCCAACCCAGCCAGACATATCCCGCACCCACACATACATCCCCAAATCCATCACCCACACCCATCAAGCACCCCTCCCCCAACCCAAACACATCCACCACACATCTCCCACCCACACAAACACACTCCCCACCCATCCACCCAAACAGCCCACACAAATACACATCCCTCACCCACACATACATCCCCAAACCCACAACCACCCCCATCTGCACACATCTCTCACCCACCACATATCCCCACCCACATATATATCCCCCACCCATCTCATAACCCACCATCAATCATCCACCAACATATCCTCCTCCACCCACTCACCCACAACCACCTAGCCAAACACACATCCCCACCCACACACACATCTCCTCGCCAACCCATACATCCCGCACGTATCCACACACAAAACTCCCACCCACACACACAATCCCACCCCGCCCACCCACACATCCTGAGCCCACCCACACACATCAGGAATCCACCCACACACACATCCCCCATCCCCCAACCTACTATTATGATCAAACTCCCACCCATTACACACACATACAGTGACGATTGTCGTGAGCATTGTCGCAAAATTGTAAAGAAAATGGAGAAAAATTGTACATATACATTGTGTAACTTAAAAATTAGTGATGCAATTCAACTCTCTCTCTCTCTCTCTCTCTCTCTCTCTCTCTCTCTCTCTCTCTCTCTCTCTCTCTCTCTCTCTCTCTCTCACACACACACACACACACACACATACATTACAGTAATGTTATATTATACATGATAAAATCAAGTGTCATACATACAAAATGATAATGAGAAAGATGAAAATACAAAAAAAATATGGAATGGCATGTTACAGGACATGCGTGCACTCAACTAACTCTCTCTCTCTCTCTCTCTCTCTCTCTCTCTCTCTCTCTCTCTCTTTCTCTCTATCTCTCTATTACACAGGCACACACACACCCATTCTCATTAACTCTCTCTCTCTCTCTCTCTCTCTCTCTCTCTCTCTCTCTCTCTCTCTCTCTCTCTCTCATACTCCCTAATTCTCTCACCCATTCTACAGTGATGTACATGTGTTCATGTTATAAATTATAAAATCAATTGGCATTCAAAATGGTAATATGAACATGAGAATACATAACATATGTGGAATAGCATGTTACATGATATGCGTGCGCCTAAATATCTCTCTCTCTCTCTCTCTCTCTCTCTCTCTCTCTCTCTCTCTCTCTCTCTCTCACCAACACACACCCATAGACACTCACAAACAATGCGCGCACACATACACACATTAACAAATCCATTCTTCCACTGTCTCTCTCTCTCTCGTTTGCTCACTCTCCACCCCCCCCCCTCTCTCTCTCTCACTCGCAATCACTATTTCACCCATTAAGTCATTCTCTCCATCTTTCATTTACTCAATATCACACTCTCTTTCACTCTCACTCACACACAGACAAACACACACCCTCTCGCTATCAAATACACACTCCCTCGCTTACACACGAAAGCATATACACATACACACACGAGCATACACACAATATACACACGCAAATACACACATATTCCCACGCACACATACACACATCCATACCCATATACACATACTTACACACACACACACACACACAAATACACACTCCCTCGCATACACTGCATGCATGCACACATACACACAAACATGCACATACATACACGAACATTATATATATATATACACATATACACATATACACATACACACACGAGCATACACACAATATACACACGCAAATACACACATATCCCCACGCACACATACACACATCCATACCCATATACACATACTTACACACACACACACACACAAATACACACTCCCTCGCATACACTGCATGCATGCACACATACACACAAACATGCACATACATACACGAACATATATATATATACACATATACACATATACACATATATACATATATATACACACATACACATATACATACAACACACACACACACACACACATATATATATATATATACACATACACACATTGGCACCTTGCCGTCTTGACAGACGATAGTTTGTGCTTTAAAAAGGCATAATAACTTTTAACTATGGCGGTAGCGAGTGTGACTGATAAGGCCAATTTGCGCTGTAAATGTCCGTTCACAGTGGGTGCATGTGAACACGTGGTCATTTCCACCATCATGCACCATCTTACGTCTCAAACGCTTGGTGTGTGACTTTTCTGCAATAATTTTCTCCTTTGACTTTATTCCATTTCTGATATTTGCCCTCCATGCAACACGTTCAGCGGCGACTTGCTCCCAATGTGCATTATCAATGCCTGTATCAATCATGTCCCGCTTACACACATCTTTGTATCGTAGTAGAGGCCGACCCTGAGATCTCTTACCGATCTGTAATTCACCAAAAAAGATATCCTTTGGTATTCTACCATCATCCATCCTCCTAAGATGTCCTATCCATCTAAGTCTACGAAGACTGAGCATGGAATAAACTGTCACACAACCTGATCTTTCCAATACTTCAGTATTTGTGATTTTGTCTTGCCACTTAATACCAAGAATTCTTCGCAGACACCGCATATGAAAGCTGTTTAAATTGTTCTCTTGGTGTGAGTAAGTTGTCCAGGTTTCACTGCCATAGAGAAGAGTACTAAGGACACAGGCTTGATAGACAAGGACTTTTGTTTTGGCAGTAAGCTTCCTGTTCTCCCAGACTCTTTTTCTTAACCTGTTCATTGTTGTTGCTGCCTTGCCAATCCGGATGTTGATTTCCTGATCTAGGGATAATTTGCTATTTACCACTGATCCTAGATATGTAAAATGGTCTACTATCTCTAGTTCGGCGTCGTCAATAAAGATTGATGGTAACCCATGTGCACCCTGTGACATAATCTGTGTCTTCTTTTTGCTAATTGTTAAACCAAATTCAGAACAAGCATTGGAGAATGCAGATAGTAGACATTGCAATTCTTCCTCAGAGTGGGTCGTAACTGCAGCATCATCTGCAAAAAGCAACTCTCTGATCAGTACCCTCCTAATTTTGGTCTTAGCCTTCAATCTCTGAGCATTGTAGATGCCGCCATCTGAGCGTGAGTGAATGTATATACCACCATCCTGATCACGAAATGCATATTTCAGTAGAAGTGAAAAGTATATTCCAAAGAGGGTGGGAGCTAGTACACAACCTTGCTTAACTCCACTCTTGATTTCAAATTCTTCAGAAGTTGCACCATCAAACTTGATTATACCCTTCATGCCTGTGTGGAACGATTCCACAATGGACAGAAGAGTTGGTGGGCAGCCAATCTTCTTTAGTGCCTTGAACAGACCCTCACGACTGACCAAATCAAATGCCTTTGTGAGGTCGATGAAGGCAATAAACAGTGGTTGATTCTGTTCACGGCATTTTTCTTGCATTTGTCGCAATGAGAATATCATATCAGTGGTAGACCGGTTCTGTCGAAAGCCACACTGTGATTCAGGGTAGACTTGATCTCCTAGGACTTGAAGTCTGCGCAGAACAATTCTGGCAAATACTTTTCCAACAATACACAGAAGTGAGATACCCCTATAGTTGTTGCAGTCGCTCCGATCGCCCTTGTTCTTGTACAGTGTTATGATGCTTGAATCTTTGAAATCCTGTGGGACTTGTCCTTCACGCCAGCATAGCTCTATTAGCTGGTGGATCTGTATAGTGAGTGTGTCTTGCCCACTCCTGATAACCTCTATTGGAATCCCATCCTTACCTGGAGCCTTGCCAGATGCAAGTTCATTTATAGCACACTTAACTTCTGTTATGGTGGGAAGTGTGTCCAGGTGGTCAAGAGTTGGTAGAGCCTCTATGGCGTTGAGGGCATTATCCGCTAGTTTGGTCTCACTTGAGTAAAGCTCCAAATAGTGCTCTACCCATCTGTCCATCTGCTGTTTCTTATCAGTGATGACTTCTCCAGTCAAGGTTTTCAATGGTGCACTTCTTTTGATCACTGGACCACAGGCTTTCTTTATTCCTTCATACATGCTTCTTATGTCTCCCTTATCACTTGCGATTTGAATGGACTCACATAACTTGATCCAATAATCATTTGCACACTGCCTGGCAGCCTTTTGCACATCCTTCCTAGCTTGCCTTAGCTCACTCAGAGTGTTACGCGTTGGTCTTTCCTTGTTTCTTAAGAGAGCTTTCTTCTTCTTATCAATCAAGGGCTGCAGAGTCTCGCTGTTGGCCGCAAACCAGTCCTGCCTCTTATGATCCACAGTGCCGTAAACCTTTACGGCAGTTTTACAAAGAGTTTCCTTAAGTTTATTCCATTTATCATTTACTGTACAATTTTCTGGTGTATCAGTGAAAGCGTCTTCAAGTTGCTGTTGAAACTGAAAGCACTTTTCAGGATCATGAGTGTTAATAATATTAATCCTGGGGCTAGATTTGTGTTTAGCTGTGTAGATTCTCTTTGGTCTCAGTCTAACCCTTGCAACAACCAAAGAATGATCCGTATCACAGTCAGCACTGTGGTAACTACGAGTCAATGATATATGGTTCAGATGTTGTCTCCGTGTGATGATGAAGTCCAGCTGGTGCCAATGGCCGGATCTAGGATGTTTCCATGTGACCTTATGCATCTCTTTTGTTTTAAAAAAAGAGTTTGTAATACATAGGTCATTACTGGTGCAATGCTCCAGCAGCCTTTGCCCATTTTCATTCATGCGACCGATGTTGTATTTTCCAAGGCACACTGGCCATGAACTCGAGTCCTTGCCCACACGAGCATTGAAATCACCGAGCATATAAATGTAGTCGGATTTTGGAACTGCCTTGATCACAGAGTCTAACTCCTCATAGAACAAATCCTTCACATCATCAGAGGAATCGAGTGTCGGTGCATATGCAGTAATAATGGTGGCAAACCCACAAGAGGTTGCCAAGCGCAGGGATAATAGTCTTTCATTTCCTCCTGCTGGAATTTCAATCATTCCCAGTAGCGAATTCTTCACTGCAAAGCCCACACCGTGTTGCCTTTTTTCTGCCTGCCCTTTACCCTTCCAGAAAAAGGTGTAGTTGTTTTCCCTGAGTGACCCTTCCTCAGCGAGGCGAGTCT
The DNA here is from genome assembly GCA_963921405.1 of Cepaea hortensis. Lineage (NCBI taxonomy): Eukaryota > Metazoa > Mollusca > Gastropoda > Stylommatophora > Helicidae > Cepaea > Cepaea hortensis. The sequence continues at coordinate 59,426,240 of OY992878.1, read as the reverse complement.
CCTGCAGGCCAGCAATATCAATGTTAAGACGATTGAGTTCGGCATCAATCACAGCCGTTTTTCTCACATCGTCAATATTGGTCAAGTCAGTGGAAAATCCTGGACACATGGTTCTCACGTTCCAGGTTGCAAGCCGTAGCTTGAGGTTTCTATTTATATTTTTGTTTGTACCTGGTGCATTGGTTTTACAGCCTGCGATTCAGATTTTGTCCTAGCCCCAAGCACCCATTGAAGCAGGCAGGCTGTGGCGGATCAGCACCCAATTGGCTGGGGGCTGCCCAGCTTGAGGCGGGCGGTAGCTGATCAGTGACACCTATAGGTGTCTCCCACCGTCAGAGGCAACGCGTGGCGCCCCATGTCTACGCCAACTGACAAGGACTTATAACCCGTAACAGTTGCCTCTCGCTTTGATTCCGAGACCAGTTAAGACCAGGGATGGAGTTATTGCCTCTCCATAGCACAAAGCCTGGGCTAAAATATAGAGATCATGTGTTGCCCATGCAGCATGATCCCTCTCTCGGCCTGCCTAGTTCACTCCAGAGGAAAGGTAACACCCCTACATCTGGAACAAGACAAGCTGCAGAAGCTGCCGGATCAGCAAAGCAATGCTCTAACTGTCCGCCTGTCGGAGCTTCGATCCTAGACCAGTCGCCAACCAAGGCTTAGGGCCTGGTCTGCCCTGCCATGACAATTTTGTCTTTAGCTTGCATTTCCTCGCACCAGGGTAAGGCTTGTACCCTCCCAATTGCGCTCTTCCGCCCGAAGCCGTTGGCACAATGTGGGGTGTCGGGTTTGGTAAGCGCCGCCCAACGTTCGGCGCTAACAGAAACCAGGTAGTACCGTAAGTAACTAATAACAGACAGTAGTAATTAACAGACATAAGTAGCTAATAACAGACATAAGTAACTAATTACAGACATAAGTAACTAATAACAGACATAAATAACTAATAACAGACATAAGTAACTAATAACAGACAGAAGTAACTAACAGACATAAGTAACTAATAACAGACACAAGTAAGTAATAACAGACAGAAGTAACTAACAGACATAAGTAGCTAATTACAGACACAAGTAATAACAGACATAAGTAGCTAATTACAGACACATGTAAGTAATAACAGACATCATACGTAACTAATAACAGACATAAATAACTAATAACAGACATAAGTAACTTCTTCTTCTTCTGCGTTCATCCGGAGTTTTTTTTTTTTTTTGGGGGGGGGGGGGGCGTGATTGCGTTGTGCCTGTTTACAGCAGAGCTGTGTTCTTGCGCCATTAGACCGACACATCCGACTTCTGTGTGCATTTGTTGACCGGGTTAACCTTCCCAGGATGACATAAGTAACTAATAACAGACATAAGTAACTAATAACAGACATAAGTAACTAATAACAGACATAAGTAGCTAAGAACAGACATAAGTAACTAATAACAGACATAAGTAACTAATAACAGACAGTAGTAATTAACAGACATAAGTAGCTAATAACAGACATAAGTAACTAATTACAGACATAAGTAACTAATAACAGACATAAATAACTAATAACAGACATATGTAACTAATAACAGACAGAAGTAACTAACAGACATAAGTAACTAATAACAGATACAAGTAAGTAATAACAGACAGAAGTAACTAACAGACATAAGTAGCTAATTACAGACACAAGTAATAACAGACATAAGTAGCTAATTACAGACACATGTAAGTAATAACAGACATCATACGTAACTAATAACAGACATAAATAACTAATAACAGACATAAGTAACTTCTTCTTCTTCTGCGTTCATCCGGAGTTTTTTTTTTTTTGGGGGGGGGGGGGGGGCGTGATTGCGTTGTGCCTGTTTACAGCAGAGCTGTGTTCTTGCGCCATTAGACCGACACATCCGACTTCTGTGTGCATTTGTTGACCGGGTTAACCTTCCCAGGATGACATAAGTAACTAATAACAGACATAAGTAACTAATAACAGACATAAGTAACTAATAACAGACATAAGTAGCTAAGAACAGACATAAGTAACTAATAACAGACATAAGTAACTAATAACAGACATAAGTAACTAATAACAGACATAAGTAACTAATAACAAACACAAGTAACTAACAACAGACATAAGTAACTAATAACGGACATAAGTAACTAATAACAGACATAAGTAACTAATAACAGACATAAGTAACTAATAACAGACATAAGTAACTAATAACAGACACAAGTAACTAATAACAGACAAGTAACTAATAACAGACATAATTAACTAATAACAGACATAAGTAGCTAATAACAGACAAGTAACTAAAGGATCCTTTTACATGCCTTGTGGTGTATGGGGTACATGGTGCTATTCCCATAGTTTTATAGCTCAATCAACACCAGGTCGGTGACGTGGTCACTATCACATCGACACCTTTACTTCCAAGATTATTTGCTGATGCTCATTTTAGTGTGGGTCGTATCTAGGAGCCCCTCTCAAGTTAACAATTTGCCTTGATGTGTATTCGAACCAACTTGGCCAGCAAGCAAGCATGCTAGTCTCTGTGCTACCACAGCAACCCTTCTAATTTATAATTATTTTTTTTTGTTGCATATCCCTTACAGGATGTTGCAGTCAACACCAGCATTTTTCAGCTGCTGTTGATGTACTAGGCAAGATTACGCTCAGTAGTTTGCCATTGCTTTCTGAGTGGCCGGCTCACTTATCCTGTAAGTTACCAACACGGGGAGAACCGCTTCCAATTCTTGCGCACTGCATTACCCTACGTGGATAAACGGGATTACGGAGAAAGTCGTTTAACTCCTCAGCCAGGGAGACCGGCATCCCTTCTAATAGTTATTGTATATATTTATAAAGGGTATACATATTACATTAACTTTGATAACTGGATAGTGTATGTATTTATTTTTACAATGATGTGTTCAACCATGGAGAAACTAGACGACATTTAAGAGATACATCATCATGAAAAATGAAAATAACATAATTCTGACATGACACTGTTTAAATCCATTAGTTATTGAGCTTCTAAAATATTGCCTTTAATTATAAATATTTATATATGAATGAAATATTTTTACGTTGCATATCCCTTACAGAACGTTGCAGTCAACACCAGCATTATTCAGCTGCTGTTGATGTACTAGGCAAGATTACGCTCAGTAGCTTGCCACTGCTTTCTGAGCGACCAGCTCACATACCCCCGTAAGTTACCAGCATGGCGCGAACCGCTGCCTATTCTTGCACAGCTGCATTCATTCATTCATTCATTCAGTAGCATGTCCTTTGCAGAACCTCGCTCCCATAACAACCTTCCGGAAAACTTCTCGATCACAAGCAAGATGTCCCGCGTCTGATACACCCATCTGGAGATCATCCACCACATCCTTACACATACACACATACACACATACATACGCATATGAGAGAGAGAGAGAGAGAGAGAGAGAGAGAGAGAGAGAGAGAGAGAGAGAGAGAGAGAGAGAGAGAGAGAGAGAGAGAGAGAGAGAGAAGAAACACAGCTATAGTGTATATCCGCTAAACAAACCCGGGTAACAGATATGGGGGGGGGGGGGAGAGAGAAAGGAGCATGCAGAATGGCTTATTAACGTTATATACCCATACTTTTTGTTGTTGTTGTTGGTATACAATTTTAGTTTTATCTTTATCATGGAACTTAATTTCGGTTAGATCTGGTTGCGCTCTTTCTGAAGAAGTTCACTAAGATATAAACGTGGATTCGCTGTGGTTTGGTTTATCTTTTTTTACATTTTACTTTACTTAAATTTAGTATCATTATTATTGTGATACACTATCCAGTGCGGTCCACCGGGCGCTGGAACGCAAATTATTCCTCCCCACGCCGCTTGACGGCAGAAGTGGAAGATGATGATGATGATGATGATTGTGATTTTCCCTACTGAGGTTTTGAGTTCGGTGTACACTGTGTATGTGTTTGTAGGAGACACACATATCTTACTGTTTTCATCTCACATTTTCATATCATGCTGCAGTCGTTATGTTTGTTAACGGTGCAATGACGCCGCCCCTCTCAACTTTAGTATTTTCATTTTTTGTGTGTGCATATCCTTTACAGGACATCGCTGTCAACACCAGCATCTTACCGCTGTTGTGATTTCTTGGCAAGATTACGCTCAGTAGTTTGCCATTGTTTTCTGGGCGGCTGGCTCACTTATCCCGAAAGTCACCAATGCGACGAGAACCGCTACCAATTCTCGCGCGCTGCGAGACCCTACGTGGATAAACGGGATTACGGAGAAAGTCGTTTAACCCCTCGACCAGAGAGATCGGCTAGATGTCACATACCCAACACAATTGTTTGTTTGTTTTTGTTTTCAGAATATCACCGGATAATTGTAAACACAATTGTCCGACATCAAAAATAGAGGGCATTCTTTTTTTCTTTTTCTTTTTGCTCACGCGCTTAAACTCAAGCGTAGTCCTTAAACACTGGTTAAAGTAGTATTGGACTGAATGTTGCATGTGGGTTTGCTTTCCCTTTTACCGGTGTCCCTCGCCTTCAGGTGAACCCACTCCGACTTCAGAGGTAGAGGGCATTCATTGTTTTCATGAGCAACAAATGTGCTTTATGTTACTCGCCCTGTCACAGAACTAATATAGATGAACCCCATAGCTTTGTCCAGTGTTTCCTCTGCTATCTTCTCATTCCCTAGTATTCTATCTGCGGCTATGATCAATACTTTATAATCTACGAATCCTGCTTCAGATGTCATGTCGGAGATTTGCTCCGACGATCACGTGTCACGCTGGCACCTGACAAGATTGGGACAGCCCAGACACGGAGCAGTTATTCAGAATCATGTGTCCTTCCCTCTTGTCCTTAACCAACACCCTCCACCGGTCAGCCAGAGCATACTTAATGACTGTCCTTACTCCACTACAGTGTCCACTTTATTGCGGACTCGATGGGGACCATGTTCCTTTGATGGCGCGCATACTTTCAACCAATCCACCTTCAACGGTTATCTTAAACTCCTGCCATGTCACACACTCCTCCATCCGTCCCGCAGACACTTCCAACTCAGAGAGAAGTTTTAACACCCCCTTGAAGCACATAGTCCATACCTTTGTTGTCCAAACAAAAAGTGCCACCCGTTCAGCTTGTGTGGCCTCCGTCTGGATAAATTGCTTAAATAGTAGGAATTGCATTCGCCCCAGAAGTTCTCTCCTGTAGTTGTCCTCTCCGCGTCAGTGTCTAAAACCCTGGGTCTAGACAAATCGCTGTTAAATGCACGAACCGAACATTGTTTCCTAACTGTTATTAACTGTTTATGATTATAAACTCGGTTCGACACGATAATTGTTGCGCTGTGTGAGAAACTGTCAGGAGATACAAAGATGGCGGCTAGCACGGCTAGGCGTTTGTTACCGGGAAATGCCGGGTTTGGCTGTTGGACATAATTTGTCTGTCACTGCTGACAGCTAAACTACAGACAGGTATTGATTGTCTTCTGTCTGGTGATGTATCATTCTGAGTTTTTAACGACGAAGGTGTTAACATTGATACATAAATAGGCATGCACACACATTAAAAAGAAAAAATACCCCCCCCCCCAAAAAAAAAAAGAACAAAAGGGGGGGGGGGTATATGCTGATGTGTTAGGACTCACATCATGTACACACGTATATTTCTTACACATACATATTGCATGGGCAGGAGAGTGGTTAAGGGACACATTTCCACTCCGTGAGGCGTGTTGGGTAGATGGCACTAGCCTCATATTCTGATAGCCCAATCGACACTCGGTGGGTGACATTATCAATAATACGTAGGCTACCTTTACTTCCTAAATTTCCTGGTTCCAATTTCTGGATTGGTCGAACCTGGAAGTTGAGGTAAATTTTTAAACACATATTCCTCTTCCCCCGTTCCTTTCCCTCGAGCGTGATTCGAACATTGGGCCTCAGGTAAGCGTGCTAACAATCAGGTTGCCGCAGTTCCCTATCTTTACGCTGTCTGGGCAAATCTGGACGTGGAGAACAGCTGGCCAGTTCCAGTTTCTCAGTCCTTGATGAAGACAGTTCAAACGTTCGACTATATTTTTCTCTTTAAGAATTCTTGTGGGAGTTGTAAGACTGGGACACATCAAGTATGAAATGAAGAGAATGTAAATAAATCCAATAAAACGATGTGTCACTAAACCTACTGGTTTTTGTAACACAAACACACGCACGCACGCACGCACGCACGCACGCACGCACGCACACACACACACACACACACACACACACACACACATATATATATATATATACCAAAAACCAGTAGGTTTAGTGTCAAATCGTTCTAGTGTACTTATTAATATTTAGATTCTCTTCAGTTCATACTGTGTGTGTGTGTGCGTGTGTGCATGTGCGTGTGTGTGTGACACAGTATGTGAAAATATATGTGCAATAAGACAAATTTTAGGGTTTCCGGGTTTGGGGGGGGGGGGGGGCAATTTGATATAGCAATACAAGGGGAAATGATTAAAATTATTTCAAGATCGCGTTAATTACAAGAACCCATTACTCGACATTGTTTTCCCCGTCATACTTTACAGTTCTATACTCCTCGCTCTTCTAAACTTCGTTTAGTAACGTAAGTAGACCTGCAAATCACGTTTTTGTAGTAGTCTAGACTTGTTCTAGTATGTGTTATTAAATTTAGCTTCCATTTTTACGTATACTGTGTAGGGGGTTGGGGGGGGGGAATTTATCGGGAGGAAATACGAAAAACGGGGGGGGGGATAACATTCTGAATATATGGTGAAGGGGTGCAAGGACCAAAGAGGTTGAGAACCACAGGTCTAGACCCTCACTCTCTTCTGATCCAGCCTTTCCAGATATGGATGCTGCATCTGTTCATTCCCACCCAATTTCGGAGAGCCTTTACCACGTCACCTATAGCATCAAGTAGCCCACCAGTCAGAAGGGCACCGGCAGCCAATCTATCAGCCTGTTCATTTCCGGACACACATGTATATGTGCGAGACAGAAAATCCACGATGTGCTGGTAATCAACAAACTACCTTTGCTGTAAAGATAGCTTGATTTACTTACACCAGTCTGGGATGTAGAGGCGCTATGACTTCAAGGCCAGGTAGTACTTTACTGGACACCAGGTAAACATAATTTTGGCTATCAGAGGGAGGATCCACTATGGTTTCCTCTGTAATGGAGGGGTATTCGTACCAGTATAGTCAATACATTATCAGTGCTGGGATGAAGTCAATACATAACCAGGATAGAGCCAATACATCTCCAGTACCAGGATAGAATGTATACATCACCAGTACCAGGATAGAATGTATACATCACCAGTACCAGGATAGAATCAATACATCACCAGTACCAGGATAGAATCAATACATGGCCAGTACCAGGATAGAATTTATACATCGCCAGTACCGAGATAGAATCAATACATCACCAGTACCGGGATAGAATAAATACATCACCAGTACCAGGCTAGAATCAATACATCACCAGTACCAGGATAGAATCAATACATCACCAGTACCAGAATATAATCAATGCATCACTATTACCAGGATACCGTGGCGAAGTGGTCAAGTCGTCTGACTCGGGCTCCGAAGGTTGTGGGTTCGATTCCGGGCTTCGTTCTTTGGTTCACGAGTGCATATTTTCGGAGACTCCTAAGGGTCGTCGCTGGAGCTACGAAGTTCGTGCTTTGTGCGACTATTTCCGCGCTGCGGAAAGAGACTGAGCCATATTGTATAAAAACTCGGTCCAATGAAATTCACCCTATCGACTTTCAAGCGACTATTTTATTACCAGGATACAGTCAATACATCACTAGTACCAGGATACAGTCAAAACATCACTAGTACACGGATACAATCATTACATCACTAGTACCGGGATAGAATCAATACATCACCAGTACCGGGATAGAATCAATACATCATCAGTGCCAGGATAGAATCAATACACAATCAGTAACGGGATAGAATCAATACATAACCAGTACCAGGATAGAATCAGTACATCACCAGTATCAGGATAGAATCAATACGTCACCAGTACCAGGATAGAATCAATACGTCATCAATAACGGGATAGAATCAATACGTCACCAGTATCAGGATAGAATCAATACATCACCAGTACCAGGATAGAATCAATACATCACCAGTACCAGGATAGAATCAACACATCACCAGTACCAGGATTCAGTAAATACATCACCAGTATCAGGATAGAATCAATACATCACCAGTACCAGTATAGAATCAATACATCACTAGTACCAGGATAGAATCAATACATCACCAGTATCAGGATTGAACCAATACATCACTAGTACCAGGATACAATCAATACATCACCAATACCGGGATAGAGTTTATACATCACCAGTACCGGGATAGAATCAATACACTACCAGTACCGGGATAGAATCAATACATCACCAGTATCAGGATATAATCAATACACAACCAGTACCGGGAGAGAACTAATACATCACCAGTACCAGGATAGAATTAATACATCACCAGTACCAGGATAGAATCAATACATCACCAGTACCAGGATAGAATAAAAACATCACCAGTACCAGGATATTATCAATACGTCACCAGTACCAGGATAGAATCAATACATCACCAGTACCAGGATAGAATCAAGACATCACCAGTACCAGGATAGAATCAATACATCACCAATACCAGGATAGAATCAATACATGGCCAGTACCGGGATAGAATCAATACATCACCAGTGCCGGGATAGAATCAATATATCATCAGTGTCAGGATAAAATCAATACACAACCAGTAACGGGATAGAATCAATACACAACCAGTACCAGGATAGAATCAGTACATCACCAGTACCAGGATAGAATCAATACGTCACCAGTACCAGGATAGAATCAATACGTCATCAGTAACGGGATAGAATCAATACGTCACCAGTATCAGGATAGAATCAATACATCACCAGTACCAGGATAGAATCAATACATCACCAGTACCAGGATAGAATCAACACATCACCAGTACCAGGATTCAGTCAATACATCACCAGTATCAGGATAGAATCAATACATCACCAGTACCAGTATAGAATCAATACATCACTAGTACCAGGATAGAATCAATACATCACCAGTATCAGGATTGAACCAATACATCACTAGTACCAGGATACAATCAATACATCACCAATACCGGGATAGAGTTTATACATCACCAGTACCGGGATAGAATCAATACACTACCAGTACCGGGATAGAATCAATACATCACCAGTATCAGGATATAATCAATACACAACCAGTACCGGGAGAGAACTAATACATCACCAGTACCAGGATAGAATCAATACATCACCAGTACCAGGATAGAATCAAGACATCACCAGTACCAGGATAGAATCAATACATCACCAATACCAGGATAGAATCAAGACATCACCAGTACCAGGATAGAATCAATACATGGCGAGTCGCTTAAAAGTCGCTTAAAAGTCGACAAGGTCGACTTCATGGCACCGGGTTTTATCCCATATGGCTCAGTCTCTTTCCGCAGCGCGGAAAGCGTCACACAAAGCACGAACTCCGTAGCTTTTAGCGACGACCCACAGGAGTCTCCGAAACATTTAACTCGTAAACTGAAGGGTGCGGCCTGGAATCGAACCCACAACCTTCGGAGCACGGCTTGACCACTTCGCCACAGAGATTCCCAACAAACAATACATGGCGAGTACCTGAATAGAATCAATACATCGTCGGTACCAGGACAGAATAAATACATAACCAGTACCAGGATAGAATCAAGAGAATTCATGGCCAGTACCTGGATAGAATCAACACATCACAAGTACCAGGATAGAATCAATACATAACCAGTACCAGGATATAATCAATACATCACCAGTACCAGGATAGAATCAATACATAACCAGTACCAGGATATAATCAATACATCACCAGTACCAGGATAGAATCAATACATAACCAGTACTAGGATAGAATCAATACATCACCAGTACCAGGATAGAATCAATACATGGCCAGTACCAGGATATAATCAATACATCGTCAGTACCAGGACAGAATAAATACATAACCAGTACCGGAATACAGTCTGTACATCATCAGTACCGAGATTCAATAGTCCGAACTAGAATCAAAAGTCCGACACTACATGCATCTTAATCTGAGTAAATGCAAAAACTTGGAGTCTCTTACTTTCTGAGAGGTGTTGTCGACATGATTCTTGTTCTTCATGTTCTTGATCTGGAGTAGACATTGGCGATCATGACTAGCCACTCCTCTCTGACATCTAATATTGTAGTAAAGCTAATGTTTTTGGGTTTTTATTTTCTTGCTCTCACTCGCTTTGAATTCAAGCGTAGACCACGCACACTAATTCCACTAGTGCTGGACTGAATTTTGCGTGTGGATTACTTTCCCTATTAACAATGTCTCTCATCATCAGGTGAACCCACCCCGACTCCAGAGGTACTTGTAATTTACGTCCCCAAGTCAAGGGCGAAGGTCAACATATTAGTCCAACTGTCCGGTGTAGGGGCTGAATCTCTTACCTCGGCATCAGCACACCTGATGGTTAAGAACAAGCGCTCTTATCCATTCAGCCATGCTGATCTATGTTTTGGGTATAAGAATGTCGGAAGTTTTAAACATTGATGCAGAATAGCGCAAGCAACTGCAGCATTTCCCAAGATGAAGAATATTCTCTGCAGTTTTCTTTTGTCAAATGAGTTGAGGAAAAGAGTTATTAAAAGCAATATTGAGCAAATCCTGATGTACGGCAGCGAATCATGGACGATTAGCTGACAAGTGAGGAAGTATGTGGGAGCTACGGAGATGTGGTTTTATAGAAGACGGATGGGAACACCGTGAACGGATAGAAAGACCAATGAAGATATCTAAAGAAGTTGATACAATGAGAACTGCCTGCTCCCATTATAAAAAGACAATCCTCATTCTTTGGGCATGTCATGAGAAGGGAAAACCGGAGTGTGTCGTGACTACGAGAAGGCTGGAGGGGAAGAGAGGCAGGAGGAAATCAAGAAACGACAAAATGCTGGAGATTTTGACATCAGGGCATGAAGGAATGTTGGTTTCAGAAATGATTGGCAGAACACGTGACAGAGGGCGGATAACAGACATAATCATCAACGCTTCACTCCAAGTACAATAAGATGAAGAAGAATTTTGAGAGTATTAGAAACAAAATTAAACATGATTGAAAGTGCGTTGGTGCTCGAATCAGTTATCAAGCTAAAGATATATAGCTGGATGGTTGAAGTAAAAATAGCACACTGTCCATACTCAGATGGGAGCCATGATAGAGCAATGGCTAGAGCATAGTGATCATGTGTTCGAATCCCCATTGGCTAGCAGGTAAAGTTTTATTGAGCAACATGAGTACTCAGCCATGTGCATATGTGGTTTGGCGTCGCAGACAGCAGAGCACATACTCCAGGTTTGCCCAAACTGCAACAGATCCAGGCGAACCTTCTGGCCTAGAGAGACAACAGTGGAAGATAAACTCTATGGACCGCTGAGTGAACTAAAAAAGACTGTTAGATTCATACAAGAGACAACATTGCAGTTATAAACATATTTCAGGCGAACGAAAGAAGAAGAATTGAGCAACATAAATGCAATCAAATATACAGGTTCTTGAAAAACTGGGAATGAAAATAGAGTTAATGAAAGAAATTTAAAAAAAAGAGGCAAATGAAATATTTTGGCCACGTTAATAGACAAAATACTCTCAAAGAAAACATACTGGAGGGCACGGCTGAGGGCAAGCGAACAAGAGGTAGACAACGACACAAGTGGGAAGACAGCAGCAAGAGATGGACGAACATCAGTCTAACAGAATGTAAAGTGAGAACGAAAGACAAAGACAGTGTTGGAGATCCATTACAGCCAACCTGCAATGAAGAGATGACACATGATTGATTGAAATGCAACAACAAAAAAACAAAACGACAAAAAAACAAAACAAACAACACACACACACACACACACACACACACTGATATATATCAAGACCCATGGCACACACACACACACACACACACACATATATATATATATATATATATATATATATATATATATATATATATATATATATATATATATATATATGCATGGGTGACAGATGATAGTCTTTTCAGCCTGCGGGGATGAGAGCGATGTTCTGCAAAGGGCTTGGTAATTCATGGTGATAGTGTGCATAGAACTGTGATCTTTAGTTGGCCTTGTGGTTAAAGTTCTGAACACACACACACACACACACACACACACACACACACACACACACACACACACACACACACACACATACATACATACACACATACATCTGTACACACACACAAACACATACACACATACAACTGCACACACACAACACACACACACATACACACCCACTCAAAACACATACACACACAAAACACACACACATAACTGCACACACATACATACACCTGCACACACACTCAAAACATATACACACAGACACACAGACACACACACACACAATTCACAGACAAACAGGCATACGGACCTACAAACAGACTGACAGACATACGGTAAGGCAGAGACGGACATACAAGGAACAGACGTGCATACAACATATTGATACTCATACAACATGTTGATATTCATCCAACATATTGATACTAATACAACATATTAATACTCATACAACATATTGATACTGATGCAACATATTGATACTCATACAACATATTGATACTCATAAAACATATTGATACTAATGCAACATATTATTATTAATACAAAATATTGATAGTCGTATAACATATTTATACTCAAACAACATATTGATACCCATACAACATATTGATACAAATACAACATATTGATAGTCGTACAATATATTGATACTCATACAACATATTGATACTCATACAACATATTGATACTCAAACAACATATTCATACTCATACTACGTATTGATACCCATACAACATATTGATACCAATTCACCATATTGATAATCATACAACATATTGACACCCATATAACATATAGGTAGGCAACAGAGAGAAATATTGAAGAAAGACACAGACCAGACAAACGGATAGGCAGACCGCAGACATAGCGACTTACAACAGCCAAATGGACAGACAGATGGGCGAACATGCAGACAGGCAGACAAACTACATAAGGATTGGCATTCAGACACCAGACAAATAAAAGACAGATCTATAGACGGATATACAGACAATAGATAGACAAAAGAACTGACACACAGTCAGATAATAGGCAAAAAGACGAAAGACAGAGAAGAGAGAAACAAAAGAGCCGGCGTGCATACATACAGATAATAGACAGACGTGCGACATGAAACAGGACGAATACATAAATAAACAGACAACAGACATGCAGAAAGACAAATATAAAAAAACAACAGAAAAACACAAAAAAAACTTTCCAAAAAAAAAAGAAAGTAAGCAGAAGGATGGCCATACGTAAACACGGATATATATACACTCAGATAGAATAATGAACATATATGAACATATAAACAGATAGAAGAGGGACATACCAACAGATGACAGACAAGTAAACAGAAGGATGGCCATACATAAACACGGATATACATACACTCAGATAGAATAATGAACATATAGACCGATAGAAGAGGGACATACAAACAGATGACAGACAAGTAAACAGACGGATGGCCATACATAAACACGAATATACATACACTCAGATAGAATAATGAACATATAGACAGATAGAAGAGGGACATGCAAACAGATGACAGACAAGTAAATAGAAGGATGGCCATACATAAACACGGATATACACACACTCAGATAGAAGAATGAACATATAGACAGATAGAAGAGGGACATACAAACAGATGGACAGACACATTGCATGGAGACGACAAATAACATAAGTCAATCAACAGACTGTTGTTTGTCCATCAAGAATGATGATGACCATTCATTTCATCCACTGGGGTTGAACGTATGGAGCCATGAGTTCTAAGATGGCTGATAAGGCCTATTTTGGCTAGAGATTTTCTTTGACAATATGGACCAAGAATGCTTGACGTTCCAGGAGGATCTCCTGCAGTGGTTTTTCTGTCCACCCTTTTCTTCACAGCTCTTGTAGTCCTGGTTGCTTCACAAGTAACTGCAACCTTGCGTAATGATGTACGCCATGAATTTCGGTCTATGGCAGCAGTCTGCCAGGTTTCATGATGAATTCCAAAAGCTTTTAATGAGATCTTCAGTGTCTTTAAAGCGTTTCCTTGGCCGCCTTGGGAGCGTTTATCATAACGCAACTCGCCGTAAAAAAAATTCGTTTAGGGAGCCTGTGATCTGGCAAGCGAGTCAAGTGACCAGCCCAGCGAACCTGATTCTTCATTAGTAGAGTGTGGATATGTGGATATTGGGCATGGACGCTCTTTCTAGAACTTCAGTGTCTGGGATCTTGTCTTACCATTTAATCTTCAATAGCTTCCTAAGGCAGACTGTGTGGAAGTGGTTTAATTTCCTAGCGTGTCGCTGATAAACAGTCCAGGTTTCACAAGCATATAGCAGTGTGGATAATACAACTGCTTTGTAGACTTTCAGCTTTGTTTGCAGGTTTATTCCATTTCTGTCCCACACATTCTTGTACAGTCTGCCAAAGGTCGCGCTGGCGTTGGAGATTCTTGCTTTCACTTCGTCATCAACTGTGGCAGCTTCTGACACAGTGCTGCCTAGATAGGAGATTCTTGCATTCACTTCGTCATCAACTGTGGCAGCTTGTGATACAGTGCTGCCAAGACAGGTCAATTTGTCCACGTCACTTGAGTCAAAAGACTATCAAACAGATGGAAAATATACAACAGACAGACAGATAACCGATAATATACAGAAAAGACAACAGAGATACAACAGAGTTAGGCAGACATTCAACAAACAGACAACAGACAGACGGAAAAGACAGATACCAAACAGGCAACAGGCGTACAGACAATAGACAAACAGGCGCATATTTTTCTGTTTTATAGTAACACCACTACGGAACCCAGAAATTGTGAGAAGAGAAGCCATTTTTTTTCCTGCTGAGCCAGTTCATCTCGTTAGAAGAAATGTAAACGACTGTTATAAAGAACTCTAAAGGGATGTAATTACAGATGATATTTACGTCCCTTTATTCCCCTTTACTAGCCTTTAAAGAAGCTAATTGGACATTAAGAAAACAGAGGATATAATTTCTCGCTAACAATTTTGTCAATGTGGACAGCATAGAAGTTCATTTCCCGTGTCCCTGCTGTAGGCAAATCTGCTAGTATTGTGACGTCGGCAAACAAGGAAAGCCGGTTGAAACAGGAAACGCTAACCTCGGGTAGCAAGTCTCTAGAAGACGGAAGTTGCGTGCAAACGAAGATCCGCCCGTTGAGATTTCTCACAGAACCAGTATCGGAAGTGAAGAGAGAGACCGTATAAGGAGTCCTGTGATTGGCTGCGTCCCGGAGTGGAAGGCATGCTGGGACGGCACGGGTGTATTGATACTCAGCTGTGCTCATTACCTCGCTAATCACCTACCCAACATGGCCGACCAACCGGGCGGAAAAATCGACTCATTTTCAGGGTCCGGTCTTTCTCATCACAGAGCCAAGAAAATCTCGAGAAAACTACCCCACAACATGACCAGTACGAAAGCTTAATCATAGGCCATGTTTGCTGGATTCTCGCCTTAGGAACGTTTTAGAACTTCTGCTGGTTAATCAAACATTATCTCGAGACAATTTTACATTAAGCCCTACAGATTGAGCAAACCAGTCGAGCGATATATCTTGCACTAACGAAATAACACACCCACACTGCATTTGAGGCCCTATTTGCAGAAAAGCTGCGAGACCGTTCGTTAAAAAAAAGGAAATAATTACTGTAAATGAAAGGACACTTGAACACGTCAATAGTATATCTTTCCTAACATAAACAGTAACATATGCTCGGGTAGCAAGTATGGAATAAATAAGAAAGAGAATAATAGGAATGGCCACAGTCTTCTTCTTCTTCTTCTTCTTCTTCTTCTTCTTCTTCTTCTTCTCTCTTCTTCTTCTTCTTCTTCTTCTTCTTCTTCTTCTTCTTCTTCTTCTTCTTCTTCTTCTTCTTCTTCTGCTTCTTCTTCTTCTTCTTCTTCTTCTTCTTCTTCTTCTTCTTCTTCTTCTTCTTCTTCTTCTTCTTCTTCTTCTTCTTCTTCTTCTTCTTCTTCTTCTTCTTCTTCTTCTTCTTCTTCTTCTTCTTCTTCTTCTTCTTCTTCTTCTTCTTCTTCTTCTTCTTCTTCTTCTTCTTCAGCGTTCCGAGCCGTTGAGGTTCTTTGCTGCAGATACAATCCGTCTCCATTCGTCTCTCTGGTTGACCATGTCAGAGTAACCATGATGGCCACAGTAACATTCATTAATATGAAGCAGCTTCTCAGACCTAGCCATGTTACTTGATTGGATCGGTTTAATTTCCTAACAGTAATTGTGTGGAAGTATGTGTGGAAAACTATATGCACGTTAGCATTATCAGGAACATAAAATGATAAATGTCTACAACCATCTGTTCTGGCTGATGTCATTGGTTTAAGCCGGCAGCATGCGTTAGGAACATCTCACGTTTAAAATAATGTATTCACTTGGTGAAGCCACACGGTAGCCATAGTTTAGGTTGCCCAATTTATTTCCTGGCATATTTCGCTGCATCTCGTCAGGTGCTTACTACTGAGTTATGTACTATATGAAGTGAACAGACCGACCATAGTCACCGATACTGTTAGAATGTGGAGCATTTGTTATCCCCACAGTAATCGCAGAGTCACTATAAAGTCTATCTGTCTGCATAACTCAGGTATTAGACACCTAATTGGTAACTGACATTTGATAAAGTGAAATATGATGAAATTAACAAAATGTTGAATATTAACATTTACGGAAACAAATCTCAGAACACTAAAAAAAATATTGACTGAAAACATGTAGCACCATTAAAATAGGATAGGAAGTGGACAAGTATGGAAAAAACAAAACAAAGCAAGGATTAATACAAGGATGCGTTTTGTCACAGGATCTCCTCTCTCTCTCTCTCTCTCTCTCTCTCTCTCTCTCTCTCTCTCTCTCTCTCTCTCTCTCTCTCTCTCTCTCTGTCTCTCTCTCTAACTCACTCTCTCTCTCTCTCGATCTCCCCCTCTCTCAATCACTTTATCTCTCTCTCTCTCTCTCTCTCTCTCTCTCTCTCTCTCTCTATCTCTCTCTCTCTCTCTCTTTCTCTCTTGCGCTCTCTCACAAACACATACTCCCTCGTAAAATAATAATGAGAAAGATCCCAGACAGATCATGAGTATAATATAAACATTCTATTTTGTGGCACATTATTGATAGCTGAAAACGCAAATGATCTGCAACATATTAGACATGTTAAAAACAGGTAGTGTTAAAAAGAGAACTTTCATTTCATATCAAGAAAGCAGAAACAATCGTCATATCATCGGAAAAGTATAACTTAACAATTTGATATTACAATACAAGGGGAACTGATTAATTAAGTCAATAAATATACATACTTAGAGGCAGTTATATTAGCTAACGGAACATGCATAATAGACATTAAGAGCAGAATAGGTCAAGCTAAAGCTGCATTTAAAAAAAGTAAAACGATCGTATGTACTTGTAATAAGTCACCCTCACTAAATTCCTGGAAGAGTAATGAAATATTACATGGAACCTAGTTAGTTAGTTAGTTAGTTAATTAGTCGACAGATCATCATCACTGTACATCTAACAATTCAGTCCATAAGTTCTCGGATCCCCTTCTCAGTAAATCCCGCAGCGTATAGTGGCTCACGACACCAGTTCTGTGTTGGTTTATTACTTTTCTTTGGCTTCCTGCGTAGTGTTCTTGTTTGACCACGCCTCTTTTAACTTGCGGTTCTCGCAGCCTGACCATGGTTGTAGATTCCCAGTCATCGCTTGGTTCTTGTAAACGACTTACTTCTAGTAGAGCATTCATAATGTCTTCCTGGTCCATGGATAGTCCGCCTTCCACAGTAGCCCTACCTGCAAGCTTGTCAGCCTGCTCATTTCCTTGTACACCTGCATGCCCTGGCACGAAGATGAAACTAATCTTTGCCAGCCGAGACCCCTCCAAAGACAGCAACCACTCTCTCTCTCTCTCTCTCTCTCTCTCTCTCTCTCTCTCTCTCTCTCTCTCTCTCTCTCTCTCTCTCTCTCTCTCTCCTCCTGAGCGTACTCATTGAGTCACTAAGGAAACACGCCCGATTGCATGTCTGTGACCCGAGCCATGTTATTGTTTTACTTACAGCCATGACTTCCATAGTCAGGCTGCTTGTGATCAAAGCAAAAGCACCAGAATCTTCCTTCACAATTTTCCCTCCGGCCTGAGCCGTAAGGGCCCATGAACTTCTCACTCCTCGAACGACCGATCCATCCGTGTAAATGACAGCATCATCTTCTAACGAATTTTCGAAGATCAGAGCCTGTACTTCCGCCTCCACAGCAACTGGATTTTCTTGTCTGCATTTCCTGTCTAATTGGATGCACACTGAAAAGGATGTACATAACTCTGTTGGCACTTGTATCCACTCCTCGCCAGGTTCTAATTCCCCAAGTGAACACACCTGCTGAAGAATGTCTTCGGTTTGACCCATCCACGACTTTCCTCTTTTTAACCTGCTGCCCTTTACCATCATTATCTCGCTGTGCAGTGGATGTTGTGTGTTTGCGTTGATTCTGAGATAGACACGTGCTTGGCAAAATTCCATTTTGTCCCTCATGGTTGGAAAATCATGAAGATAGCGCATCGCCCTGCATGCTGTATCTCTTGTACATCCAAGAATAATGCGCATGGCTTCGTTCTGTATCCTTTCCGTCCTTTCTATCTGCTTATGGCTGAGAGTCAGGCTCGCCATCGCATACTCCAAAACAGACCCTCGTGAAGAAGACATAGATGGCGCTGCTAACAGTTTGCCGCCGTCATCACCCGCAACGCAGCCAAACCCCGCTTGGCCTTTGTTATCACCTGGTCTACATGCTCAGTATAAACTAGGCTTCGATCAAATCGTATCCCCAGGTAATTCATTGCCTGCGTTCTTTCCACAGTCTCTGAACACAGATTTACAGTTGGCGTTGGGATGTTGACAATTTGGTTATTCAAAGAAAACCGTGTCACTGTTGCCTTTGTTGGGTTGACCAATGCCCCAGCTTCAACACATCAAGTGCTTATGCGATTGAGTTCGGTTTGTAGTTCCACAGCAACCTGGTCTCTATCCTTGCCCTGACGATACACTAAAACATCGTCTACATACGACAATGTCCTCCCCGGTCCTATAATTTGCTCGCTGGTGATTCTCACAGTGTAGGCGTTGAACAGCACCGGAGATAATGGTGATCCCTGTGGTAACCAGAATATATTGGTGTTGGTTCTGAAGTCCAAGGGCCACATCTAAAGACTACTTTCTTTTGGAAGAGGGCTGCAGCGATCCAACTAAGGAGGAAAGGACTTACCTTGAGTTCAAGAAGCTGAAGCATTAAAAAATCCAATGGTACTCTGTTGTACGCGTCCTCAAGATCAGTCGCTGCAGCAAATGTTTCAATGCCTGAGTGGATACCTTCATAGACATCATGGGCAAAAACTGCTGCATTGGTCCAGGTTTCTCTTTTTAGACGGTACCCACCCAGGGTAGGTGAGAAAACAGCTTGCCTCTCTAGCTGGCTTGACATTTTTCTGGCAATTACCTTCTCCAACAGCTTGCCTATTGTATTCTGCATGGAACCTGCTTTGCTGTATAGCAGTGAATCTTGGGATGTAAGCATACAAGTTAAGAAGTGCTTGGAAACAACAGTGAAATGATTTCAGAAAATACAATGAGTTAAGTTAGTTGCATATCCTTTATACGACGTCGCAGTCAATGCAAGCATTTTTTTGCTTTTCGTGATCTATTGGCAAGTTTACGTTCAGTAGTTTCCCATTGCTTTCTGAGTGACCGCCACACAAACCATTTCGTAAAAAACCAACGCAAGGTGGTCTGCTGCCAAATCGCACACAGCTGCCTTTGGAACGCTGTATGCTGGATTACGAACTGCGTAAATCCTTCACCACGGAGGCGGCATACAATGAGTTAAATCAACACAAAACGAGAAGTGAAATTTTTAAGTTTGACAAGAACACAATCAGAAATGACAAATTTAACGATGCGGCTAGATCCTTCATCAGCACACAGACAACAAACAGACACTGATACAATTACCAAAAAAAAAAAAAAACACAAATATTATTTAGCTGATTTGAACCGCCATCCGACGAGTTCAGGCAGTATAACGCTCATCGGACGTGCAGATCGCTAACGGGCAGTTACACGATGATGATAATGCCATTAGGCAGAGCACATGATAATGATGATGTTCGTTAAACTACTACTTCTACTACTACTACTACTACTACTACTACTACTACTACTACTACTACTACTACTACTACTACTACTACTACTACTACTACTACTACTACTACTACTACTACTACTACTACTACTACTACTACTACTACTACTATTATTACTACTACTACTACTACTACTACTACTACTACTACTACTACTACTACTACTACTACTACTACTACTACTACTACTACTACTACTACTACTACTACTATTTCTACTACTACTACTACTATTACTACTACTACTACTACTACTACTACTACTACTACTACTACTACTACTACTACTACTACTACTACTACTACTACTACTACTACTACTACTGCTGCTGCTGCTGCTGCTGCTGCTACTACTACTACTACTATTACTACTACTACTACTACTACCATGGGGGTGGCCGAGGGGTTTAACATGCTCACGCCTAAACCTTCTCTGCTAAAAGCAGCGCAGTGGGTTCATGTCTAACTTAATGTTGACTTCTCGTTCAGAAAGCAATGGCAAACCACTGAACACAAAATTGTCTAGTAAATGACGAATAGCCAATATAGGTTAGTGTTGATTGCAACGTCCTGTAAACAAGGATATGCAATATTGTATTTGAACTTAAAATGAGGAGTGACAAGAGTGGCCGTCTAATTAGATATGCTTGCTCTAATGCTGAACTGCTGAATCCTGCTTTGTATTTATCTACGGCAATTGTGAGGTGGTCGTAGGGGAGGGTTACATCTCAGTATGTCGGTCCTTCTTACCTGCAGTTAGGATAATTAGGAATCTTGGGTTTCTCAAAGCTAAAAGGCGACGCTGTGTTTATCATCATTGTCATTCTGTACTATGTCGATGAGCATGGGCGGCCATGTTTCGCCATCTCACACGATCACCCGAGTCGTGGCTCTTTGTTCTTGTCTTGACCATGCCATGTGGTCAAAGCATCCAGATATTTACTTCTCTGACTTCCCTTTGTTATTCCCCCCTCAATCTTGCCAGGTTTCACCAAGCTTATTTCTTCTAATAAGAACGTACCCAAATAATTTTCACTGTCTACGTCTAATTTTTCCAAGCAGTATAACGCAACTTTGATTTAACTCGTTTACAACCTCATTTAGACGAAGTGTGTGATATAGTCGAGTCTCGGGATATTCTGAATGTTCTGTAAAGGCGGTCGGCGTGAGACTGACCACACCACCCACCTAGTGCTGGTTGTCTATACAAATATGTGTCTAGCACAGTGTAGGGCGGGCGCGCTAAGTTGATAGAGAACTCCCATGGTAATGTCGTGAACACTGTCGGACGCGTGGTCCACGCCTGGGCTCGTCGCTTACCAAAGTGAGGCTCAGATTGGCCACGAATTTCTCCCTGGTCTCAGGCCTTTAAAATATGATGGCGTTGTCGCCTCACAAACCCATAGCAAGACACTGCTTTGGGACACTTTAAAAAAAAAAGTATAATGCGCCTTAAGTGGTAAAAAAAGTCACTTAAAAGTCGACAGGCTCCACTTCATTGCACCGGATTTTATCCCATATGGCTCGGTCTCTTTCCGCAGCGCGGAAAGCGTTGCACCAAGCATGAACTCCGTAGCTCTAGCGACGACCCGCAGGAGTCTCCAAAATATTTGACTCGTAAACCGAACCTGTACTTTTGTATGGATGTGAAGCGTGGACAATGAGCAGTCAGGCTGAGAAACATCTGATGGCTGTAGAGATGTGGTTTCTGAGGAAAATGCAAAGAATACCATGGACAGCCAGAAAGACCAATGAACAAGTCCTTCAAAAAACAAATGAAGATCGTAAATTGATTAGAGAAATTAGACGTAGACAGTCAAAATTTTTTGGGCATGTTATGAGAAGAAATGGATTGGAGAATTTGGTGACAACTGGTAAGATCGAGGGGAACAGACCAAGGGGAAGACCTAGAAGCAAGTACATGGATGGCTTGGCCTTGTGGCATGGTCGAGACAGAAACACGGAGCTGATCCACGACTCTGGTGATCGAGTGAGATGGCAGAACATGACCGCCCACGCTTACCGGCATGGCACATGATGGATGGATGGAAACCGAAGGACGCGACCCGGAATCGAACCCACAACCTTCTGAGCCCGAGTCAAACGGCTTGGCCACTTCGCCACGGAGGCTCCCTAAGTGGTATAACAGTGTTCTTCACTTTCTCTTTACTATTTACAAGATGGGACCTCAGCTGGATTTTAAAAAAATTTCCATCTGGAAGGAGATTCAAACATACGATCACCGTCCAACAGGCAAACCTCCTAGCTAGCAAGTGTACTCTTGTATAGTAACTTGTAAAAGAAGTTCGACGGTTCTGAAATTTGGTGGAGGGATTTTCTCTTTGAGTTTTCATAACTTCGTCGAGTTGTAAAGTCTGTGTTGACATATATATTAGTATTGAAGTTAGACGTTGCTATCAACCACGGCGTTAATTGACTGTTAGTGATTTGCTAGGGAATGTTAAGTTTGGTAGTTGTCATTGATTTCTGAACGACTGACATCCACCTATCGAAATTAAGGCAAAATGATCTTCATATTGATATTATACATATTTCAGGCGAACGAAAGAAGAAGAAGAAGAAGAATATTATACGTGGGTATCTAGGCAATGACTGAAAATTTATAACGGGAATAAACAACGAAGGAAAATTGATAACATTTACCGACCAAGTGTACTGACCTGAGACCGTTAGCGCTAAGAAATAGAGGCCACATATAAAATGGACATATTCAAACGTCATCAGCAAGTCCACAATAACATTCTACTACATTAGCATGTCTACCATAATATTCTACTTCAACAACAAGTGTGCATTAAAATTTCATGTCATCGTTAAATCCACAATAACATTCTACTTCATTAGCATGTCTACCATAATATTCTACTCCAACAACAAGTGGCCATTAAAATTCTATTTTATCGGCATGTCCACAATAACATTCTACTACATTAGCATGTCTACCATAATATTCTACTTCAACAACAAGTGTGCATTAAAATTTCATGTCATCGTTAAATCCACAATAACATTCTACTTCATTAGCATGTCTACCATAATATTCTACTCCAACAACAAGTGGCCATTAAAATTCTATTTTATCGGCATGTCCACAATAACATTCTACTACATTAGCATGTCTACCATAATATTCTACTTCAACAACAAGTGTGCATTAAAATTTCATGTCATCGTTAAATCCACAATAACATTCTACTTCATTAGCATGTATACCATAATATTCTACTCCAACAACAAGTGGCCATTAAAATTCTATTTTATCGGCATGTCCACAATAACATTCTACTACATTAGCATGTCTACCATAATATTCTACTTCAACAACAAGTGTGCATTAAAATTTCATGTCATCGTTAAATCCACAATAACATTCTACTTCATTAGCATGTCTACCATAATATTCTACTTCAACAACAAGTGTGCATTAAAATTTCATGTCATCGTTAAATCCACAATAGCATTCTACTACATTAGCATGTCTACCATAATATTCTACTTCAACAACAAGTGTGCATTAAAATTTCATGTCATCGTTAAATCCACAATAACATTCTACCTCATTAGCATGTCTACCATAATATTCTACTTCAACAACAAGTGTGCATTAAAATTTCATGTCATCGTTAAATCCACAATAACATTCTACTACATTAGCATGTCTACCATAATATTCTACTTCAACAACAAGTGTGCATTAAAATTTCATGTCATCGTTAAATCCACAATAACATTCTACTTCATTAGCATGTCTACCATAATATTCTACTCCAACAACAAGTGGCCATTAAAATTCTATTTTATCGGCATGTCCACAATAACATTCTACTACATTAGCATGTCTACCATAATATTCTACTTCAACAACAAGTGTGCATTAAAATTTCATGTCATCGTTAAATCCACAATAACATTCTACTTCATTAGCATGTCTACCATAATATTCTACTTCAACAACAAGTGTGCATTAAAATTTCATGTCATCGTTAAATCCACAATAACATTCTACTACATTAGCATGTCTACCATAATATTCTACTTCAACAACAAGTGTGCATTAAAATTTCATGTCATCGTTAAATCCACAATAACATTCTACTTCATTAGCATGTCTACCATAATATTCTACTTCAACAACAAGTGTGCATTACAATTTCATGTCATCGTTAAATCCACAATAACATTCTACTACATTAGCATGTCTACCATAATATTCTACTTCAACAACAAGTGTGTATTAACATTCCATTAAATCGGTAAGTCTACAATAACATTTTAAACCTCATCAGCAGGTCCAGCTAGCTCGTTAGGAGACTGCTGATGTCTAGAGAGCCTTCGCTCATCGCCCGCCAAGTGAGGACAAGACTGATCACCAAATTCCTCAGTGCATTTAGGCCTACACAACCTGATGGCCTTAACAAATCACTGACCCATATCAGGCACCCGATACGGGACTTGGGCGTGTGTGTGTGTGTGTGTGCGTGCGTGCGCGCGCGCGCGCGTGTGTGTGTGAAACTTAACTACGGGCCATCATTAACATTCTTCTGTAACCACAGGCCATCAACAACATCAGCATCCAGAATGCACTAGTATTCCACTTCCACATAATTCCTCGGAAACTCTCTACCAACAACACGAATCGGATTCATGAACGGCTGCGATGATGAAGCGCCCCTGTGTTGTTGTTTGTTTGTTGTTGTTGTTTTGTTGTTGTTTTGTTATTAAATCTGTTATAATAAACATCCAATTTAAAGTTTAGATTACTCGATCGTCATACGTAAGGAACCATAATGCCGCACAGTGAACACTTGATGCATACTGGTAGTAATCCAGTTTACCATATGTATCGCTTTCATAAGCCTAGTCCTAACGGGCACGTAATGATCCATGTGTAAATATGCGCAGGACAGCGAAAAAATTTATTTCAACGCAGCTTTTGAATTTTCGTCTTTCGACGAGGGTCTGACTGCCTTTTCAGTCGTATTAGCAGATCTCCGTTGCACAATCTTGCGAACGACAACGGCCGAAAACGAACATTACCACGTCCTTACAGCAAAACAAAACAGAAAACAACCACAAACATAACAACGAGGAATGATTGATTTGGTCGGGGAATATCTTTGTGGCTATTTGAGAGTAAATCCGATTGCGTCGTTTGTCAAACCATTGCCAACAACTGCACACGTGATCTACAGCCGGTATCTTGTCACTAACAACATCCTCTTATACACTCTTCTGGCTCGTTATAGAAGGATTTACACTGAGTCCGCCATTGTTCGATAAAGGGGACTATACTGTTTGCAATTACGAGAAAAAAGGCTTGTTCAGAGAGTTAGTGCTCCTGCGGTGACACTTTTGTTGCATTGTATCTTGAGAATATATCCTATTGTGTATGTTGGGCTGTGTCTTTTCTTTACAGTGCACAAATAAGAGATAAGTACAGATTAGAGATGTCTGATTTGTTCAAGTAACTGTTGCTGTTAGTGTTTCAACAAGTCTTCGTTTTGTTCCAGTCTGCTTCTTTGTCATTTTTGTGGGTCTTCTGGTTCTTGCTTTATCGTCTTAATTTAAACTAGAATGACATAATCTACGTTATTTTCTAATGAAACTGTCCTTACTTCTTCAAGTATTATTGAAAGGAGCGTCGTGTGTCAACTTCAGCAATGTCTTATTTTGGAATTTAAATTCTTTCAAATGTTCAAAGCAATGTTTTCCCGTAGTGAATTTGAAAAACGAAGATGCAAACAATAGATTCCACGATTTAATGCCTGGCATATTTCGCCGCATCCCGTCGGGTACATACTGTAGAATTCACACAACGTAAAGTAAAATAACTAGATAACTCCTTCAAGCTGAAATATACACATGTTCGCACTGTAATGTCAATTGTCTACCACGGTAATTTTAAGCTGACTAACATGTCTTTCTGTCTGCACAAGTCTGGCTTGTGTAGATTAATCATTGTTGCTTCTGCAAACTTTAACAAGCGAGTATTTTGTGTGTTAAACAACACGCGAAAGGCAATGTCTCTATCAATCACATGGCCGCTTTCGAGCATATGCCTAGCAATTGATGAAGCGGGAAGCTTCCGGTGTGTCGGCCCCACTACGCTCTCATCGCCTGTGTGTAGTATCTTGTCGATCCATTGAGATATGTATTCTGACACTCTTTTGTTCAGCTGCCGCTCTGTTATGCCGATGTAGGTAGACTGGCACCTACATGTGAATTGGTAAATACAATTGTTTTTGGCGTACAGAGAAACAGGCTCTACTGCTGGGGTGGGAATCGGTGTGGTTCTGTACCTAATGGCTATTGACATTACTGTGCGAACATGTGTGTATTTCAGCTTGAAGGATCTATAGTCTGTCCAGAAATGAATGCCGTCATTCACGATCAATTATTTTGAAAATTGTCTGTTGCATCGTTAAGAAATTTTTCCTGCGGTCTTATATTTACGCCCACCCAAGGAATATGTCTTTGATAGGTCCAAAAGCAACGTAAATCATGGAAAGCGGCGACATTTCTTTGATGTTTTGGTGAAAAACTAGTGATTTCTCGCTAACAAACTTGTTTTACAGTAATGAATGCCCCCTCCCCCCTAATTCAGATGACGACACAAGGCGTGTCCGCATTCGTATGGGAGTGGGTGCAATGTCTACTCTGCTGAGACGGAACATGATTACCTATTTTGCACGACGAATATAGCTGTCAATGTCTCTGTAGTGGGCTTCCTTCATAACGGTCAAGATGTTGGTCCTCTTTTCATTGAAGTTTATAGAATTATTCGTATGTTCGCGTGTTGTCCCCTCATTTGACAACGTGTTTCATCTCACGTTTCTTGTTATGCCACAGTATGTCAGTTCCCACCACAATATTACTCTTCGGTTGGTATTCAATGCGTCTAGAGCTTTTATTTTTCAATGCCAGTTGTTTGTCACCTTTGAGGGCTTACTGAATTGAAAATTCATCACTGTGGAATACAAAATGTTGCTATTGACAAGGTGTATTGTTTGTGCCGATGCTGTCATGTTAAGGGCCTGCAATTCTTCTTCTGAATAGTTGGAGCAAAAATATCCAAGTAGGTGTGCATATGGATTAATGTCTGCTATCTGCTCATACCTTAATCTATGTCGCACGATTCCAGTAGGTTGATGACTGCTTTCGGTTGCATAAAATTCAATCCATCATTTCTCCAATAATCATCGTTCTCTTTCAACACATGGTACTCACATTTTTCCCACTAACTTTTATCAATATTTAATAGCGCGAACTGGGTTAGTATCTTGACGTCAGACAATTTGAATATAGTATTGTCAGCTGCCACCTGTCCTTTAATTTTAGCCCACACAAGTTCTATAGGGTTAAAATGAGAATGGTACTGCGGAAGTCCCAAGCACCCATGACGATGCTCTTCTATCAACTTGTCGATTTGATATTCCTTGCTTTTTGGCGTCTGTTTTACAAGGGACAACAATTCTAGCTGGAAATACGTTTCTGGAAATGGTATGTTTTCCATTCGGAGCCATAACTTTATTGCTCCCTTTGTGCTCGATGCTGTAGGTATTTTGTCTTCTTGGGCAACAACATTGATATCATGCATTGTCCATAATTGGACACGACGGTCTATCTAGGGATGGAAGCACTGTATTCTCGAGCCAATATCTAAATACATTACCATTCATCTTATTATGATAATCCATATTGTCTGTATGCTTTGATACGAACACGAGTCCAGCATTCTTTAGTAAGCCATTATGCGTATTATCAGCATGGGCCATGACCAAATGCTGTCCTATACTACTGGGCACATAGCGCTTTATCTTTCTATCCACTGATTGCCATTCCTTATCACTTGTGTGGTATCCTGAGAAAGCTAAGTGGAACCACATGGGAAGCCAGTGGGAAAATACATAGCAAAGTTTATCAACAGAGCATACGACCACACCTGGAATACGGGTCAACTGCGTGGTGTTCGGCATCAAAAACCACACTACAAGAGCTGGACAAAGTGCAAAATCAAGCACTTAGAGTCACCACGGGAGGGATGAGATCAACCCCTATAGTGGAAATGTAGAAGATGGGGAGGACACAATCACTGAGTGAGCGCAGAGATACGAAAACGCTAATACAAGCAGAAAAGTTCCTCAGCTTGCCAGGCCACCCTATGAAGAACAGATTTGAAAACCTAGCTATGGGGCGGTTGAAAATAAGTAGTTTTATCCACCAGGCCAAACGACTCTGCAGAGAGACCACCGATCTGCCCACAGTTGGTATCCTCGTAACAACTATTCCAGAGCGAACTCCGTGGAAAGATGAGCATAGACTATCATTACAAATCCAGACAAAAGTGAGAGGAATATTTGACAAGGAAGAACAGAACAGTGTGCAGCGCAGAACAGCCACTCTCAGCTTCCTTGATGAAGAATACCCACAGGACCTCTGGATCCGAGTCTACACAGATGGGTCAGCACAAAATGCTGTTCGAAATGGAGGAGCGGGAGTGTACATAGAATACCCAAATAATACTAGGGACACAGCTAGAGTACCGACAGGAAAGTACTGCCATAACTACGATGCTGAAATTGAGGCAATCAAGATAGCAACAGAGAAATTACTAAATACTAGCAATGGTACACAACCTGTGGTGCTATTTACAGATGCAAAATCAGTACTCGAGGCGCTCCTGTCTGGGAAATTTCCAGTACTAAGGACACTACTTTCTGAACTTAGCAGTCAGCATACGGTCACCATACAGTGGATACCATCCCACTGTGGAGTACCCGGAAACGACAGAGCTGATCAATTGGCTAAGGAAGGAGCCAAAGAAGAACAGCCTGATGTGCCCATTACATACCACCAAAAGAAAAGAATGATCAAATCAGTCAGAAAGCCACCAAAACCTGCTCAAGATGACTACCACGTTGTGGATAGACCAGAACAAGTCATTATTCTGCGCCTCAGAACAGGGCACAATAGATTACGCAACCACATGTATACAAAATTCAAGATTGGTGAAACAGCCATGTGTACATGTGGATTGGCGTCGCAGACAGCAGAGCACATACTCCAAGACTGCCCAAAATATAACATATCTAGGTAAACCTTCTGGCCTAGAGAGACGACAGTGGAGGATAAACTCTATGGACCGCTGTGTGAACTGAAAAAGACAGTTCAATTCATACAAGAGACAGCATTGCAGTTATAGACATATTTCAAGCGAACGAAAGAAGATGAAGAAGAAGAAGACTTGTGTGGTGCGCATTGATCCACGTTTCATCCAAATACACTATGCCATAGTTTTCTTTGCGCATTTCCCTTATTTCACGTAGGTATCTGCTTCTCATGGCTCCTGCTTGCTTGCTTGTGTTCGTTGGCTTGAGCTCCAACGCGAAGTCCTGTATGTCGGATGAAGTCATCCTATTGTCCAACATCTGTGTGATGTCATACAGGACTTGAGGTTTGCGTGAGTATCCGTTGTCCCATGTCTGGCTTATTGGTGTGCAGACTGGTGGTTCCTCGCCGTACAGGCAGACACTCTCCGACTTCGGTGGAATCGGCGATCCTACTGACTTTAGCCAGGACCTCGAAGGGACCTGTTGCCCAGGACGCTCAACGAGGACGCGTCAATAGGTCTTGGCCAGTAGATAACCCGGCCCTGGTGCCTTGGAAACACCTCTGCGTCCCTCATGGCTCCTAAATGCGATTGCTCGCAAAGGATATTTCTACCTCCCTTGCACTTTCTGAAAGTGAAGCCTAATGGCTTTATAATTTTCCACAAAGTTGCTCTATGTTATTGTTCTTTCTCAACTAAACACTAAGTTTTCTTACAGTCACTGTTTCTTTGGCATCCAGCATTTTTATAATAGCTCGCCTTATGATATCCTTGCCAAAGCTATCTAGAATAGCCTTTCTATCTACCGTTGGGTTATTGCGTGGTGGTTTAATTCCAGATTCTTGCACCCATCGACGAAATGACCGTTTGCTCAAACCCAATGCATGCTCTGTTCATTTTTCGGAATTTATAATAGTATGAATAGTACGAATAGTAATAGTATAATAGTGCAATAGTAGAATAGAATAGTAATAGTAAAATAGTACGGCCTGTCGCCGTGGCTAAGGTCTTGCGAACGCGGTTTGTGAGCCCGTATACCCAGGTTCGAAACACAGCGGTGCTGGTTTTTCGAAAAAGGTATAGGTGCCGGTCGTTCAGAAAGCAATGGCAAACTACTGAACGTAAAATTTGCCCAGGATTCACGAACAGCAAAAATGATGGGGTTGACTGCTACGTCCTGTGAAGGACATGCAAATAAATTATTTTATAATAGTATGAAACAGTTTCCTGCGATCAGCTTCTTGACAAAATTATGTGTAAAACTTCATTGCTATTCTTTGAAGTGAACAAAATTTCACATTCAGTCCCATTGAACAATATTCACACATTCCAATGTTAGCGATAAGAGGTAAGCTTAAACAAAATAACAATAATAATCAGGTTTCATGAAAGAACCCACATTGACAACACCTTTGAACACTCCCAGTTTAAACAGCGCGGGGTTCTTGCTATAAGGCCAATCTCGTGAACCACGGATAATATTCAACATTGAACGCTGATTTTCTGGCTGAAGGTGTAATACATTTAAAATTATGGACTTAATCCCCGACCCGTAAATTATATACCGCATATAAACAAACATTGAAATCTTCTGTACAATCTCCAGAACAAAAATTCTTTTGTTGGGTGGACATAATGATAAGGTTATATGCTAAATCTCATCATTTTCCTTAAGTTGGTTACTGAGATATGGATTTTTATACGGAGGCAACCATATGTAAATGCACTATAGTCATTGTACGTTGTGTGAATTCTGCAGTATGTATCTGACGAGATGCAGCGAAATATGCCAGGCAATAAATCGTGCAATCTATTGTTTGTGTCTTCGTCTTTCAAATGTAATTCGTTCCGTGTGTTTCAAAATTATGTTTTTATTATTCAAGAATGCACGAGTTAAATTTACCTCTCTCCACTTTCGTACCACTATTGACTGATCACAGAGTACATAACAAAACCTGGTGCCTGTAGGTAGACTGGAGACAGTCAAAGGCTAGGGAAAGAAAACCCAGGAAAAAAGAAATAAAATCTGCTGTCTTGTAGGTAGACTGGGGGGGGGGGGGGTGCTTCTGGGTGTCGGATTTGCTGAGCCAAAGGCTTGACAAAACAGCGCAACGCAACACGCTGGGTAATGACGTGGCAAACTCTGTATGGGATATCAACAAACTTAACTTGACTGTTGCTCTTATTGCACTTAATCATACTGACATCTGAAGGTGAACGAAGAATAGGAAGAAATTGAATAACAGGTTTGTTATCTATTTTGTAATATAAACACAAAAATAACGCGATATTGTGATGTAATAATATCGTCAACGGGTCGGACAAGACAGAACAGCAACTAACCGCTAATTCATATACTATAAAAATAAGAGGATGAACATCTACCGTGCAATGGTAAGAATGATAACAATCGCATTATAATAAAAACACACACAAAAACTATGTCACTGTATGTGAAATAGAATATACACAACGTTTTATTATATAAAAATTAAAGTAAAAATAGCATACGTGGCAACAGAAATGCAATGTTGCAAAACATGGATGTTATCGTGGATGTAGGATATGTAATGTTTCTGGTAACGGACCACTGTACTGATATCCAATGAGACGTGCGAGGTCACCACTACTTTGAGCTGCCTTGCTTGCCTTGTGGATTGGCATTACATCACTGTATGATGTTTATTCATCGCTTCCAGACGCTGCCTCCTGCCCTTCTCTGAAGTTTCTAAGCGATTCGGCTTTCTGTGGAGCTCTGTGTAGTTGCAATACATTTCTTTTGTATTTATTTACATTCTGTATTAGTCAATGTCATTATCTTCACGAGGCAGGCATCTTTATGACCACCACGAACGACCATGTCACATGTTCGTTAAGCATATATTGTTATTGTCTGCCATTAATGTTGTTATTTTTATTGTTGTTGCTTTTTGTTATTGTTATTACAGTTGTTGTTGTCATCGCTGCTGGTATTATTACATTTATTTTTCTTCTTCTTTTTCAGCGTTCCGAGCCATTGAGGTTCTTTGCTGCAGATACAATCCGTCTCCATTCGTCTCTCTTGTTGACCTTCTCTTGCCAGTCGTTGATTCCAAGTGCTTGTAGGTCTGTATATACATATTATCTCTCCACCGCCTTCTTGGTCTACCTCGGGGTCTACGGTCATTTATTTCCTGAGTGTAAGCGAGTTTTGTTTCCCTATTATCTTCCGTTCTTTCTATAGGCCCCAGCCATTGTAGTCTATTAGCCTTCATGATACCAGTGATTAGCGGGGACTTAAAATAAATCATAAATGTCTTTGTTACTTCTTCTTTTCCACTCTCCACTTTGTGTATCCCTAATGGGTCCAAAGATGCGTCTTAAAACTTTGTTCTCAAAGGTTTGTAGCAAGGCTTCGTCTCCTTTCGTACATTTATTGTTATTATTATTATTATTATTATTATTATTATTATTATTATTATTATTATTATTATTAATATTGTTGTTTTTATTAGAATTAGCCGGCTATGTGGCGAAGGAGTAACGGATGCAATTCGTTATCCCGCATACCGTGTTCGAACCACAGCTGCGGGTGATTTGGCAGCAGACCACCTTGCGTTGGTTACCATACAAAGGTATGAGTGCCGATAATTCAGAAAGCAATGGTAAACAACTGAACGTAAACTTGCCAATAGTTCACAAACAGCAAAAATAATGCTGTGGTTGACTGCGATGTCCTGTAAAGGATATGTAACTAACTATTATTATTATTGTTGTTATGGCTGCTGTATTGCTCCTGTGGGAGCCTGCCGTGGAGGGCCCTGTGAATCATAAAACAGTATGTTTAAAATGTTAATTTTTCTTTTAGTAGCTATGTCTCCAGGCAACAGATATATAGGGTGTATTTTTAATGACTGTGCAGTGTTTGAAAATATTGCCAGTCCAAGTTAAGTATTTACCTATTATGTTGCATGTACTTTACAGACGGTGAATACAAAACTTGGACCGGCAATATTTTCAAACACCGCACAGTCATTAAAAATTCACCTTATATCTTATATTTAGACCCAGTCCACCACTGGCCCGGGGTGAGAATCTGCTGTCCTGTCTGGGGAACGAAGCTCGAGTCCGCTGGGTTTCCTCTGACTTTAATACGGCATTCGAGTTGGTGATTGCTCTCGCTCGCTTTAAACTCAATCGTAGTTCATACACACTATTTCTAGTGGTGCTGGACTAAATATTGCGAGTGGATTAGCTGTCCCTATTAGCAATGTCCCTCGCCATCAGATCATCAACCTACTCCGACTTCAGAGGTACTTGTAATTTATGTCTCCAAGTTAAGGACGACAGGTTGACATTTTAGTCCAATTGTCCGGTGTAGGGTTTGAACCCCTTACCTCGGCATCAACACACCAGATGTTTAAGAACACGCGTTCTTATCCATTTGGCCATGCTGATCACCTGCTGGGAGGGTTTAAGGACCACGGGCTAAAGGACATTTGCCTAATCTTTCGTCACTAAATGTACAGGTGAGGGTTCTTAACACCAATAGATTAAAAAAAAATACGTCGAAGGTCGAAGGACTGGTGATTGGGAAACATTTTAGAACAACGTGACAGCGACACGTATCCGCTATCGGTAAAGACATATCTATCATGTCACGTGGAAATCAATACTTATACTTTTCTCCTATTATCGTTAGTTCTCTCGCTCTCTCTCTCGCTCTCTCTCTCTCTCTCTCTCTCTCTCTCTCTCTCTCTCTCTCTCTCTCTCTCTCTCTCTCTCTCTCTCTCTCTCTCTCCCCCCCCCCACCCTAATTTATACACCTGACATCGCTAGTTTTTCCCTGTCATTTGAGTATATGAAATCGTTAGGTTTCCCCTTTCATTTGTACATCTACTATACTGGTCTCCTGCAGTTACATTTGTGAATAGAATGTTGATTCCCGTCTCCCGCTAAGCTAATACAAGTATCGGGACTGCGCTGTATAGATTTCTCGTTCGTTTATAGATTACTCTTCCCAATTGTGCTTTTCAAATGTCAGTATAGTTTTTAACAATAATAAATCAGCAATCTGAGAAATGTGACTAATAGCGCCAGTGGTTAATGACCACTGCTGGTGTTGTATTATGGTGCCGTTCTATGGCTCTATTTGTAAATCATAATATATCAGGTAAAGGAAACGTTACCACACTGTAGAGATTTATGGCCGTTTTGTAAATAGAATGATTTATGAAACAATTTGGGTGCTGTCATCACAAAACGATGAAAGCAGAAGACTGATCTCGGGGCACTGGATCGGACATCTAGCCCACTACTTCTACTATAGTACTGTCACCTGTAGGCCCAGGCTAGACCATCATGGCAGCGATCACTATACTCGCATTGGTCTAGTAAAATAATATATTAAGAATAAACAAAGAACAAGGGTGGACCCAGTGTCATCAGTAAAATAAATGTAAAAAGCCCAGCATTCACACAGTCACGAAAAACAAAAAGCGCTGCTTCAGTAGACACGGTGGAATGATTGGATAGAGAAGAATTGGTGGAACGATAGCACAGTGAAGAGATGGTGGTACGATTTGATAGAGAAACATTGGTGGAACGGCTCGTTAGAGAAGATATCGTGGGAAAATGCGATATAGAAGACATAGTGGAATGATGGGATACAGAAGATACGATTGAACTATACGTTAGGGAAGATATGATGGAATGATGGGATAGAGAAGATATGGTGTAATGATGGGATAGAGAAGATATGGTAGAATGATTGGATAGTGAAGATATGGTAGAATGATGGGATAGTGAAGATATGGTAGAATGATGGGATAGAGAAGATATTGTGGAATGGTGAGATAGGGAAGATATGGTGGAATGATGGGTTAGAGAAGATATGGTGGAATGATGGGACAGAGAAAATATGATGGAATGATGGGATACAGAAGATAGGATTGAACTATACGTTAGAGAAGATATGATGGAATGATGTGATAGAGAAGATATGGTGGAATGGTGACATAGGGAAGATATGGTGGAATGATGGGATAGAGAAGATATGGTGGAATGATGGGATAGAGAAGATATGGTGGAATGGTGAGATAGAGAAGATATGGTGGAATGGTGAGATAGAGAAGATATGGTGGAATGATGGGATAGAGAAGATATGGTGGAATGGTGAGATAGAGAAGATATTGTGGAATGATGGGCTAGAGAAGATGTAGTGGAGTGATGAGATAGAGAAGATATGGTGAAATGATGGGATAGAGATGATATAGTGGAACAGTAAGATAGAGAAGATTTGGTGGAGTGATGCGATAGAGAAGATATGGTGGAATGATAAGATAGAGAAGATATGGTGGAATTATGAGATAGAGAAGACATGGTGGAATAGTGCGATAAAGTTGAACTATGCGATAGAGAAGACTTCAAAGACTTGTAGTTAAGTCATCGGGAAAAAGTCAATAAATCCTCAAATTCTTTATGAAACTGCTGTATGAACAAGAGCAGAATATGAAGACCCGCCAGCTATGTTCAAGACATCACTCAACAGGTTAAAATCACAAAACTTTAAAGACCCTATCAAGATATGTGCAAATAAGAGTTACACAAGGTGTTCTGTTGCATATACAGGTCCGTAAATGGTACACCTAGAAGGCGAGGAGTTAGAGACTTGGAGGGCAAAGACCAGATCTACAAGATGAAAGATGACGAGAAAGGAATCATCTTATTGAAAGATATATGAAGCGAACCTGAGCATTAGGCCGCGACAAACGGGTAGATACAATAATTGTATTCATTGAATTATATACTGGAAAAAAAGAATTCGATGATCTTTGGTAGCTACCCACCATTTTCAGAGTTTTATTAAGACCTCAACATAACAAAAATAATGCATACAGATAAAATTACTATGGCGAAAGAAATATATGTTAATGAGAAAAAATTTGAGGCGGTGGAAAGTTTCGAATATCTCGGGTCATTGATTACTAACAATGGTAACACATTGACAACAATTAAAAGACGAATATCTATTGCTCTTCAAAGACTAAAGCAACTGAATAAATTGTGGAGTTGGACAGATAGAACTAAAAAAATTAGATTTTTAAGAGCATGCATCTTTCCCATTGGAATATATGCCTGTGAGGCCTGGGCACTTACTAAAACATGCTGAACAGTGCATAAATGCCTTTGAATATAAATGTTATAGACGGGTTCTAAAAATATCTTGGATAAAGAAGAGAAAAAATGCATCCATACTTCAAGGGCTGAATACTGAAGAAGGTTGGCTATTAAAGACGACAAAAACAAAGAAAATTTAAATGTTTTGGTCACTTGAAACGTCATGAAAGTTTGGAGAGAATAATATTGGAGGGGTATATGCCTGGGAAGAGAGGAAGAGGAAGGCCAAACAGAAGATGGGTGCAGGATGTGGCGGACGACCTCCAGATGGGTGTATCGGACGTGGGACATCTTGCTTATGGTCGAGAGGTTTTCCGGAAGGTTGTCATGGGAGCGAGGTTCTGCAAAGGACATGCTACTGAATGAATAAATGAATGAATGAATGAATGAATGAATGCATGAATGAATGAATGCATGAATGCATGAATGCATGAATGAATGAATGAAGACCTAAGACAAATCTGCAATTGGCCCTGATGAAATCAGATAGGACGACACTGAGTGACTACAATATGAATAACGAAGACACAAACAATAGATTGCACGATTTATTGCCTGGCATATTTCGCTGCATCTCGTCAGATACATACTGCAGAATTCACACAACATAAAGTAAAATAACTAGGTAAATCCTTCAAGCTGAAATATACACATGTTGGCACAGTAATGTCAATTGTCTACCAATTTTAAACTGACTAGCATGTCTTTCTGTTTGCACAAAGTTGGCTTGTGTAGATTGATCATTATGGCTTCAGCAAACTTTAACAAGCGAGTATTTTGTGTGTTAAACAACACGCGAAAGGCACTGTCTCTATCAATTGCATGGCCGCTTTCGAGCATATGCCTAGCAACTGATGAAGCGGGAAGCTTCCGGCGTGTCGGCCCCATAGGCTCCCCTCGCCTGTGTGCAGTATCTTGTCGACCCATTGAGGTATGTGTTCAGACACTCTTTTGTTCAACTGCCGCTCTATTCTGCCGATGCCTACATGTGAATTGGTACATATAATTGTTTTTGGCGTACAGGGGGACAGGCTCTTTTACTGCTGGGGTCGGAATCGGTGTGGTTCTGTACATAATGACTGGAGTTACAGCACAGAATGTTCGGCCTACTGCTGTACTGAGCCGGTCTTGTAGACGCTGCATTACGTCATCCCATCGAAAGGTTAGCTGGATGAATACTTTGAGTTTAGGGATGTAGTTTCGTCTGGTTTTGGTTTGGGCTGTTGGCAGTGGCGCTTTGTAAATCCTGTGGAGTACCCATTCAGGTTTTTGACATTCTTCAGAGTTTCAATTTCCCCTGTCAGTGTGTCCTGGGTGCATGTCTTCCTATCACGGTCAAACAGGGTCCGTCGTAAGCCCTGGACCGGTGTGAAGATCTGAAAATTTAAGCATTGGTCTGTCCATGTTTCTTTGCGGTACACCGATATTTGAATTGTGCCGTCTGCTCTACGTCTCAATAGAATATCTACAATATGACTACTAATATGTAAACCTACTTGACCTGTGTAAGAACTATAATGACAGCATTCGAGATACATCGTCCCCGAAGGTTGGCTACGCAGTTGTTTCATTTCAATAGCAACGTCTGGGAACAGCGAGGCTTGACCTGTCAGGGATTAGCTATATTTAACTCATTCAGTGGTGCCATGAGATGATTAATCGTCTTAAGCGTATCTGCAATGGATTTATATACATTAGTTTTCCATTTGTAAGCCCCTTTAATTTGATATACAATACAGCATGCATGCTGCCATATTAACAACTTCTAAATCATAACTGTGACACACCACTACTTCCCATTTTCTGCTATCCATTTTTGTTTGATCTAAACCTACTTTTTTTCGGTACTGAATCTGTTAACCTTGCTATACACAACGTCCTCTTCTCTGCCTGCCTGCCTGCTTGCCTGCCTGCCTGCCTGCCTGTC
Organism: Cepaea hortensis; assembly: GCA_963921405.1. Classification (NCBI taxonomy): domain Eukaryota; kingdom Metazoa; phylum Mollusca; class Gastropoda; order Stylommatophora; family Helicidae; genus Cepaea; species Cepaea hortensis. The sequence goes on along the minus strand of OY992878.1, from coordinate 59,387,494 downwards.
TGTCTGTCTGCCTGCCTGTCTGTCTGTCTGTCTGTCTGCCTGCCTGCCTGCCTGTCTGTCTGTCTGTCTGTCTGCCTGCCTGCCTGCCTGTCTATATATGTATTTGACCCGATGCACAACAGCCGTATGTCATAGTCAAACCAACAACGCTACTGATATGTATTATATTACTATCCTATTTGATTATTACAGCTATAGAAAGCTATCGATGAGTATAATTGAATTTTGCTATAATATAAATAATTACACGTGTTTTTGTAGATAGTAGATAAGTACATGTGTAGATAGTGGACAGGTGGAGTTGTTTAAAAAAAAATATTTTGTGTTCTCCCGCTTTGAACTCAAGCGCAGTCCATACACGTGCTAATACATCTAGTGCACTGGGCTGATTTACGCGTGTGATTAGCTTTCCCCATTATCAGTGTCCCTCGCCATCAAGAAAATCCACTCCAACGTCAGAGGTACTTGTAATTTACGTCCCCGAGACAAAGACAAGAAGTCAACATTTTAGTCCAACTGACCATTACAGTGGTTGTACCCGTCACCACGACATCAGCACACAGGATGTTTACGAACAAGCGCTTTTATCCATTTGGCCATGCTGACCGTCGCAGGTGGCATTTAATATCTCCAATCCTTGGGTAAAGACTCACTGTGGATGATCACGTGACAGGCCGTCAGATTTGAACCATCCCATCCCAGGTGAGACGTGCGGTCGAAAAAAGCTGAGAAACAGCTCACTCTGAGTTAGTTTGCTATCTACAGCCCCGATGAACACGTAATTCAAGCTTCAGCCGTTAACAGGTGATATCACTTACCAAATGTACAAAGGGACCAGGAACTTCTTTGGACTGCTCTTGTCCTAGGAGACCTGGGGGATTAGATAGAGTATAGCCTGAACCTACTACGACAGTTGTGAAAGCCAGATAGCACCGTGACACTTATAGTGTCGAGAGTTAAGACATTAGATATGCACATAAATTAAAATTCCATAAACTCTACATACCACAAGCATTAGTGTTCACGTATACCTTAGTCAGTGGAAAGTAATAGATGTCATCGACTGTTCATTTAACACTCAACTGGGTGTTGAACCTAATTTTCACGCCATCATTCATTTGATATCACTTTTCATATGATGACAGTTGCTTGCAAACAATTTTGCATCAGTATTTAAATCTCAAACGCCGCGGATTTCATGCCCACTAGAGAGAAGGACACAGCTGAGACCGATTTGGCAGCAGACCGCGTCGAACTGGGTCTTATGAATTAAGATCTAATATCTAAGATCTATTAATTCTGGGAATTATGAACTGCGTGGTTAGATGTGCAGTCGGGAAAATCTGACTACCAACCAACCAACCAACCAACCAACCAACCAACCAACCAACCAACCAACCAACCAACTTTATTTTCAAAGGGTTAAGAATTGGGTACTCAGGCCCGTATAACATTCTGCCCTTCTATCACTCTCCTTCTTGCATTATTTCATTCACACATCATTCAAGGCTAACAGAGAACAGCAACAATATAAAAGATATGCATTATATGCATATAGAAAGAATGGAAGATAATAGGGAAACAAAACTCGCTTACACTCAGGAAATAAATGACCGTAGACCCCGAGGTAGACCAAGAAGGCGGTGGAGAGATAATACATGTACAGACCTACAAGCACTTGGAATCAACGACTGGCAAGAGAAGGTCCACCAGAGAGACGAATGGAGACGGATTGTATTTGCAGCAAAGAACCTCAATGGCTCGGAACGCTGAAGAAGAAGAAGAAGAAGAGATGCATTATAAAGGCATGGGCAAAATGCGAACATCAAAACCACACGACTCACGGCCCAACGAACCAACTAGCTAACTAATTAAACTAAATAGTTAAATAACCAACCAACAACTAGCTAACTAATTAAATTTAATAACTAAATAACTAACTAACCAGTAAACCAGCCAACAAACTAAACAATCAACCAGCCAACCCACACACCAGCAACCCAGCAACCAACCAACTAACTAGCCATCCAACTAACTACCTAACTAAATAAAGATGCTAATTAAGTTAATGAAAAAGAGGCGTAATGTAAAAAAAAGAAATGTGAATACCCGAGGAACAACACAACCGGTTTCATTTAGGCGACACTAAATACATAAGCATCAATGATCCTCCAAAGTGTCAGTATCACAAAAGTTCATTCCAACATCCAACATTTCTGGGCACTATTTGTAGCGCAGTTGTTAGTTACGGACAAATAAACATACCTAGGGATTTCTGTATATTATTGTTGAAGCGGACAGTTCTTTTATGAAGTCGCCATTCATGATTGTTAACTTATGCTTAATAGATTTCACTGTTTTCATTTACTTACCGTCTAGGAGCTTTTTAGAAAAAAATGGATACGGAACCGTTGATTTGACAAAGTACTTCAAACAACACAGAAATAATGATGATCTCTGTTTGTGAACTGTAATGTTTGTCAGATCATCCGGACAATTGTTCCGGCCATCCTTCTGGCGGAACTCGTGTAGACGAGACCAGCAACCGTAGAATTACTCATTAGCAGAAGTAAATAAGTTGCCGCGTGCGTTCACTTCTTTCGACAACAATGAAGCATAGTTTACATTAGGTAAACCATATTGATTCGCAGTAATTTGTGATTTTTATAGAGCAAAATACAAAACAAATTTGTCATACATTTTGGTGTGTTAATTCCATTAAATTAGAATTAAACGTCAACACAATAGGTAGAACACTAGTGTCATTTAGTTGTGTAGTCTTCGCTTGTGTGACATTGATTTCCCAAGCGTCTTTCTGTAAAAAAAAAAGGTAATTTGAAAGTAATGAAGAACGGGAGTGTTGATGAACAGTTCCTTTCTTACAGTGTTTATATAGTGCCCTTGTTGGGGATTCGGAAACAGGGAGGAAGGCGGTAGGTAGCAGTAAACTTAATTTGAATAGGTCTACTGAATCTAAGTACAGTAAAGCATCGATTATCCGTCATCGTCCGGATCAGGGCTGTGACGGATAACCGAATAGACGGATAACAGAAATATTTTAATACATATGTACAGTAACGTGATCTTACTGCGGGCTTGTGACGAAAAAGAAAATAAAATCCTCTGGAAGTGAATAATACATGCATATTGTATTTAATTTTACAAAACGATCAATATAAACTTCAATATAATAGTAGTAAAGTACAGAATTGCATTTCAATGCGATAAACCTATGTTACTTTAAACTAATCTGTCATCTCTTTCTGTGTCTTTGAGGCTCGAGTTTTCTGCGCGGCGATGTTCCATATTTTAAGCAGAAGTAGGATCTGTGTTGCATTTACCCTCTCTTGCAATTCAAACCAGTAGAAGCACTTTGATAACATTGTTTTTGCTTTTGAGTGGTTAGTTGTAGGTTTTTGGTTTAGAACTGATCCTTCATCGTCATCAGTTTCGACTTTTTCAATGGTAGTTTCATCTTTCTTTAAAAGTATGATAATTTCAAGTTTCTCGTTAAAGCCTAGCACTAAACATTTCCGCTTTTAAGCCATTTTAAAACAATTTACAGAACAATAAAATCAAATAGATTAGGCCTTACCTTTTTAGGCCTATATATAAACTGCGAATTCGAAACACAGTTTAAAAATACAGAACAGTAGCACTATCGTAAAGTTATGCCGAAAAAGTTAATCAGGACACTATGAAAAATAACATTCATTCGAACAGAGGCTACTCAGTCACAACTGACACCAGTAAAAGTATGTAACACAATAGCGACTGGTCGGTGATGGATTTGTGACGTGCCAGATCAAGCTCAACTCCTCCGCCACCAACAATTAGTCACTTCCGCCATCTTACAGTACAGCCACTTCAAGCCTTATACAGTAGAGTGTAAAAGTAATCCGTGGACAGTTTTACAGATGTCTGTTTCTTTGTTGATACTCACGAATTTTGCTTTTAGACGATGTCGGATAACAGATACTGACAGCTGAACACGTGACGGTTAATCGAAGTTTCAGTGTATATTCAAATAGCGCCACAGTTGGCTGTCTTCCTGTGGTCTCTACCTCCACCACCACCACCACCTCCTCCTCCTTCTCCTACCTTCAGGCGTCAATATGACTAAATACAAAGAAAGCAGCAGTCAACTTAAGCTTGTTAATATCCCCATAGAGACTTTTCTTCGGTATATTTGTGCTGTTGCTTTGCTGTGCGTTTAAACAAAATATATTTATCTGGCCCTGTTTGTTTAGCTGTGTATATTTCTTTACATTTGTGTACCTTAGTTAGTTAGTTAGTTAGTTAGTTAGTTAGTTAGTTGGTTGGTTTGGTTGGTTGGTTGGTTAGTTAGTTAGTTAGGTAGTTAGATAGTTAGATAGTTAGTTAGTTAGTTAGTTAGTTAGTTAGTTAGATAGTTAGTTAGTTAGTTAGTTAGTTAGTTAGTTAGGTAGTTAGATATTTAGTTAGTTAGTTAGTTAGTTAGTTAGTTAGTTAGTTAGTTAGTTAGTTAGTTAGTTAGTTAGTCGACAGATCATCATAATTGCGCATCGGAACATTAAGTCCATAAGTGCTCGGATCGCCTCCTCGGCAAATCCCGCAGCGTGTAGCGGCTAACGACACCAGTTCTGTGTTGATTTATCAATCTTCTTTGGCTTCCTGCGTAGTGTTTTTGTTTGGCCACCCCTCTTTTAATTTGCTGTTCTCGCAGTCAGACCATGGCTGTAGATTCACAGTCATCACTTTGTTCTCGCAAAAGTCTTACATCTTGTACTGCATTCAGAATGTCAGCCTGGTCCATGGCGCGTCCGCCCTCCACAGTAGCCTTACCTGCGAGCTTGTCAGCTCGCTCATTTCCTTGAACTCCTGCATGCCCTGGCACGAAGATGAAACCAATCTTTGCCAGTCGAGACCGCTTCAGAGACAGCAACCACGCTCTTCGGATCCACCCCATCTCTATCCTCTTGAGCATGCTAATTGAGTCGCTAAGGAAACATGCCCACGTGAATGTCTGTGTCTCGAGCCATGTTATTGCTTTACTTACTGCCATGACTTCCATAGCCAGGCTACTTGTGGTCTCAACAAAAGCACCAGAGTCCTCCCCATTTGTGTACCTGCCTCGATGTAAATCCATGAATCTCTCTATATGTTTTTGTTTCTATCTGCTGCTCTCTATTTATCTGGGCGTCTTTGTTTACAATCTATACTTAGGGGGAGGGGGAGAGGCGGTCTCCGTAGCTAAGTGATTAAGCCACCTGCCTCGATCTCCTAAGGTCACGGGTTCCATACTAGACTCAGTCATTAGGTTCACGAGTGTACTTTTCTCGGAGGCTCTTGGGGGTCGTTGCTGAAGCTACGGAGTTCCTTAATTTTGTGACGCTTTTGGCGGGCCACCCTACAGAAAGAGACCGAGTCATATGGGATATAACCCGGCGCACTGAAGTCGATCAACTCGTCTTTATCTACTCATGTATTTCTGCTTCACTCAATATCTCTGTATTTTGTATATCCTGATATCTCTATCTGGTTTTCCCTATATCTTTGTATCTGTCACGTGCCTTGTGTCTTCGTATATATCTGCTTCTGTCTATATAATTGTGTATCTGTATATGTCTTGCACTGTCTCATATCTATCTGAATCTTCTTGTATATTTGTGTATCTGTAAGCATGTACTACTCTGCATGTCTCGTATGTCAGTATATATCTGCTTCTGTCTATATCATTGTGCCTCTCTGTATGCATTGCATTGACTCATATCTATCTGTATCTCCTTGCATATCTGTGTATCTCTAAGTATCAACTCCTCTGCATGCCTGGTATATTCATATATCTATCACAGCCTGAAACGAGTACCAGGAAATGTCTCTAAAACGACCAGGCCCAGGCTTTGTATTCGTGGACTCACATACTTGTTTATCTGTCCACAGCTTGGCATAGTCATGATTGACCCATCTATCCTCACGGTGTTTACGTGTAATATTTGTATAGTTTGAATAACGAAGACACAAACCATATATAGTACCATTTATTGCCTGGCACATCTTGCTGCATCTCGTCAGGTACTTACTGCAGATGTCACACAACGTAGAGTAAAATAATTATGCTAGATTCATCGTTCAAGTTGAAAAAGCTTTCAAGCGTTATTGAAATTCACTACGGGAAAACATTGTTTTGATTTGTATAGTTATGAAAAGTGGTCAGTTAAGGATCCTTTTACACACCTTATGTCGCATTGGACATTTGATGCTTGACCTACATTTGGTTTAATCGGCAGTTGGTGTGTGAAGTGGTCAGTATCACCTCGGTCGCTTTTACTTTCCAAGACATCTCCTGGCCCCACTGTAAGCTGCGTTGACCTGGGAGTCGAGGTTGATTTTTTAAATTTGAATTGGCCCAGATGCGAATCGAACTCATGATAATCGGACCGACAACCGAGCGTCTAATCACTACGCCAACAAGGCTTCCTGCTTTCTGGTAAATTGACATTGGCACCTTGCCGTCTTGACAGACGATAGTTTGTGCTTTAAAAAGGCATAATAACTTTTAACTATGGCGGTAGCGAGTGTGACTGATAAGGCCAATTTGCGCTGTAAATGTCCGTTCACAGTGGGTGCATGTGAACACGTGGTCATTTCCACCATCATGCACCATCTTACGTCTCAAACGCTTGGTGTGTGACTTTTCTGCAATAATTTTCTCCTTTGACTTTATTCCATTTCTGATATTTGCCCTCCATGCAACACGTTCAGCGGCGACTTGCTCCCAATGTGCATTATCAATGCCTGTATCAATCATGTCCCGCTTACACACATCTTTGTATCGTAGTAGAGGCCGACCCTGAGATCTCTTACCCATCTGTAATTCACCAAAAAAGATATCCTTTGGTATTCTACCATCATCCATCCGCCTAAGATGTCCTATCCATCTAAGTCTACGAAGACTTAGCATGGAATAAACTGTCACACAACCTGATCTTTCCAATACTTCAGTATTTGTGATTTTGTCTTGCCACTTAATACCAAGAATTCTTCGCAGACACCGCATATGAAAGCTGTTTAAATTGTTCTCTTGGTGTGAGTAAGTTGTCCAGGTTTCACTGCCATAGAGAAGAGTACTAAGGACACAGGCTTGATAGACAAGGACTTTTGTTTTGGCAGTAAGCTTCCTGTTCTCTCAGACTCTTTTTCTTAACCTGTTCATTGTTGTTGCTGCCTTACCAATCCGGATGTTGATTTCCTGATCTAGGGATAATTTGCTATTTACCACCGATCCTAGATATGTAAAATGGTCTACTATCTCTAGTTCGGCGTCGTCAATAAAGATTGATGGTACCCCATGTGCACCTTGTGACATAATCTGTGTCTTCTTTTTGCTAATTGTTAAACCAAATTCAGAACAAGCATTGGAGAATGCAGATAGTAGACATTGCAATTCTTCCTCAGAGTGGGTCGTAACTGCAGCATCATCTGCAAAAAGCAACTCTCTGATCAGTACCCTCCTAATTTTGTTCTTAGCCTTCAATCTCTGAGCATTGTAGAGGCCGCCATCTGAGCGTGAGTGAATGTATATACCACCATCCTGATCACGAAATGCATATTTCAGTAGAAGTGAAAAGTATATTCCAAAGAGGGTGGGAGCTAGTACACAACCTTGCTTAACTCCACTCTTGATTTCAAATTCTTCAGAAGTTGCACCATCAAACTTGATTATACCCTTCATGCCTGTGTGGAACGATTCCACAATGGACAGAAGAGTTGGTGGGCAGCCAATCTTCTTTAGTGCCTTGAACAGACCCTCACGACTGACCAAATCAAATGCCTTTGTGAGGTCGATGAAGGCAATAAACAGTGGTTGATTCTGTTCACGGCATTTTTCTTGCATTTGTCGCAATGAGAATATCATATCAGTGGTAGACCGGTTCTGTCGAAAGCCACACTGTGATTCGGGGTAGACTTGATCTCCTAGGACTTGAAGTCTGCGCAGAACAATTCTGGCAAATACTTTTCCAACAATACACAGAAGTGAGATACCCCTATAGTTGTTGCAGTCGCTCCGATCGCCCTTGTTCTTGTATAGTGTTATGATGCTTGAATCTTTGAAATCCTGTGGGACTTGTCCTTCACGCCAGCATAGCTCTATTAGCTGGTGGATCTGTATAGTGAGTGTGTCTTGCCCACTCCTGATAACCTCTATTGGAATCCCATCCTTACCTGGAGCCTTGCCAGATGCAAGTTCATTTATAGCACACTTAACTTCTGTTATGGTGGGAAGTGTGTCCAGGTGGTCAAGAGTTGGTCTCTATGGCGTTGAGGGCATTATCCGCTAGTTTGGTCTCACTTGAGTAAAGCTCCAAATAGTGCTCTACCCATCTGTCCATCTGCTGTTTCTTATCAGTGATGACTTCTCCAGTCAAGGTTTTCAATGGTGCACTTCTTTTGATCACTGGACCACAGGCTTTCTTTATTCCTTCATACATGCTTCTTATGTCTCCCTTATCACTTGCGATTTGAATGGACTCACATAACTTGATCCAATAATCATTTGCACACTGCCTGGCAGCCTTTTGCACATCCTTCCTAGCTTGCCTTAGCTCACTCAGAGTGTTACGCGTTGGTCTTTCCTTGTTTCTTAAGAGAGCTTTCTTCTTCTTATCAATCAAGGGCTGCAGAGTCTCGCTGTTGGCCGCAAACCAGTCCTGCCTCTTATGATCCACAGTGCCGTAAACCTTTACGGCAGTTTTACAAAGAGTTTCCTTAAGTTTATTCCATTTATCATTTACTGTACAATTTTCTGGTGTATCAGTGAAAGCGTCTTCAAGTTGCTGTTGAAACTGAAAGCACTTTTCAGGATCATGAGTGTTAATAATATTAATCCTGGGGCTAGATTTGTGTTTAGCTGTGTAGATTCTCTTTGGTCTCAGTCTAACCCTTGCAACAACCAAAGAATGATCCGTATCACAGTCAGCACTGTGGTAACTACGAGTCAATGATATATGGTTCAGATGTTGTCTCCGTGTGATGATGAAGTCCAGCTGGTGCCAATGGCCGGATCTTGGATGTTTCCATTTGACCTTATGCATCTCTTTTGTTTTAAAAAAAGAGTTTGTAATACATAGGTCATTACTGGTGCAATGCTCCAGCAGCCTTTGCCCATTTTCATTCATGCGACCGATGTTGTATTTTCCAAGGCACACTGGCCATGAACTCGAGTCCTTGCCCACACGAGCATTTAAATCACCGAGCATATAAATGTAGTTGGATTTTGGAACTGCCTTGATCACAGAGTCTAACTCCTCATAGAACAAATCCTTCACATCATCAGAGGAATCGAGTGTCGGTGCATATGCAGTAATAATGGTGGCAAACCCACAAGAGGTTGCCAAGCGCAGGGATAATAGTCTTTCATTTCCTCCTGCTGGAATTTCAATCATTCCCAGTAGCGAATTCTTCACTGCAAAGCCCACACCGTGTTGCCTTTTGTCTGCCTGCCCTTTACCCTTCCAGAAAAAGGTGTAGTTGTTTTCCCTGAGTGACCCTTCCTCAGCGAGGCGAGTCTCCTGCAGGCCAGCAATATCAATGTTAAGACGATTGAGTTCGGCATCAATCACAGCCGTTTTTCTCACATCGTCAATATTGGTCAAGTCAGTGGAAAATCCTGGACACATGGTTCTCACGTTCCAGGTTGCAAGCCGTAGCTTGAGGTTTCTATTTATATTTTTGTTTGTACCTGGTGCATTGGTTTTACAGCTTGCGATTCAGATTTTGTCCTAGCCCCAAGCACCCTTTGAAGCAGGCAGGCTGTGGCGGATCAGCACCCAATTGGCGGGGGGCTGCCCAGCTTGAGGCGGGCGGTAGCTGATCAGTGACACCTATAGGTGTCTCCCACCGTCAGAGGCAACGCGTGGCGCCCCATGTCTACGCCAACTGACAAGGACTTATAACCCGTAACAGTTGCCTCTCGCTTTGATTCCGAGACCAGTTAAGACCAGGGATGGAGTTATTGCCTCTCCATAGCACAAAGCCTGGGCTAAAATATAGAGATCATGTGTTGCCCATGCAGCATGATCCCTCTCTCGGCCTGCCTAGTTCACTCCAGAGGAAAGGTAACACCCCTACATCTGGAACAAGACAAGCTGCAGAAGCTGCCGGATCAGCAAAGCAATGCTCTAACTGTCCGCCTGTCGGAGCTTCGATCCTAGACCAGTCGCCAACCAAGGCTTAGGGCCTGGTCTGCCCTGCCATGACAATTTTGTCTTTAGCTTGCATTTCCTCGCACCAGGGTAAGGCTTGTACCCTCCCAATTGCGCTCTTCCGCCCGAAGCCGTTGGCACAATGTGGGGTGTCGGGTTTGGTAAGCGCCGCCCAACGTTCGGCGCTAACAGAAACCAGGTAGTACCGTCTACTGTTATACGGTAGCTCAGTCATATCTGACTAAGACCTGAGTGAACTGGTAAATTGACATTGTGAATTATCTACGGTAGATAATGTTTGGAAGAAAAGTGGCAGGGGGGTAGAGCATTAGACGATGTGTTTGTCCAATTCTTCATGACTTAATCCTTGGAAAATATAGAATATTCATTAGCTCGCTGTTTCTTTCTTTCGTTCGTTCGTTCCGAGTATTTATCTGACTCTCTAAAATGCAAACGAAGCCTAACGACACAGAAGGCTATGGTGGTTACGCACATGCAACAGAGACTACTTTTCGCATTGTTTAGCCATCGTATTCCCCCCCCCCCCCCCCCCCCTCAGTAATTGCTTATGGACTGGGTATTTTAATATTATCTGCTTCATTGTGTGAGAAACTGGAACGAAAAACAGAATAAAGAAATGAGAACTGTCTTGGGTTGTACACGAAACACCACCACGATAACGCTGAGACGTATGCTGGGGATTACGTCGGTGAAGTCTAGACTCGTGTTAGCATTGGCCTAGGCCTACACGCGAGTCACTAACGATAACAGACATTCAGTACACGATAACATAAATGGCATCCACAGAAGACGGATACAGAGAGGAAGGTCAATGATGGCACAAGAAGAATATAATATCGATAAGGTTGTCTTAGGAAAATCAATGTCAGAATTGGCTGAATGGATAAGAGTGCGCATTCTTAAACATCCGGTGTGCTGATGCAGACGTAGCCGGTTCAAGGTCAATCCTTACACGGGTCAGCAGGGCTAAAATGTTGACTTCTCGTTATTGACTTAAGGACGTAAATTACAAGTATTTCAGAAGTCGGGATGGGTTTGCCTGATCGTCTGGTAATAGGGAAAGCTAGCACAGACGCAAAACTCAGTCCAATGCATTAGAAGTATTTGCAGCATGTAATGGACTGCGCTTGAGTTCAAAGAGGGCGAACGCAAAATAAAAAAAAATCTATATGAAATAAATACGCAGTAAACATAAATGGAATGATAGCGGTAGAAACAGGAAAAGTTTTCCACAGGCTACTATAACTGGGCAGATAATGTGGAGATTGGTGTCACAGAGTGGCAAAGTTGGAAGTACAAAAGCTAAATGCCGCTCATCATTATCAGAGTCCCAGGAGTATGAAAGAGAGGACATATGGCAGGGACAGGACATAGGTACAGCATGGGTAGAGTAGACAGGACTATACACCCATTAATAAACAGGACACGGGGTTTATAGACAGGACAGTGTCCATGAATGACAGCCCAACCTTGGATTGGACGACCTGAGACACCAGCCATCAACAGACGGTTGAAGGCAGGACGATATCCAGAATACCGAGACATCCTACTTAGCACGATTATTACGATCGACACGAGGTCAAGTACCACGTGACCACAGATCGAGGGAAGAAACGGACAGACTGGATTAGACTATGGTTGAGGAAGGATGTGTTTATATATTTGTGAGAGAGAGAGAGAGTGTACTGAATACCTGACACGAGAGCTTGCTTATGCTGAGAGAGTGAGGCATTGAATAGCCTCTGCGCTAGTATGTGAGATAACCTGTGATACAAGGGCGCACGAGTGCATTGCTGAGTATTGTATTGTATTTCGCCATAAATTGTCATAAACGTAACTTGTGATTAACGTAGAACATACTCACGTTAATAAATATCTATACATGTACACTGTGTTGACAGGTTATTCTGATGTATCAATTTCTGTCATAACCAAGACTAACGAGTGACTGAAACGCTGACAATCATCATCATGTGCCGTGTCGGTAAGCATGGGCGGTCATGTTTTGCCATCTCACTCGATCACCAGAGTCGTGGATCAGTTCAGTATTCTTGATTCTACAGTACAACGTGGCCAGGCCATCAAGGAATTTACTTCTCTGTCCTCCCCTTGTTCTCTTCCGCTCGATATTGCCAGTTATAACCAAGTTCTCTAATTTATTTCTTCTCATAACGCGACCAAAACATTTTGACTGTTTACATCTAATTTCTCTAATCAGTTTACGGTTTTCATTCGTTTCTTGTAGGACTTGGTCATTGGTTTTTCTGTCTGTCCATGGTATTCTTTGCATTTTCCTCAGAAACCACATTTGCAGAGGCATCAAATGTTTTTTTTAAGCTCGTCTGCTCATTGTCCACGTTTCAAATCCATACAAAAGCACAGATTCATTGTAGCACCTCAGCACTCTTTTTCTCGTTGCAAATGACATCTTTTTATTGGTCAGTATGTTTTTCATCTTGCAAAAGGCTGCCTTCGCTATGGCAATTCTTGTTCTAATCTCTTCAAGGCATCTTCCATCAGATGTTACGACTGTTCCGAGATAATTGTACTGATTCACTTGTTTAAGAATATTCTCATTTACTTGTATATTACATTGTGGTATTTCCTTCTTCTTAGTGACGACCATAATCTGTGTCTTCTAACAATTAATTCTAACCCAAGTTGCTCGCTGTGTGCAAAAATCACATCTACTAAATGTTCCCGATCCTGCTCATTGTCTGCAGTCAATAAAGTATCATCGTCATATCTAATGTAATTTATGTTATGTCCCCAAATAATGATTCCTTTCATATCGTTAACATTTATGAATATATTTTCAATATACATTGAAAAAAAGATTTGGAGACATTACACATCCCTGTCTCACACCTCTCTTAATAGGCTGATATTGACCTACTTCATTATCAATCTTTGTGGCAGCTTGTTGTTTCCGCTAGAGATGGACCATTTATACATACAGATAGTTATGTGAAGTGTGGAGATGGCGGTGGCTGCAATCTCTGAAGCTCTGAAGTGGGTAACAGATACTCGAGTCACAAAAGTAAGCGTGTTGTCTGATTTTTCAGTCTGTATAATGTAAAGTTCAAGACAGAACTATGTGGCGTTGAGTTGATACCAAACACAGGTAAGTCTCTGCTGGTCAAAAAAGCCGATAGAACAGAGCCACGGCAGTATTGCGCCACATTTCAGCCCACTGTACACAAATCTGATATTACTGGACGTCTACGGGACAGGTACGCAGAAGAGGAAAGAGGAAAGATGACGTATAACAACCGCCAAGGTAGATATCTGAAATCGCAAACGCCTAGTCGGAAAAACTAAATGCCAATAAAGAATGGGAGAAATATATAAAGTAGCCCAGACTGTTTGATGTGCAGAAACAAGTTATGAAATTAAGAAAATACAAACTCATTGATCACTTCAAGCAAACTGCAAAGGAATCTAAGCATACCATGTGAGATAAATTTTGTAGCTATGTAGGGTATGACAATTCTAGGAAACAATTCTGGCTCTCAACATGAGAAAGAATGGCGACAAACGAATATGTACTAAGCCAGAGCTGAAGATGGACAATAGGGTGACACCACAAATAGACGAAGAAAAAAGGAGAGGCCCTCCCACATAATTCCACCCTCAGACCGAGAAAAATTAGAGCAGTGATTCTGAACCAGGTGGAATCCACCCCCAAGGGGTGAATTTGAAGGTTTCCAGGGAGGGGGTAGGGAGGGGATTAAGACCACAGATTGGCAGACTCAAACTGGCTTCAGGACCACACACAACGTAATGTGAATCGGTCCACTCTACTGAGAGGTCTTGCTGGGCTTTCTCTTCGCTAGCTTGTGTGTTTTGGTTTTTAGTATGTTTTTTTTTGGTATCGAACTTACATTGTGTGGTGACTCAATGCAAAGTGCGCATGCGTGCGCCTCTTTAGCTCACATTAGTGAGCGCTTTTCCCCTTCCCCTAACTCCTTTTCTTCGAGCGCCCTTCCTCCGCGCTCTGCAGCGATCGTCTTCCATTCTTGAATTATGTGTGATCATCGATTACAGTTTAAACTTTAACATACAACAAAGAAGTCTTGTCTTGGAAAGACAGACGTTCTCTCTCTGCAGTCTTCAGCAACTACCGGTAAGACCTTGGCTGCGGTGCTTCTCTAGTTTCTATGGTATTAACATGAACCATTATCTCCCAAATATGTGCATTTAAAAAAAATATCTATTTGTGTCACCGGCACTATCTACTTCTGACGATAGTGGCTTTTAGCGTTCTGAATTAATTTAAGAAGAAGTACTGACGAATAGTTCCCAAATTAAGAAGAACTGTACATGTATTCACGTTAAGAAGCCACCAATTCAAGAAAGGCAGCAAATCGCAACTGAGAACCTCCATTTTGCCATCATCCAAATCTCGAATGTCGCTGAAGAACAGCGCCCGACTCGTGCATGAGATGCCTTTCATTTTCGTTTTGGCGTGTGCCCAAGTCCTTCAGCTGCTTATGTGCGCACAACAGCATGGGTCCTCTGGCTGAACAACATTTCTGGAATGATTAACAAAATCGTGTAAGAATTCAACTTTGCTGTTTCGTAATTCGAGATAAGATCGCCAGTCATCACTTATGATGTGAGTTCTCAGGTCGGTATGGGCTTCGATGATCGGTAGCAATGTACTCGTAATGAAAGTGCGTTCAGGTGGAAAATACACCTTTCCTAAATTTGTGACGCTGAAACTCATGATCACCTTACTTCTCGATGCCAGCCATATTGTGGAATATATCAAATGAATAAATATTGCTCTTTTTTATGTGTCAAAATATTTTATTTATAATTGTTCTTGACCCTTTACTTTTATATTCATATAATTACAAAAAAAAAAAAAAAAAAGAACGTATGATCATTCATATATTCAGCATGGATTCACATTTATCGTCATTAACGGAGAAGAACGACTTTAATGTATTATTTGTGGTAAAGGTTTGTCAATTGGTTCTATGAAACCGATAAAGTTGAAACAGCAGTTATTGAAAGTTCATCCTCAACACAAGGACAAAGACAAAATCTCTTTTGAACATCTTGGGAATGCTGTCGAAAGAATGAGACTGGATTTAACAGGGGCTTTCCAAGAAAGAAACCAAAAGGTTACTGAAGCTTCCTATATCGTAACACTAGAGATAGCGAAGCAGAAAACAATCCCATATACAAATGATCAAACCATATTGTTTCAAGATGGTGGAAATTGTGTTGGGAAATGGATCACTTGCAGCGGTTTCACTATCAAACGATACTGTTCAAAGGAGGATCAGCGATATGGCCACTGACATCAAGGATAATGTTGTGCAAGGGATCAAGTCTGCAGCATTTGGGCTCTATTCAACTCAAATTGAAGAATCAACTGATGTGGCTTCGTGATCTCAGTTGATGGTGTTTCCAAGGTGTGTGCATTCAGGATCATTTAAAGTAGAGCTTCTTTTTTGTTCTCCTCTTGAAACAACTACCAAGGCCTCTGATAATTTGGGAAAAGGTTTCATCATTCCTTGAATCAAAAAATCTTTTATGGAATCATATGTGTGGGTGCCGTACATATGGAGCACCAGCTACGTTGGAGACCAAATCATGATTTCAATTTAGTGTGAAGAAACATGCCCCAAAAGTGAAAGGCATTCATTGCATGATTCATCGTCAGGCACAGGCCTCCAAAACACTTCCAGCTCCATTTGGGGAAGGTTTTGGATCAAACCGTTAAGATAATGAATTTTGTAAAAGGAGGAGCTCTCAACTCACGGCTTTTCAAGCAGTTATTTGACATAGATGCAGGCCACCATTTGCTTCTTTTCCACACAAATGTTTTGATGGCTGTCAAGAGGAAATGTAACTGCGCGAGTATATGAGTTGAAATTATTTGTTGAAGTTCAGGGTAAGATGGAAGTTTTTAGCTGGCTGGATAATGAAGAATGAATCATGTGCCTTGCCTATTTAGTTGATATTTCTGAGTAGCTGAAAAATCTCATCCTAAATCTTCAGATGCAATGAAGGAATACACATATCATACAATTTGTGAATGCCTTGACAGCTTTTATGGGCAAGCTGGAAAATTGAATAAAGTCTCAAAAGTCGAGAGGTTCGACTTCATTGCACCGGGTTTTATCCAATATGCTCGGTCTCTTTCTGCAGGGTGTCCTGCTGAAAGTGTTGCACAAACCACGAGCTCAGTAGCTCCAGCGACCACCCCAGGAGTCTCCGTGAAAAATGCACTCGTGAACCGAAAGACGTAGCCGAGAATCGAACCCACAACCTTCGGAGCGTGATACAAAAGGCTTGGCCATCTCGCCACAGAAAATAAAGATCAATATGAAAAATGTTGCAATGTTTGAGAAGCTGTTATTCGTTCTTGTTGTTGATGTTAAAGACCAAATACTTCTACAATTTGCACAAAATGAAATTTTGCAGCATTTGACAGCGCTAGAAGATGAATTTGAGCGATATTTTCCTGAACTTAGTGTTGGTTAGTTGGATTTGGTGCGAAACCCATTCAAGTTATCAGTAGGAGACGTTTCCGATGATTGTCAAGATGAATTTCTGAAGCAGAAAACTGAATCGGGAGCAAGAGATGTATTCGATGAGAAACCAATCACGGAAGTTTGGCTGGTGATGTGCGACTCCTACCAAAAAGTGGCAGAAAGAGCAATCCGTGCATTTCTTTCATTTGTGTCATCATATCTTTGTGAAACCTGGAGTACAACGAAAGGAGACAAAGCCTTGTTACAAACCTTTGAGAACAAAATTTTAAGACGCATCTTTGGACCCATTAGGGATACACAAAGTGGAGAGTGGAAAAGAAGAAGTAACAAAGACATTTATGATCAGTTTAAGTCCCCGCTAATCACTGGTATCATGAAGGCTAATAGACTACAATGGCTGGGGCATATAGAAAGAATGGAAGATAATAGGGAAACAAAACTCGCTTACACTCAGGAAATAAATGACCGTAGACCCCGAGGTAGACCAAGAAGACGGTGGAGAGATAATACATGTACAGACCTACAAGCACTTGGAATCAACGACTGGCAAGAGAAGGTCCACCAGAGAGACGAATGGAGACGGATTGTATTTGCAGCAAAGAACCTCAATGGCTCGGAAAGCTGAAGAAGAAGAAGAAGAAGAAGAATATCTTTGTGAGTCAGGCTTTTTAGCTCTGTTGGAAATTAAAACGAAACGACGTAATAGAGTATCTGTTGAAAATGATCTCCGTTGTGCCCTTTCAAGCACTCCTCCGCGTATTTCAGAATTTCTGAGGGAAAAACAATCACAATGTTCTCATTGATTACAATCTTCGTTTAAATGAAGTTAGTTACAAATCTACAATATCCTGGTTTTCTATTGAGCGTGCATTTTGTTTGATGAAGCACAATTTTTTTGTATTCTGGTGTCGTGATAAGTTACAATTCTTTGACGTTTTAACTGTTTGTTTATTTTTGTATGATTAATTTCGTGTGTTAATAACATATTGTGAATATAAAAAATGATTTTATTTAAGTGTTAATGTCCTTCAGTTTATTACTTTGCCATTAAATGTATAAACCTACACTATAAAATTAATATATGTATGTAAAGGTCATGTACAAATATGGAAGAAAATAAGGATTTACAGTATTATAGGCATGTTATTTTGAATGCACCTTTGAGACTGACAATTTGGAAAGGAGGGATTTGACATTCTGACATATGGTGAAAGAGTACATGGGCAGGGGAAAAAAACAAAGCTAGAACCACTGAACTAGAGGAAAGGGATGAAACAGTCAGTACACGGCGAGCATGTGACTAAAGTAATCGCAGAAGACAAGAAGTACATGTCAGCGGCAGACATCAAAGCTAAGCTGAAGACATGCCCGGACCCAGCTTCAGGGCCAGATGGCGATAGATAGAGTGACGTAAATGGCCTAGCTTGTAGACATAGAATTATCCAGAGTATTCAACTAAAGCATCTAAACCGGCACTGTCCTTGATGACAGGCCACATTTCAGTTCGCTGTATACACGTCTGATGTTACAGGGCGTCCGTGGGACAGGTACGCGGGTGAAGAGGAAAGCTGACGTACAACAACCACCATGATGGATATATGAAGTCGCTCCACTGCTACCTCAGACGTCATTATATTCCTGGGAAATATACCAGGATAAACGCCCTCCGAATCATCTCCCTGTAGAATACCACAGGAAAACTAATGGAACAAAATAGTAGCCAGAAGGGCGGAATCGAATGGTGTACTGACCTCTACTGTGCACTCCTACCGTCCACTGAAGCACATCTGCTGCGATGCCGCTGTATTCGCATGGGGGTTTCCAAAACGGGATGGAAGCGTCTGCTGCTGCCATTGACTCAGAAGATGCACACAGCAGCATCGTATAGAGCATGATCATGAGATTGCTGCAGAGCATACACTTCGGACCAAACTTTGTCAACTGGATTAATGTAGCTCTATTAGAAAGGACATTGTCATTGCGAAGCGGTGCATGACACCTCAAAACCTCAGTATATCTCAATGGATCTACTCCAGGTATCACTGTTGTCGCAGGTTCTTATCATTGTGTATACATACATACAGCAGGCGTCACCAGTGCACAGACAATTGGTCTCGGCAGGAAAATTGCTTACTGAGACGTCTGCCGTCAAGGGGGAAAAAAACAGCCTTGCGATCAGGGCAGCGGTACAACCTGAACTAGACAGACTCGTATGCGCGCGCGCGCACACACACACATACACACACACACATACACACACACGCACATACACATATATATTATATATATATCGCAAGGTGCAAGATGAATAAGATGAAGATGAAGATGAAGAAGATGACTGGTTGATGGAAGCGACAGCTGACTGGCAAGCTTGTAAAAACTGATCATGGGTTAAATACATATATACCCCTCATCCCATCCATTGTCCCCGATTGCACTATTTCACTGTATGCTGGTTTACAATTTTCTTTATAACCATTATAACATTTCAGTGTCTCCTACTGCAGTGTTCAATTGTCTTCCGCTGACATTCATTTGTCTCCCATGATACCACTCTACCATCTCTCATTCTACGAATACATTGTTTCCATTCGCGCATTCAGTGTCTCCCATTATGCCATTTCATTATCCCCCGTTGTACTGTTTAATTATTTCCTATCGTGTCAGTTCATTGTGGCCCACTGCACACGCGATTTTATTTGGGCACTTTAAACGTCCTCGAGTAACGCTGATGAGCATTTTATTGGTATGGATTGTCTGATTCTTCAGATTCTGGGGAAGTGTAGTTTTACACTTCAAATTAAAGAACAGTGTATTCAGAAGAGATGAGAAGACATGTTTTCTTGGTATATTCATTGCGATAAAATGATAAATGTTTGCATATCCTTTACAGGACATTGCAGTCAACATCAGCATCTTTCATCTGATTGTTGATTTCTAGGCAAGATTACGCTCAGTAGTTTGCCATTGTTTCTGAGAGGCCGGCTCACATACCCCGTAAGTTACCGACGCGATTCGAACCACTGCTGATTCTCACTTACGTCACGTTACTTACGAGAGTATACGAGATTACGGAGAAAAGTCGCTAACCTCTAGGCCAGGAAGCCGGCGACGGACAGAGGGAATTACAGTCCATGGGAATCTCGATATATAAAGCCCAAAGACGGGTACTCTCTCGCTTTTTATGCTTCGACACGACACCACAAGGTATGAGGGGAGCCAGATGAGATGACAAGATTCATTAACACATATTTTATTTTACGCTCCCTCGCTTTGTACTAAAACGTAGTCCATACATATTGCTTCTAGTAGCACTAGACTGAATTTTGTGTGTGGATTAGCTTTTACCTATTACCAGTGTCCTTCGTGATTAGGAGAACCCACTCCGACTTCAGAGGTTCTTGTAATTTACGTCCCAAAGTCAAGGACGAGAAGTCAAAATTTAGTACAACTGTCCGATGTAAGGATTGAACCATTTACCTCGGTATCTGCACATCGGATATTTTAGAACACGAGTTCTTATTCATTCGGCCGTTCTGACCTCCCATTAATGCATATTAATAAATGAACTACCCTTTTTACATGCCTTTTTCGGTACATGGTGCCAGCTGGACAGGAAAGGAAAAGGCACCGGAGGACATCAATGTGTGGGAACTAGATGATAACATAGATGATGACTTTTCTAAACATTTCCGGGCTGAGTTTGAGAAACAGGGAAAGCTCCCCGATATTTTTGAACCAACGAAGACAAGATGTGGCAGATTTCTGAACCAATGAAAACATGATGTGGCAGATTTCTGAACCAATGAAGACATGGTATAGCAGATTTCTGACCAATGAAGACATGCTGTAGCAGATTTCTGAACCAATGAAGACTTAACATAGCAGATTTCTGAACCAATGAAGACATGATGTAGCAGATTTCTGAACCAACGAAGACAAGATGTGGCAGATTTCTGAACGAATGAAGACATGGTATAGCAGATTTCTGAACCAATGAAGACATGGGATAGCAGATTTCTGAACCAATGAAGACATGGGATAGCAGATTTCTGAACCAATGAAGACATGATGTAACAGATTTCTGAACCAATGAAGACATGATGTAGCAGATTTCTGAACCAATGAAGACATGGTATAACAGATTTCTGAACCAATGAAGACATGGGATAGCAGATTTCTGAACCAATGAAGACATGATGTAGCAGATTTCTGAACCAATGAAGACAGGATGAAGCAGATTTCTGAACCAATGAAGACATGATGTAGCAGGTTTATGAACCAATGAAGACTTAACATAGCAGATTTCTGAACCTATGAAGACTTAACATAGCAGATTTCTGAACCAATGAAGACATGATCTAGCAGATTTCTGAACCAATGAAGACATGATGTAGCAGATTTCTGAACAAATGAAGACTTAACATAGCAGATTTCTGAACCAATGAAGACATGATATAGCAGATTTCTGAACCAATGAAGACATGATCTAGCAGATTTCTGAACCAATGAAGACAAGCTGTAGCATATTTCTGAACCAATGAAGACATGATGTGGCAGATTTCTGAACCAATGAAGACATGATGTAGCAGATTTCTGAACCAATGAAGACAAGCTGTAGCAGATTTCTGAACCAATGAAGACATGATGTGGCAGATTTCTGAACCAATGAAGACATGATGTAGCAGATTTCTGAACCAATGAAGACGTGATGTAGCAGGTTTATGAACCAATGAAGACTTAACATAGCAGATTTCTGAACCAATGAAGACATGATGTAGCAGATTTCTGAACCAATGAAGACATGATGTAGCAGATTTCTGAACCAATGAAGACATGATGTAGCAGGTTTATGAACTAATGAAGACATGATGTAGCAGGTTTATGAACCAATGAAGACATGATGTAACAGATTTCTGAACAAATGAAGACATGATGTAGCAGATTTCTGAACCAATGAAGACATGATGTAGCAGGTTTATGAACTAATGAAGACATGATGTAGCAGGTTTATGAACCAATGAAGACATGATGTAGCAAGTTTATAAACCAATGAAGACATGATGTAGCAGATTTCTGAACCAATGAAGACTTAACATAGCAGATTTCTGAACCAATGAAGACATAACATAGCAGATTTCTGAACCAATGAAGACATGATCTATCAGATTTCTGAACCAATGAAGACATGATCTAGCAGATTTCTGAACCAATGAAGACTTAACATAGCAGATTTTTGAACCAATGAAGACATGATCTAGCAGATTTCTGAACCAATGAAGACAAGCTGTAGCAGATTTCTGAACCAATGAAGACATGATCTAGCAGATTTCTGAACCAATGAAGACAAGCTAAAGCAGATTTCTGAACCAATGAAGACATGATCTAACAGATTTCTGAACCAATGAAGACATGATATAGCAGATTTCTGAACCAATGAAGACTTAACATGGCAGATTTCTGAACCAATGAAGACATGATCTAGCAGATTTCTGAACCAATGAAGACAAGCTGTAGCAGATTTCTGAACCAATGAAGACATGATGTAGCATATTTCTGAACCAATGAAGACATGATGTAGCAGGTTTATGAACCAATGAAGACATGATGTAGCAAGTTTATAAACCAATGAAGACATGATGTAGCAGATTTCTGAACTAATGAAGACTTAACATAGCAGATTTCTGAACCAATGAAGACATAACATAGCAGATTTCTGAACCAATGAAGACATGATCTATCAGATTTCTCAACCAATGAAGACATGATCTAGCAGATTTCTGAACCAATGAAGACATGATCTAGCAGATTTCTGAACCAATGAAGACAAGCTGTAGCAGATTTCTGAACCAATGAAGACATGATCTAGCAGATTTCTGAACCAATGAAGACTTAACATGGCAGATTTCTGAACCAATGAAGACATGATCTAGCAGATTTCTGAACCAATGAAGACAAGCTGTAGCAGATTTATGAACCAATGAAGACATGATGTAGCATATTTCTGAACCAATGAAGACATGATGTAGCAGATTTCTGTACCAATGAAGACATGATGTAGCAGATTTCTGAACCAATGAAGACATAACATAGCATATTTCTGAACTAATGAAGACAAGCTGTAGCAGATTTCTGAACCAATGAAGACATGATGTAGCAGATTTCTGAACCAATAAAGGCATAACATAGCAGATTTCTGAACCAATGAGGGCATGATCTAGCAGATTTCAGAACCAATGAAGACAAGCTGTAGCAGATTTCTGAACCAATGAAGACATGATGTAGCAGATTTCTGAACCAATGAAGACATGATGTAGCAGGTTTATAAACCAATGAAGACATGATCTAGCAGATTTCTGAACCAATGAAGACTTAACATAGCAGAATTCTGAACCAATAAAAACATAACATAGCAGATTTCTGAACCAATGAAGACATGATCTATCAGATTTCTGAACCAATGAAGACATGATCTAGCAGATTTCTGAACCAATGAAGACATGATCTATCAGATTTCTGAACCAATGAAGACATGATCTAGCAGATTTCTGAACCAATGAAGACAAGCTGAAGCAGATTTCTGAACCAATGAAGACATGTTCTAGCAGATTTCTGAACCAATGAAGACAAGCTGTAGCAGATTTCTGAACCAACGAAGACATGATGTAGCAGGTTTATGAACCAATGAAGACATAACATAGCAGATTTCTGAACCAATGAAGACATGATCTATCAGATTTCTGAACCAATAAAGACATGATCTAGCAGATTTCTGAACCAATGAAGACATGATCTAGCAGATTTCTGAACCAATGAAGACATGATCTAGCAGATTTCTGAACCAATGAAGACTTAACATAGCAGATTTCTGAACCAATGAAGACTTAACATAGCAGATTTCTGAACCAATGAAGACAAGCTGTAGCAGATTTCTGAACCAATGAAGACATGATGTAGCAGATTTCTGAACCAATGAAGACATGATCTTGCAGATTTCTGAACCAATGAAGACATAACATAGCAGATTTCTGAACCAATGAAGACATAACATAGCAGATTTCTGAACCAATGAAGACATGATCTAGCAGATTTCTGAACCAATGAAGACATAACATAGCAGATTTCTGAACCAATGAAGACATAACATAGCAGATTTCTGAACCAATGAAGACAAGCTGTAGCAGATTTCTGAACAAATGAAGACATAACATAGCAGATTTCTGAACCAATGAAGACATGATCTAGCAGATTTCTGAACCAATGAAGACATAACATAGCAGATTTCTGAACCAATGAAGACAAGCTGTAGCAGATTTCTGAACAAATGAAGACATAACATAGCAGATTTCTGAACCAATGAAGACATGATCTAGCAGATTTCTGAACCAATGAAGACATAACATAGCAGATTTCTGAACCAATGAAGACATAACATAGCAGATTTCTGAACCAATGAAGACATGATCTAGCAGATTTCTGAACCAATGAAGACATAATATAGCAGATTTCTGAACCAATGAAGACATAACATAGCAGATTTCTGAACCAATGAAGACATGATCTAGCAGATTTCTGAACCAATGAAGACTTAACATAGCAGATTTCTGAACCAATGAAGACAAGCTGTAGCAGATTTCTGAACCAATGAAGACATGATGTAGCAGATTTCTGAACCAATGAAGACATAACATAGCAGATTTCTGAACCAATGAGGGCATGATCTAGCAGATTTCAGAACCAATGAAGACAAGCTGTAGCAGATTTCTGAACCAATGAAGACAGATGTAGCAGATTTCTGAACCAATGAAGACATGATGTAGCAGGTTTATAAACCAATGAAGACATGATCTAGCAGATTTCTGAACCAATGAAGACTTAACATAGCAGAATTCTGAACCAATAAAGACATAACATAGCAGATTTCTGAACAAATGAAGACATGATCTATCAGATTTCTGAACCAATGAAGACATGATCTAGCAGATTTCTGAACCAATGAAGACATGATCTATCAGATTTCTGAACCAATGAAGACATGATCTAGCAGATTTCTGAACCAATGAAGACAAGCTGAAGCAGATTTCTGAACCAATGAAGACATGTTCTAGCAGATTTCTGAACCAATGAAGACAAGCTGTAGCAGATTTCTGAACCAACGAAGACATGATCTTGCAGATTTCTGAACCAATGAAGACATAACATAGCAGATTTCTGAACCAATGAAGACATAACATAGCAGATTTCTGAACCAATGAAGACATGATCTAGCAGATTTCTGAACCAATGAAGACATAACATAGCAGATTTCTGAACCAATGAAGACAAGCTGTAGCAGATTTCTGAACAAATGAAGACATAACATAGCAGATTTCTGAACCAATGAAGACATGATCTAGCAGATTTCTGAACCAATGAAGACATAACATAGCAGATTTCTGAACCAATGAAGACAAGCTGTAGCAGATTTCTGAACAAATGAAGACATAACATAGCAGATTTCTGAACCAATGAAGACATGGGATAGCAGATTTCTGAACCAATGAAGACATGATGTAACAGATTTCTGAACCAATGAAGACATGATGTAGCAGATTTCTGAACCAATGAAGACATGGTATAACAGATTTCTGAACCAATGAAGACATGGGATAGCAGATTTCTGAACCAATGAAGACATGATGTAGCAGATTTCTGAACCAATGAAGACAGGATGAAGCAGATTTCTGAACCAATGAAGACATGATGTAGCAGGTTTATGAACCAATGAAGACTTAACATAGCAGATTTCTGAACCTATGAAGACTTAACATAGCAGATTTCTGAACCAATGAAGACATGATCTAGCAGATTTCTGAACCAATGAAGACATGATGTAGCAGATTTCTGAACAAATGAAGACTTAACATAGCAGATTTCTGAACCAATGAAGACATGATATAGCAGATTTCTGAACCAATGAAGACATGATCTAGCAGATTTCTGAACCAATGAAGACAAGCTGTAGGATATTTCTGAACCAATGAAGACATGATGTGGCAGATTTCTGAACCAATGAAGACATGATGTAGCAGATTTCTGAACCAATGAAGACAAGCTGTAGCAGATTTCTGAACCAATGAAGACATGATGTGGCAGATTTCTGAACCAATGAAGACATGATGTAGCAGATTTCTGAACCAATGAAGACGTGATGTAGCAGGTTTATGAACCAATGAAGACTTAACATAGCAGATTTCTGAACCAATGAAGACATGATGTAGCAGATTTCTGAACCAATGAAGACATGATGTAGCAGATTTCTGAACCAATGAAGACATGATGTAGCAGATTTCTGAACCAATGAAGACATGATGTAGCAGATTTCTGAACCAATGAAGACATGATGTAGCAGGTTTATGAACTAATGAAGACATGATGTAGCAGGTTTATGAACCAATGAAGACATGATGTAACAGATTTCTGAACCAATGAAGACATGATGTAGCAGATTTCTGAACCAATGAAGACATGATGTAGCAGGTTTATGAACTAATGAAGACATGATGTAGCAGGTTTATGAACCAATGAAGACATGATGTAGCAAGTTTATAAACCAATGAAGACATGATGTAGCAGATTTCTGAACCAACGAAGACTTAACATAGCAGATTTCTGAACCAATGAAGACATAACATAGCAGATTTCTGAACCAATGAAGACATGATCTATCAGATTTCTGAACCAATGAAGACATGATCTAGCAGATTTCTGAACCAATGAAGACTTAACATAGCAGATTTCTGAACCAATGAAGACATGATCTAGCAGATTTCTGAACCAATGAAGACAAGCTGTAGCAGATTTCTGAACCAATGAAGACATGATCTAGCAGATTTCTGAACCAATGAAGACAAGCTGAAGCAGATTTGTGAACCAATGAAGACATGATCTAACAGATTTCTGAACCAATGAAGACATGATATAGCAGATTTCTGAACCAATGAAGACTTAACATGGCAGATTTCTGAACCAATGAAGACATGATCTAGCAGATTTCTGAACCAATGAAGACAAGCTGTAGCAGATTTCTGAACCAATGAAGACATGATGTAGCATATTTCTGAACCAATGAAGACATGATGTAGCAGGTTTATGAACCAATGAAGACATGATGTAGCAAGTTTATAAACCAATGAAGACATGATGTAGCAGATTTCTGAACCAATGAAGACTTAACATAGCAGATTTCTGAACCAATGAAGACATAACATAGCAGATTTCTGAACCAATGAAGACATGATCTATCAGATTTCTCAACCAATGAAGACATGATCTAGCAGATTTCTGAACCAATGAAGACATGATGTAGCAGATTTCTGAACCAATGAAGACATGATCTAGCAGATTTCTGAACCAATGAAGACAAGCTGTAGCAGATTTCTGAACCAATGAAGACATGATCTAGCAGATTTCTGAACCAATGAAGACTTAACATGGCAGATTTCTGAACCAATGAAGACATGATCTAGCAGATTTCTGAACCAATGAAGACAAGCTGTAGCAGATTTATGAACCAATGAAGACATGATGTAGCATATTTCTGAACCAATGAAGACATGATGTAGCAGATTTCTGTACCAATGAAGACATGATGTAGCAGATTTCTGAACCAATGAAGACATAACATAGCAGATTTCTGAACTAATGAAGACAAGCTGTAGCAGATTTCTGAACCAATGAAGACATGATGTAGCAGATTTCTGAACCAATGAAGACATAACATAGCAGATTTCTGAACCAATGAGGGCATGATCTAGCAGATTTCAGAACCAATGAAGACAAGCTGTAGCAGATTTCTGAACCAATGAAGACATGATGTAGCAGATTTCTGAACCAATGAAGACATGATGTAGCAGGTTTATAAACCAATGAAGACATGATCTAGCAGATTTCTGAACCAATGAAGACTTAACATAGCAGAATTCTGAACCAATAAAAACATAACATAGCAGATTTCTGAACCAATGAAGACATGATCTATCAGATTTCTGAACCAATGAAGACATGATCTAGCAGATTTCTGAACCAATGAAGACATGATCTATCAGATTTCTGAACCAATGAAGACATGATCTAGCAGATTTCTGAACCAATGAAGACAAGCTGAAGCAGATTTCTGAACCAATGAAGACATGTTCTAGCAGATTTCTGAACCAATGAAGACAAGCTGTAGCAGATTTCTGAACCAACGAAGACATGATGTAGCAGGTTTATGAACCAATGAAGACATAACATAGCAGATTTCTGAACCAATGAAGACATGATCTATCAGATTTCTGAACCAATAAAGACATGATCTAGCAGATTTCTGAACCAATGAAGACATGATCTAGCAGATTTCTGAACCAATGAAGACATGATCTAGCAGATTTCTGAACCAATGAAGACTTAACATAGCAGATTTCTGAACCAATGAAGACTTAACATAGCAGATTTCTGAACCAATGAAGACAAGCTGTAGCAGATTTCTGAACCAATGAAGACATGATGTAGCAGATTTCTGAACCAATAAAGACATGATATTGCAGATTTCTGAACCAATGAAGACATAACATAGCAGATTTCTGAACAAATGAAGACATAACATAGCAGATTTCTGAACCAATGAAGACATGATCTAGCAGATTTCTGAACCAATGAAGACATAACATAGCAGATTTCTGAACCAATGAAGACATAACATAGCAGATTTCTGAACCAATGAAGACAAGCTGTAGCAGATTTCTGAACAAATGAAGACATAACATAGCAGATTTCTGAACCAATGAAGACATGATCTAGCAGATTTCTGAACCAATGAAGACATAACATAGCAGATTTCTGAACCAATGAAGACAAGCTGTAGCAGATTTCTGAACAAATGAAGACATAACATAGCAGATTTCTGAACCAATGAAGACATGATCTAGCAGATTTCTGAACCAATGAAGACATAACATAGCAGATTTCTGAACCAATGAAGACATAACATAGCAGATTTCTGAACCAATGAAGACATGATCTAGCAGATTTCTGAACCAATGAAGACATAACATAGCAGATTTCTGAACCAATGAAGACATAACATAGCAGATTTCTGAACCAATGAAGACATGATCTAGCAGATTTCTGAACCAATGAAGACTTAACATAGCAGATTTCTGAACCAATTAAGACAAGCTGTAGCAGATTTCTGAACCAATGAAGACATGATGTAGCAGATTTCTGAACCAATGAAGACATAACATAGCAGATTTCTGAACCAATGAGGGCATGATCTAGCAGATTTCAGAACCAATGAAGACAAGCTGTAGCAGATTTCTGAACCAATGAAGACAGATGTAGCAGATTTCTGAACCAATGAAGACATGATGTAGCAGGTTTATAAACCAATGAAGACATGATCTAGCAGATTTCTGAACCAATGAAGACTTAACATAGCAGAATTCTGAACCAATAAAGACATAACATAGCAGATTTCTGAACAAATGAAGACATGATCTATCAGATTTCTGAACCAATGAAGACATGATCTAGCAGATTTCTGAACCAATGAAGACATGATCTATCAGATTTCTGAACCAATGAAGACATGATCTAGCAGATTTCTGAACCAATGAAGACAAGCTGAAGCAGATTTCTGAACCAATGAAGACATGTTCCTGCAGATTTCTGAACCAATGAAGACAAG
This sequence comes from Cepaea hortensis, assembly GCA_963921405.1. Classification (NCBI taxonomy): domain Eukaryota; kingdom Metazoa; phylum Mollusca; class Gastropoda; order Stylommatophora; family Helicidae; genus Cepaea; species Cepaea hortensis. Next base: position 59,358,068 of record OY992878.1, on the reverse strand, counting down.
CTGTAGCAGATTTCTGAACCAACGAAGACATGATGTAGCAGATTTCTGAACCAATGAAGACATGATCTTGCAGATTTCTGAACCAATGAAGACATAACATAGCAGATTTCTGAACCAATGAAGACATAACATAGCAGATTTCTGAACCAATGAAGACATGATCTAGCAGATTTCTGAACCAATGAAGACATAACATAGCAGATTTCTGAACCAATGAAGACATAACATAGCAGATTTCTGAACCAATGAAGACAAGCTGTAGCAGATTTCTGAACAAATGAAGACATAACATAGCAGATTTCTGAACCAATGAAGACATGATCTAGCAGATTTCTGAACCAATGAAGACATAACATAGCAGATTTCTGAACCAATGAAGACAAGCTGTAGCAGATTTCTGAACAAATGAAGACATAACATAGCAGATTTCTGAACCAATGAAGACATGATCTAGCAGATTTCTGAACCAATGAAGACATAACATAGCAGATTTCTGAACCAATGAAGACATAACATAGCAGATTTCTGAACCAATGAAGACATGATCTAGCAGATTTCTGAACCAATGAAGACATAACATAGCAGATTTCTGAACCAATGAAGACATAACATAGCAGATTTCTGAACCAATGAAGACATGATCTAGCAGATTTCTGAACCAATGAAGACTTAACATAGCAGATTTCTGAACCAATGAAGACAAGCTGTAGCAGATTTCTGAACCAATGAAGACATGATGTAGCAGATTTCTGAACCAATGAAGACATAACATAGCAGATTTCTGAACCAATGAGGGCATGATCTAGCAGATTTCAGAACCAATGAAGACAAGCTGTAGCAGATTTCTGAACCAATGAAGACATGATGTAGCAGATTTCTGAACCAATGAAGACATGATGTAGCAGGTTTATAAACCAATGAAGACATGATCTAGCAGATTTCTGAACCAATGAAGACTTAACATAGCAGAATTCTGAACCAATAAAGACATAACATAGCAGATTTCTGAACAAATGAAGACATGATCTATCAGATTTCTGAACCAATGAAGACATGATCTAGCAGATTTCTGAACCAATGAAGACATGATCTATCAGATTTATGAACCAATGAAGACATGATCTAGCAGATTTCTGAACCAATGAAGACAAGCTGAAGCAGATTTCTGAACCAACGAAGACATGATGTAGCAGGTTTATGAACCAATGAAGACATAACATAGCAGATTTCTGAACCAATGAAGACATGATCTATCAGATTTCTGAACCAATAAAGACATGATCTAGCAGATTTCTGAACCAATGAAGACATGATCTAGCAGATTTCTGAACCAATGAAGACATGATCTAGCAGATTTTTGAACCAATGAAGACTTAACATAGCAGATTTTTGAACCAATGAAGACTTAACATAGCAGATTTCTGAACCAATGAAGACAAGCTGTAGCAGATTTCTGAACCAATGAAGACATGATGTAGCAGATTTCTGAACCAATGAAGACATGATCTAGCAGATTTCTGAACCAATGAAGACATAACATAGCAGATTTCTGAACCAATGAAGACATAACATAGCAGATTTCTGAACCAATGAAGACATGATCTAGCAGATTTCTGAACCAATGAAGACATAACATAGCAGATTTCTGAACCAATGAAGACATAACATAGCAGATTTCTGAACCAATGAAGACAAGCTGTAGCAGATTTCTGAACAAATGAAGACATAACATAGCAGATTTCTGAACCAATGAAGACATGATCTAGCAGATTTCTGAACCAATGAAGACATAACATAGCAGATTTCTGAACCAATGAAGACATAACATAGCAGATTTCTGAACCAATGAAGACATGATCTAGCAGATTTCTGAACCAATGAAGACATAACATAGCAGATTTCTGAACCAATGAAGACATAACATAGCAGATTTCTGAACCAATGAAGACATGATCTAGCAGATTTCTGAACCAAAGACGATATGTTGTAGCAAATACATCTTTGAAGCATCTGTATAATCTTCATTTTAAACATATTCTTTTACTTTTAAAAGGCAACATAAACATGTAATGGGCTCTCGGTGTGTGATATGGTCAGTATCACGTTCTCCGCCTTTATTTCCCAAGATATTCTACGTGCCCATTTTAGGCTGCCTCTATCTGAAAGCCCAGGTCAATTTTAAACATTCGAATCCGCTCTCTTTGCTTGTCAGTCTTCTACTGATTGCCTCATCATCACATCATCATCATCATCATCATCATCATCATCATCATCATCATCATCATCATCATCATCATCATCATCATCATCATCATCATCATCATCATCATCATCATCATCATCATCATCATCATCATCATCATCATCATCATCATCATCATCATCATCATCATCATCATCATCATCATCATCATCATCATCATCATCATCATCATCATCATCATCATCATCATCATCATCATCATCATCATCATCATCATCATCATCATCATTTTGGTATTCAGCTCAATGTGGAAACACAGTTGGTTGAAGACTGTTCACAATGAACAACTGAATATCACATATACAATACAACCTCGTATGCTGGGCTTACCTCAAGCAAATTGGGGCATGGGGTATTTGGGGAGGGGGGGGGGAGGGGCGAATTGAAGCCTGTCCGAAGATTTGTTTAGAAACTGTCTGATATTGTCTTGGTTATCCAGTCTATGTTTTGTTGTTGTTGTTGTTGTTGCTTGTATGATGATTCTTGTACACTATCTGCATCTTTTCTCCTGAATGTTATCCTCCAGAATTTTCAGTATTAAACCTCCATGCCTCGAAGTTTGACAGTGAGAAGAACAGACAGACATAGCATCTGTCTGACAGACATGCAGGCTACCAGGCATACAGACAGGCAGGCAGAAACTTATAACTTTTGCGGCGAAAGGTACCCTTTTGTAATTTATAAACATGGCATTTGAAGCAGCAGTCGACAGAAACGATAAGAGCTCTCGTTATTAAACTCACTGTAGGCTGAAGGAAGGGTAGGGCGTTCAATCCCTACAGTCCCTAAGCTAACATGGTACACCCGGTGTGTTGTAACGTGCCAAAGTTGACACAGCTCCTTGCTTTCCTTGACCGCTCACAGTAGAGTGACAGGTCGCCTACTAATGTTGTCACAGTACCTTACCTTCATTGACCACTCACTGTAGAATGGCAGGTCTCCTACCAACATTGTCACAGCACCTTCCTTTCCTTGACCTCTCACCGTACAGTGGCAGGTCTCCTGCCAACATTGTCACAGCACCTTCCTTTCATTGACCGCTCACCGTAGAGTGGCAGGTCTCCAGCTAAAGTTGTCACAGCACCTTTCCTTCCTTGACCGCTCACGGTAGAGTGGCAGGTCTCCTGTCAACATTGTCACAGCACCTTCCCTTCCTTGACTTCTCACGGTAGAGTGGCAGGTCTCCTGTCAACATTGTCACAGCACCTTCCCTTCCTTGACCGCTCACGGTAGAGTGGCAGGTCTCCTGTCAACATTATCACAGCACCTTTCCTTCCTTGACCGCTCACGGTAGAGTGGCAGGTCTCCTGTCAACATTGTCACAGCACATTCCTTTCATTGACCGCTCACCGTAGAGTGGCAGGTCTCCTGCTAAAGTTGTCACAGCACCTTCCCTTCCTTGACTTCTCACGGTAGAGTGGCAGTCTCCTGCTAAAGTTGTCACAGCACCTTTCCTTCCTTGACTTCTCACGGTAGAGTGGCAGGTCTCCTGCTAAAGTTGTCACAGCACTTTCCCTTCCTTGACCTCTCACGATAGAATGGCAGGTCTCCTGTCAACATTGTCACAGCACCTTCCCTTCCTTGACCGCTCACGGTAGAGTGGCAGGTCTCCTGTCAATATTGTCACAGCACCTTCCTTTCCTTGACCGCTCACGGTAGAGGGGCAGGTCTCCTGTCAACATTGTCACAGCACCTTCCCTTTCTTGACCGCTCACGGTAGAATGGCAGGTCGCCTTCCAAGATCCTATCACAAAGCATGAACTCCGTAGCTTCAGCGATGACGCCAAGGGAATCTCGGAAAAACTGCACTCCTGGTATGTTCAATGGACTCCAAAAACGAATCCAGGACCTTCACAGCACAAGGCTTGACCACTTCTCCACGGAGACTCCAGCTTGTGTTCTCGAGTTGTGTGCCCTCCAGTTCTCTCTTCCGCGTGTCTTCATTTTCTCAGGTGTCATTTAGCTAATTTCTCTTAATGTTCACTCGCTTTGAACTCAAGCGTAGTAAATACATACACTACTACTTCTAGTGCACTGGACTGATGTTTGCGTGTGGATTTCCCTGTTACCAGTGTCCCCCGACATCAGGCGAACCCACTCCGGTTTCTGAGGCACTTGCAATTTTCGTCCCCAAGTCAAAGACAATTAGTCAACATTTTAGTTCAACTGACGGTTGTAGTGGTTGAACCCGCTACTTTGGCATCAGCGCACTGGAAGCTTAAGAGTCAGCGCTTTTATCAATTCGACCATGCTGACTTCGCCACTAAGCTATGAGAGTCTTGGCTTCATGATTACTTTAAGAAGTATTCATGTTTCTTTTATGTTTTCCAGGCGTTGATTAAGTGTCGATGGTTTAAGATCCTAAGGTCGTTGACATTTTTCTACAACTTTCAAATGTTGAATGCCTTCATATGGTTTTAATAACATATTATTTGTCCACATTTCAGAATTACACTTGGCAGACGGACATCAGAAAGATTTGTTTCCATTGATCACGGGGTATAATCCTTGAAATTTGGATTTGTTGTGTTTTTCTGTAAGTGTCGTCTTTGCCTCACTGTTTTAATTCTGATCTTTGTTTCACATCGGGTATCCTCCATTACAGTGTGACACATGTTGGTGAATGTATCATCGTGTGTCTTGTTTAGATTGGTGAAAGTATTATCATGTGTCTTGTTCAGATTCGTGGATGTATTATCTTGTGTCTTGTTTAAACTGGTAAATGTATTATCTTGTGTCTTGTTTAGATTGGAAAATTTATTATCTAGTGTCTTGTTTAGATTGGTAAATGTGTTATCTTGTGTCTTGTTTAGATTGGTGTATGTATTATCTTGTGTCTCGTTCAGATTGGTGAATGTATTATCATGTGTGTTGTGTAGACTGGTAAATGTATCATCTTGTGTCTTGTTTAGATTTTTTTTTCCGCATATTTTTACAGGAAATCGCTGTCAACATCAGCATCTTTCAACTGATTGTTGATTTCTTGGCAAGAATACGCTCAGTAGTTTGCCATTGCTTTCTGAGCGACCGGGTCACATACCCCTAAGTTACCGACGCGGAGAGAACCGCTACCAATTCTCGCGCACGTCACGTTACTCGCGAGAGTATACGGGATTTCGGAGAAAGTCGCGTAACTCCTGGACCAGGGAGACGGCTTTGTTTGGAGTGGTGAATGTATTATCCTGTGTCTTGTTTAGATTGGTAAATTTATTATCTTGTGCCTTGTTTAGATTGGTAAATGTATTATCCCGTGTCTGGTTTAGATTGGTAAATGTATTATCTTGTATCTTGTTTAGATTAGTAAATGTATTGTCTTGTGTCTTGGTTAGATTGGTAAATGTATTATCCCGTTTCTTGTTTAGAAAGATAAACGCACGAGGAGGACTTCAAATGAAAACCTTAAAAATGTTATGGAAATTACGATAACCATGCCATTGTCTTGTGACCTGTCAATTTTATTGTTAAATATATCTTGAGTGTTAAACACGTGACATCACGTTGCAGGCCAACACGGTGACGTCATAAGAACAGTTTAAACAAGGTCGCCCCACTTTTGAAATGCACCAAAGAGAAGTATCTTTCTGTTATTCGTTGTTTGATCAGTGAAGGGGTGAAACCTATAGACATTCATCGGCGAATTAAGGTCCAGTATGGCGATGCATGCCTGTCAGTCCAAGAAGTGTATGGGTGGAGAAGGAAGTTGAAAAACGGCGTCACTTCTGTGACAAATTGTTTACGACTGGGTCAGGCACGCCGAGTAGTGGCCCCAGAGTGGTTACACACGCCACCAAGAGAATTCTTTATCGGCGCTGGGAGACTTACATTGAACGCAGTCGTAGCTACATCGAAAAACGATATAATTATCCTGCACTTTTTCAGAATATATTCACACCTTTAAATTGAAGCCACCTCTTATTATCTTATGTCTTGTTTATATTGGTGAATGTATTATCGTGTGTCTTGTTTAGATTGGTAAATTTACTATCTTGTGTCTTGTTTAGATTGGTGAATGTACTATCTTGTGTCTTGTTTAGATTGGTGAATGTATCATCTTGTGTCTTTGTTCTTATAATTTGATTTGTACTGCTTGAGAGTTTCTATAGTCTGTCCAGAAATGAATGCCTTCATTCACGATCAATTATTTTGAAAACTCTCAGTTGCATCGTTATAAAATTGTTCTTGCCGTCTTATATTTACCCCCACCCAAGGAATATGTCTTTGATAGGCCTAAAAGCAACTTAAATCATGGAAAGCGGCGACATTTCTTTGATGTTTTGGTGAAAAACTAGTAATTTCTCGATAACAAACTTGTTTTACAGTAATGGTTCGGATGACGATACAATGCCAATCATATGTCCCACGAGAAAATTAACTATTCAGCGCTAATGTTTCCATGTGAAGGTGTAATACATTTAAATAACAAGCACTTCATCTCTTTCCCTTAAATTATATACCGCATATAAACAAACTTTGAAATCTGCTGTACAATCTCTCTCTCCCCCCCCCCCCCCCCCCCCCCAAAAAAAAAAAAAAAAAATTTGTGTGTGTGGACATAATGATAAGGTTATCTGCTAAATCTCATAATTTTTCCTCAGTTGGTTACTGAGATGTGGAATTTTATATTGGGGCAGATAAAAGTGAACAGATTACAGCAATTGCCATTGCTTTAGTCTTCTGGTGTTTTATTTTCATTTTCTGTATTTTGGCTGTGTTACGTATTTTATTTAATAATTTCTAAAGTGTGCCTATTGTGCGTCCCTTAATTTAATATAGCCTTGTCATTTGCACATTTTATTGTGCCACTTCGCTGTGATAGTCGAGGGTACGAATTTGTATCGAGGCTGATGTTGAAAGTTGATATGGACTCCCAGGTCGACCCAACATAAAAGTGGTACCAGAAAATGTCTTGGGAAGTAAAGGCAGTTGTTGTGCTATTGGCCAACGGACTGCCCATTGGTCTACATAAATAGGTCTAGTACCAAATGGCCAAATAGTCTTAGGGCTTGTAAAAGTGTCCTTTTGACTCGTTCTCCGTTTACTTTAACTCCAAATGTACACCATTTAACTGATTTTGTCATCGTCATTTCTGACTTTACATGAAGAATTCCAGGGGTTAGCGAACACCCCTGACTCACTTCTTTTCTAATTGGTGCCGGTTCTGATTTTGACAATTATAGTGAGCTTATTCAATTCATAGTTACCCAGCATAAAAGCTCAACGTCTAACCTGTGACATTTCCCGGTGAAGACTAACCACCAGTGGCTTTACCCATATGAAGATTCTAAACATTAATTATTTGCCAGCGGAACGATTCTTTTGACTTCCAGAACGTCCACTAGAACGCTGCTGGTCAACATCCGCTATTCTTCCAGGAACCACGCCTTCCATCAGTGTTCTCTCCAAGGTACTATGAGGTTTAATCTGACCAAAGTATTTTAGTTTCCTTGAAAGGGAGAAGATAAAATGGTTCTGCCATCTCGTTAAAATGCAACACCAGCAGTTACCAGCATTGGCGCTACACCAAAGAAGATCTGATGCTGTGTAAGAGGGATCCTGAGATGAAATGGCTTTACAACGTAAAAGATATTGTACAATTACACGGAATGCCACTATCCAGTGCCACACATCGGGCACCCCACTAATCACCACAACGACGCTTGACGGCAAAAGTGGAAGATGGTGATGGTGATTTTAATTTCCAAGACGTGATCCTTTTCATGAAGCAATTTTATTCGATGTTCAGGTCTTGTAGAACTTCATAATTTTTCTTCTTCTTGATCCACGATATTCTAAGGAACTTTCCCTGTTAACACTCATGAACAGAAAGTGTTAAAATGCATCGACTTAACTGACATGATGCTTGCTACACGTGCCTCGTCCATCTTGCACATACATTCACAAATATTGATCGCTACTTATAGAAGACCCGGAAAAGAAGGAACAATTAGACGAGGCACAAGACAAGAGAAGAAATCTTGACGACTTACTAGAAAATTCCATACCTAGTCCTGCAATTTCTTCGTTTTTTCCTCTTTCTATATATGTTATGATTGGCGATAAATACGTGTGAATTTATTTCTAATGTTATTTCAATGGCCCCCCAAGGGTCATGCAGAATTGTTATTTTCACGTCTTATACGCTTCCTATTGACATGTTTCTAGTCTACTTCTCAGTTAACTAAATAAAATTGGTATAATTATGAAAGGCTAAACTATAATTATAACATTATAAACTCTCGCAGATCTCTATTGTTAATAATGTAACGACAGAGCTGGAATCACCGAGCAAGTAGGGATGGCAAAGCTATTCCAAGCTAGTCTAAATGTGGCAGACGGCTGTCGCAGGTTGGCTAGGACGCAGCTTGTCGATTCAAACAGGATTACCCACGGCCGGCAACCTGGCGCTGCCCATGACCAATAACACAGCGTCGTTTGCTGTCAATCGTCGTCTGCGCGCGTCACACACACCAAGCCATCCACAGGGCGGGGCTAGGCACCGATCCACGACCCTGTTAAGGTCGTCAGCTTTTCCCAGCTATTTTCTTACTATGTGGTGCTGGTCATAAGCTGTGTTTTGACACTGGATAAACCTTTATGTACAAATGTTACCTTGATCGTTGTCTTCGGGAATCCAGTTAATCTGACATATTTGTTCTGTATATATTGAAGTTGTTTTTCTATAACTTTAAATTTAACAGTCTAGGTAAGGTAATTTATCTTTCAAATAATGTGTGCCCCTTCGCAGGGTACCATGTTACCTTACGGTCTCAAAGTTCCTGCACCATATTTTCCATTCGGACCAACCGGAAGTTTAACGCAAGCTCATTTATCATCACTAGACTTTCAGAGCACTCAGTTAAATGACTACAACGTGCGCGTACAGTTGGGATTACGCAATTATCAGAACTCGCTAGGCCTATCTCCTTTTCACGCTTATATTACTGACCCGTACACTCAGGCGTATTTTTATAAACACGACCCCAGAGCAAGGTTCGTGCAGGAGGAACCGAAGCCAAGTCATAGTTACATAGGTCTCATTGGCATGGCGATACTCAACTCCAAGGAGAAGAAGCTGGTGTTGAGTGATATCTACCAGTGGATACTTGATAACTACCCTTATTTTCGTACACGAGGTCCTGGTTGGAGGAACAGCATCCGGCACAACTTGTCTCTGAATGATTGTTTTATCAAGTCAGGTAGAAGCGCGAACGGTAAAGGTCACTACTGGGCAGTGCATCCAGCGAACGTTGACGATTTTGAAAGGGGTGATTTTCGCAGACGTCGTGCCCAAAGGAAGGTTCGGCGTCACATGGGTCTGTCGGTTCCTGACGATGATGATAGTCCAACAGCATCGCCCATACAGCGCTGGTCACATCATGATGCCACGCAGGAGTCAGAGCGGAGTCAGTTGGGCTCTCTAACGCCGTCAGATGACCACGTGCTGACGCCTGTATCGCCTAGATCTGATACTGACCAACTGCTGCTTCTTCACCAAACACCAAAGTACGGCAATGTACAAACCCAACCCAGAAAGCAAAGCCGGAAACGGTTATTCGACATGGCTAGTTTGCTGGCTCCTGACGACGATGAATATGACGCAAACAGCGAACAACAACAGCGTGGTGAAAAACTGCGCAGTCAAGACATTCTTACTTCTCATGGGAACTTATATCATGTTCATGAAATGAAGCAAGATGATAGTAAGTTCACGAAAGTCAGTGATAACAGCAAGGACAACAACAAAACAAACACAAACGAAGATGTGGATATGACTGTGAGTCGTTTATCAAGCGAGAGTGAGCGAGAACTAGATGCTAGTGATGAAGACTGTGAGCAGAATGAAATTCGGGTCACATCGGGGGATGATTCCCCAGAACACGAAATCCAGATCACACCGGGAGACCACTCCCCAGAACATGATATTAAAGGTCACAGTCAGTCATTTAGTAGCATTTATATCAATTCGATCAAAATGAAACCTAAAAATGGCGATAAAGTTTATTCACAAAGACACGATCACAAGCTATTACAATGGCCGTCTAGTCTCTACAAGATCAAACCAAACACAGACGATGTTGTAAATTGTCCATCTCTAGCACAGTCTGAGCACCAGAAGAAACTGGGCATATTTTCCAGCAAAAGTCATGAATCTAAAATACTAGATTTAAATATTGTCAAGAAATCTGATATTTTCCAGTCACGCATGGCCGTCGAGCCGTCAGATGGAGTTACAAAAGATACTGTCAACGAAAATGTGCATAGTTACAACGAAGTGAAAGGTGCAAGTAACTCCACAATTGTCAACCAATCTAAAACCAACATGTATAGCAACGACTTTCAGAAAGCTATATGCCAGTTATCTCACCAAGACCCGTCCTCTCTGTCTGCAGGAGCACTGGAACACGTGAAGCGTACAGCTGAAGACTACCACTACTACCGATCAGAATCTCATAGCTCCCATCAACATATCAACCAGGACAACGGGTATTCGCTGATTTCAACAAAAGATAATGGGTTATTAAATCACAATAGACATATCCAAACAGAAACGACAAGATCTATGTGTGATACACCTGCTTCCGACTCCATACTATCAAGCGATCAGCTTGGTTGGTTTGAGTTGCCCAGCGGGTTACTGTCCAGAGACAGGATGTGTGCCTTTAGCACACTCGGCATGAACAATTCTAGTATGTATTCCCCGAATGAGTTCAGGAATGTACAACTGGGTTCCCACAGGTTTCAACCCATATCCACGTCTGTAACCGCTGAAGCAACTACACCATTGATATCCGTGAGTGCTTCTTCCTCTGCAACCACCACATCCATCAATAATGGATTGGATATTGCCGCAGCCAAGTCTTGCCATCAGGTAACCAGAGGCGCGTGTAGCAGCATCCCCGACGGCGTTGTCAGCAGGCTAGAAACATAGTGGGTAGGTATGTTCATAAGATGATCATCCTGTCATCATCATCATCATCATCATCATCATCATCATCATCATCATCATCATCATCATCATCATCATCATCATCATCATCATCATCATCATCATCCGTCATCATCATCATCATCATCTGCCTGCCAGCTGGCGCAAGCGTTCATGTCTCTCCGAAGATCTTATTCCTTGTTGTTTTAATGACACACAAAGTGACTAGTTTAATAATTGCAGACTAATGGAACGGGAGCTAATGTCAGTGTATCGCAAGCAAATACTGCATAAAATGTTACTACATTTTGTGAAACTTTAGCATGAAAAACTGGGAATGAAGAGAGAGAGAGAGATGATGAAAGAAATAAAGAGGAGGCAAGTGAAATATTTTGGCCACGTTAAAAGACATGATACTCTTATAAAAACCATACTGTAAGGCAAGGTTGAGGGCAAACGAGCAAGAGGTAGACAACGATACAAGTGGGAGGATAACATCAAGAGATGGACAAACATCAGCCTGACAGAATGTACAGTCAAGGTGAGAGACAGACAGTGTTGGAGACCCATTGCAGCCAACCTTCATTGCGGAGACGGCACCTGATTGATTGAGCATGTAATTTGCTGAGATGCACAGCTTTTATTACAATACTATACTTTATTACAACAAACGGAAAAACAGAACATATAACTGGAAAGCTGGACATATACGTATAGGTATAAAGGAACGTTTCGAGCAAAGTCTTTAACCACGATCAAACTACAATTAGTCGTTTAAGAAAGGTCGCTTAAAAGTCGACAGGGTCAACTTCATTGCACCGGGTTTTTATCCTATATGGCTCAGTCTCTTTCCGCAGCGCGGAAAGCGTCGCACAAAGCACGAACTCCGTAGCTCCAGCGACGACCCCCAGGAATCTCCGAAAAAATGCACCCGTGAAACGAAGGACGGAGCCCGAAACCAAACCCACAACCTTCGGAACCCGAGTCAGGCGGCTTGACTACTTCGCCATAGAGATCCCCACAAAACACAATAAACCAAACATATAGAAAGCTGAAATATCACATTTACAAATAACAAATTCACATGTCTGAATGAAATAACATAAACCAGATATATAGATTTGTGATTGTGCTATTTAAGTTTTCCAGCTAATTTGACCACACAAAAAAACAAAAAAAAAAAAAAAACAAGGGACTCTTCTCCACGCAGGAGGAGTCTTGGGTATATAGTATAGTGCTTTTCTACCCAAGTATGCATACAAAAAGATACAGATTTTGGTGGAAACATATCTGTAGATGTCTTTAGTTTTGTGGAGTGTCCTATCTATACATTGTGTTAACTCGGTTTCCACTCAGCTCCACAGCAGGCAACTTCATTTTCGATATCATTTGTGATGTTTTTTTTTTACAGCTGTTTTTGGTTTTCGATATCATTTGTGATGTTTTTACAGATTTTTTTTTTTTCGATATCAGTTGTGATTTTATTTCAGCTGTATTTTATATTTTATATTTATACTCGTCGCCTTTCACACGCGTAAAATAAATTGTCTGTATGTGCAATGCTGTCCCGTGTTTAAACTTTGCTGTATGCTTAGATGACTCATGTATATAATACACATACATATCAGGGCTGACACACCATTGTCGCAATTTGAGAAATAAAGTGGCAACTATTGATGTAATGGCTAGTGCGTAATGGCATTAGGGTGATCGGATGGGGATTTTATATCTGCACTCGATGTTCGCCACGGGAGGGAATGACTGACTACCTATGTCTTGTGATGGTCCCAGCACCTAACATACTCACAGCAAGTTCCTGATATGCGGCATTCATTCATTCACTCACTCATTCATTCATTCATTCATTCATTCATTCATTCATTCATTCATTCATTCACTAGCATGTTCTTTGCAGAACCTCACTCACATAACAACCTTCTGGAAAGCTTAAGCTGTCCCGCGTCTGATACACCCATCTGGAGATCATCTGCCACATCCTGCACCCATCTTCTCTTTGGCCGTCATTTTCCTCTCTCCCGGGCATATACCCCTCCATTATTGTTCTCTCTAAACTTTCATGACGTTTTAAGTGACTATATTTTTTCAATTTTCTTTGTTTTATCGTCTTTAGTAGTCGCCCTTCCTCAATATTCAGCTCGTGTCGTTTGGGTGAATTTGTTCTTTTCTGTACCCAAGATAATCTTAGAATCCGTCTATAACATTTATATTCAAAGGCATGTATGCGCTGTTAAGCTTGTTTAGTAAGTGTGCTATGGGGCATAATATATATATATATATATATATATATATATATATATATATATATATATATATATATATATATATATATATATATATATATATATATATATATAAAATTGATAGGCAACCATAGTAGTATCAGAAAGAATTATAGATGGGAGACAGGTTCCTGTCCTTGCCTTCTATGAATGCCAATCAATACCTGGTGCGTCGGAATAGCTGTAATGGATTACTAATGACACGAGAAGAGTATTTAGAACTGTGATACAATAGCTAAACTAGAAATTTATTAAATACGAACAGCATTTAAACATTATATTACAAGACTGTCGACGTGGGAAATTATTCAAGAACAATATTTACATATAAAAATATAAGCATTAACAACATTAGATGGTGATAACACGACATTATGAACTTGTACAAGTGTGATTTAAATTAATACGAGTAGCACCAATACTGAAAAGTTGTTATCAAAGAACAGAGATAGAATTGAATGAAGATAATACAAAAGTGACATATTTATGGGTTGTGAAACACACAAAGAAAGAGTATTAATATATTAAGCGTGTTAATAATATAAAAAAAACCAATAGTTATAATAACAATAACAACATTCATAGGTGATAATAAAGAAGCAGCAACAACATTTACAAGTTTTACTACAAGAAAATGTTTTAACAAATGAATGTGTATTGGTGTATTTGAAAGAGAAGAATATTTACAACTGTTTATACAAAAGCAGCGACAACATTTACAGATAATTCAAAAATATCAACAACATTACAACATTTATAGGTGATACTATAAAAATGAATATTTACAAACGCTCTTCGAAAAACAATATTTCTAGATGGTAATTTAAAAATAGCAACATTATTTATAGATAATATAAAAATATAAACACAATTGATAGGTTATAATACAACAATAGTAACAGCATTTAAAGATGATAATGCAAACATATCACCATCAGTTATAAACAATACAAATATAGCAACATCAATTATAGATAATATAAAACTAGCAACCACATGTACAGGTTATAATACAAAAGCAGCTACAACATTTATAGATAAAACAAAAATAGCAACACCAGTTATAGTTAATACAAATATAGCAACAACATCTAAAGGTTACAATACAACATAAAAATAGCAACAGCATTTACATGTTATAATTCACAAACAGCCACAACATATACAGATAAAACAAACATAGAAACACGAGTTATAGATAAAACAAAAAATAGCTACATCTACAGGTTATAATACAAAAACAGCAACAACATGTATAGCTTATACAGGACGTATTATTAATGACTGTGCAGTGTTTGAAAATATTGCCGGTCCAAGTTTTGTATTCACCCTCTGTAAAGTTCATGCAACATAACAGGTAAATACAAAACATGGACCGGCATTATTTACAGACACGGCACAGTCATTAAAAATACATTCTGTAATACAAAAACATCACTTATTTATAAACGATAATATAAAAATAGGAGAGCAGCTGTAGCCCAGGGGCTAATGCGTTTGCCTGCCGTCCCCTGGTCATGTGTTCGAATCCTTTTCGAGGCAGTGATGTTTTCTTTGATCTGGACTCCAAAAATACATACCAAGAAATTGTCTTGGAAGTACTAGTGACCAATGTGGTACTGGCAGTGTGACACACCGAATACTGATTGATCGACAACTAAACGGCCAGCATCATATACCCACTACACTGTATGGCATGAGCAAGGTCGTTTATCTACTTTACTTTAATCCAAAGTCAGCAACAATAGTTACAAGTTATAATACAAACAAAAACAGTAACAATATTTATAGATGGCAATTTAGAACACAGCAACATGTGGAGTTGATCATACAAAACAGAAATATTTATAGATGGCAATTTAGAACACAGTAACAACATGTGGAGTTCATCATTCAAAACAGCAATATTTATAGATGATAATTTAGAACACTGCAACAATATATAGAGTTGATTTTACAGACCAGCAATATTTATAGAAGGTAATTTAGAACACAACAACAACATATGGGGTTGATCATACAGAGCAGCAATGTTTATAGATGGCAATATAGAGCACAGCAACAACATATGGAGTTGATCATACAAAAAACAGCAATATGATTGCAATTTAGAACAAAACAACCATGTATGAAGTTGATCATACAAAACAGCAACAATGTTTATAGATGGCAATTTAGAACAAAGCAATAACGTATGGAGTTGATCATACAAAACATCAATATTTATAGAAGGCAATATAGATCTGTTTAAGTCCCCGCTAATTACTGGTATCATGAAGGCTAATAGACTACAATGGCTGGGGCATATAGAAAGAATGGAAGATAATAGGGAAACAAAACTCGCTTATACTCAGGAAATAAATGACCGTAGACCCCGAGGTAGACCAAGAAGACGGTGGAGAGATAATACACATACAGACCAACAAGCACTTGGAATCAACGACTGGCAAGAGAAGGTCCACCAGAGAGACGAATGGAGACGGATTGTATCTGCAGCAAAGAACCTCAATGGCTCGGAACGCTGAAGAAGAAGAATATAGAGCATAGCAACAACATTTGGAATTGATCACACAGAACATCAATATTTATAGAAGGCAGTATAGAGAACAGCAACAACATGTAGAGTTGATCACATAAAACATCAATATTCATAAATAGTAATGCAAAATCTGGCGTCGACGAAAGCGAGAGGATAAGAGTTATCGCTGTGAAACTTCCAGTGCGCTGGTGGCGGATAAAAGGTTCAATCCCTACACATGCATTAAGCTGGACGGAAACGTTGACTTCTGGTTCAGAAAGCAATGGCAAACTACCAAACGTAAAATTGCTTAGATAATCAACCTGGGAATGGCCAGATTTGTTAAATACAAAATTAGGCGATAATGCAAAAGTGCCGTCTCCCTGGCGAAGAGGTTAACGACTTTCTCCGTAATGCGCATGAGGAACACAGCTGCGTGAGATTCGGCAGCGGGTCGCGTCGCTTTGGTTAATTACGGGGTATGTGAGCCGGTCGTTCAGAAAGCAATGGCAAACTACTGAGCGTAATCTTGTCAAGAACATCAACAGCTGAAACATGCTGGTGTTGACTGCAACGTCCTGTAAGGGGTATGCAACTTTTAAAAAATAAAAATTGCAAAAATAACAAGAATATTTACACGATTTACCACAAAGGAGCAGCAACACTTCTCACAAGTAATATAACAACGGCGTTCTCTCTCTCTCTCTCTCTCTCTCTCTCTCTCTCTCTCTCTCTCTCTCTCTCTCTCTCTCTCTCTCTCTCTCTCTCTCTCTCCCCCGGAATGCTCGATCTCTTTCTTCTGTTTCAAGCTTTTATTCATCCAGATGCATGTTTCATGAAGGTTAATGAATCAGCAAAGTGAAATATCCCGATGATACGAGATGGTGCGAGATTTTAACGGTGCTCTGGAAATGTGATAGATTTGGAGCGCAATTTAAACAGTATATTTACCGTGTTTTATTCCCTCCAGCCATCCCCCTAACTGTCAACTGCGTATAAAAACACTGATTCCCCCCCCCCCCCACACTTTTCCATTCCCTCCGGCAAAAATGGTATATAAACCACGAAGACTTCACGAAGACCTCGCCTTAACTGTCTATCCACATCTACACTAACCTATAGTAATGTTAAAGTTGTTTGTATACCCTCAGATCTTAGCTTACCTACATGTGAGTTGTAAGTAAATAGCTTTCGCTTGTGAATTTACATAGTCATTTTAAGCTGTATTCCATACTTCAAAATATTCATAAATTATACCCATCACTACGCCGGAGATTACATTGCCGTCGTAAGTACTCATCTCAGCCGTCAAGAAACATGGCCCCTTTGTTTGCAAATCGTTTCGCCAGAATGCAGTTCTCACTGGACACCTCCGTCTGGCTCTCCCAGATGTGTGTGATGTATGTGTGGTTAAGACATTGTATGATGTCCACCAAATGTCGGCAGCCCGACTCCGTTATTGTAGCCTCACACCCAGCACGTGGAAGGTGCCAGCATCTCTCAGAAACGAGAAATTGTTATCAAGATGACCTACATAGGCTAGATATCCAATCCATTTGTTTCCAAAACAAAAAAACTGGGGAAAGTAAACTGCTGCCTTGTAGGTAGGCTGGGGAAAGTGAAAAAACTGGGGAAAGTAAACTGCTGCCTTGTAGGTAGGCTGGGGAAAGTGAAAAATTGGGGAAAGTAAACTGCTGCCTTGTAGGTAGGCTGGGAAAGTGAAAAATTGGGGAAAGTAAACTGCTGCCTTGCAGGTGGGCTGGGAACAATGAAAAACTGGGGAAAGTATACAGCTGCTTTGCAGATGGGCCGGGGACAGTGAACAACTGGGGAAAGTAAACTGCTGCCTTGTAGGTAGACTGGGGACAGTGCAAAACTGGGGAAAGTAAACTGCTGCCTTGTAGGTAGGCTGAGGAAAGTGAAAAGCTGGGGAAAGTAAACTGCTGCCTTGTAGGTTGGCTGGGGACAGTGAGAAACTGGGGAAAGTAAACTGCTGTCTTGTAGGTTGGCTGGGGACAGTGAAAAAACTGGGGAAAGTAAACTGTTACCTTGTAGATAGGCCGGGGACACTGAAAATCTGAGGAAAGTAAACGGTTACCTTGTAGGTGGGCCGAGACAGTCGAAGTCTAGAAAGCACATTAAAAAAAAAACGTTTTTCTAAGTCGGATATATTGAGCCACAGCCAATATTCGTAGGAGAATAAGCCCACATTTACTGCCCAAAACCTCAATTCTTAATCCATTGTTATGTCAAGAAGCGAGAAATGACTGCCACTTCTTTGAATTTATTCATATTGACGACGTCTGTGAGTGTCCGAAAGAGAAGAGAAAGAAGTAGCAGAAGAAGAAGAAGTAGTAATAGCAGCAGCAGCAGCAGCAGCAGCAGCAGCATTAGCAGTAATAATAGTAATAATAATAATAGTAGTAGTAGTAGTAGTAGTAGTAGTAGTAGTAGTAATAGTAGTAGTAGTAGTAGTAGTAGTAGTAGTAGTAGTAGTAGTAGTAGTAGTAGTAGTAGTAGTAGTAGTAGTAGTAGTAGTAGTAGTAGTAGTAGTAGTAGTAGTAGTAGTAGTAGTAGTAGTAGTAGTAGTAGTAGTAGTAGTAGTAGTTCTAGTAATGGTACCCAAGC
Source organism: Cepaea hortensis (assembly GCA_963921405.1). Lineage (NCBI taxonomy): Eukaryota > Metazoa > Mollusca > Gastropoda > Stylommatophora > Helicidae > Cepaea > Cepaea hortensis. The sequence continues at coordinate 59,339,433 of OY992878.1, read as the reverse complement.
TGACAATTCTCTGTGTAGCTGAATTAGTTCTCATGTTGAACTCGTATGAATGTTATGCTCATATCTTAAATCAAACTACTGGTGTAGCTGTGAATGATAAGATGGGACCGAGCGACGCCTGTCTGTCGCGGCCCGTTACTTGAACTATTTATTATATATACTACAGGCGCCACATCGAGGACAGCGTTTGTATTATCCACTTACCGGTAGAGGAAATATGCACATTTCTGGATTACGTTAGTAACTTTCACCCTTCTTTCACATTTACCTTATCTATTTCTGCCTGCTGTTAATTTTGTTTTTTGTTTTTTTTTAAGGATATGTGTTTCACTATTACTAATACTAGTATTGCTACTACTCGTATTACGAGCGCGATCTATACATTTGCATTCAAGAGGCTAATGAAACTAGAACATTATATACAATTATCAGAAAGAGACCAACAGATAAAGAAAAGAGACATTGGAGAACATCGTGACAACTGGAAAGATGAATGGAAAAAGAGGCAATGCATTCCAAGAGAAACGGTGCTGGATAGACTGAGACGGTGGCTTGGAGAAATATAATCAACATAGTTGATCCAGAGCACCAAAGACCGAGATCTGTGGAGAGACATGAGAGACGTTTACACCAGCTGGCATGGCAAATGATGGTGGTGATATGCACATGCTCGCAGTTATCCACGGTATGAATATCGTAATCTAAAAAGTATAAGCAATTAATCTGGTGTTCCAAGCTGTTACGACTGCGTAGAATTCGGTTAGACAATGAGGATTTCGTTACGTATCCATGTTGTCATGGTTCTAAACACCCGGTTCTTATTTTTATTTTTTTTTTAAATTTTAAGTTGCATATCCTTTACATGACGTTTCAGTCAACACCAATAATTTACAGCCGTTGTTGATGTCTTGGCAAGTTTTACGTTCAGTAGTTTGCCATTGTTTTCTGGACAACCGGCTTACACACCTTTCCGTAAGAAACCAACACGACACGGTCCGCTGCTGAATCTCGCACAGCTGTGTTTCACACGTGGGTATACGGTATTACGAACAGCGTCCTTAACTCCTTCGCCGGGGAGATCGGCTTATTTCCATTAGCCTTACTTTTATTTCCATTTTCAATATAATCCCTGTGTTTATTTTTATTTCATACACACTGACATAGATTTTTTTGTTTATTGTTATTCATATATTACCATTGTGTTTATTGTTATTCATATATTACCATGACTATCTGTGTGCATTGACATATTGTGTTGTGTTTATGTTTGTTTATATTACAAGATCAATACCATACGTGTTTTTGCTCGCCCTGATTGATGCCGAAGCCGTGTGATATATGTTTGCCTACAGTGTGATCTGTCGAGGAACAACTCTGATTTCTTCAGTCACAAACATGTCATGTAGCACAAACCTGCTATGGTTCTTTTGTTTGTTTTTTTTTGCGTTCGCTCGCTTTGAACTCAAGCATAGTCCAAAAACTCTACTTCTAGTAGTGCTGAACTGCATTTTTGCGTGTGGATTAGCTTTCCCTATTAACAGTGCCCCTCGCCATTAGGCGAACCGACTCCGACTTCAGAGCGGTACTTGTAATTTACGTCCCCAAGTCAAGAAGGATAGGTCAACACTTTAGTCCAACTGTCCGGTTAGGGGTTGAACCCATTACCTCGGCATCAGCACACCGGATGTTTAAGAACACATGCTCTTATCCATTCGGCCATGCTGACCTATTATGGGTATGTGTTTTGTTAGAAACATCACACTTGATAGGTCTGAGTGCATGGAGAAATAGGCGACCAGTCTCTCCCGCCTGTAGCAAACGTCATCAACTGATATCGAACCCTCGTCTGGCCGTGCTCATGCCACTGCCAGCGTAGCGTCCTAACCCTTACACCAACGCGCTTCACACAAACAAATTCCGTACCATGAACATGATGAGTGTATTTGTAGGGACATACCATTTGGTAGGCCTACGTGCATGGAGAAATAGACGACTATTCTCAGCTCTCCTAGCAAACGTCAAGAGCTGATACTGAACCCTCGCCAACAGCGTTCACGCCTTGGTCCGCGTCGCGTTCTAACCTTCTCACCAAGTCTCCCGCTACAGTCAAATGTTTAATACCTTTCCAGCGAATACCGGTCCGCTTCATCGGGCAAAACTAACTAACGTTTGGTTTGTTCATTGCCACAGAAGAGGCCAGAATTTCTCTGTCAGGCAAAACATAACAAACATTTTGTGTGTTCTTTGCCACTGAATAGACTAGCATTTCTCTATCAGGCAAAACGTTAACTAACATTTAGTTTGTTCATTGCCATTGAATACGCCTGAATTTCCCTTACACATGTATACCTGGCCTTACGCCAGCAAGCTTATGTTTGTTTAACTTACATGCTTTGATTCCATTCAAATTATTCCAGTACTCACAGCTGTTAATTTAACTGTGTCTATATAATAAAGCGTTGTACTTAAAAGTGAAAAGCAATTGAGTTTAAAGACATTTAAATAGAAAAGACACTTTGGGTACTAAAGCGTACATTGGTAATTGTAGTAGTTAGTATTATTTTGGTTACTTTTAATTGTATCTGGTTGTTCATAATCTTTTAAACAATAGAATGACTTAACATGATAATTGGATGGGATAGACGGAGTTGAGCTCAATGTGCAATGTAAGAAGTAACGAATGCACGTTGGTGAGTTGCTTAGAACAGAAGTAATTAAAACCTTCCTATTCTAGTAATGTCCATACTGCCGGGGTCCGCCGCTGGGGGAAGCAAAGAATAGTAACGTTACCTACCATGCATGGATTAAGAGGCTGATAGGAAGATGATGTGAGACTGACTACCTCACTGGCTATCTCACTGGCTATCTCACTGGCTACCCCTTTGGCTGTGAAAGCCAATCACCTATGAGCAAGACTACAAAGGGCTTGGTAAAAGTTGGTTGCTGGCCTGTACTCCAATGTGACGTGAAAATTAGTGGTGACAACCTACATTGACAGCCTACATTGACAGCATACAAGGACAGCCTACATTGACAGCTTGCAGTGACAGTCTACATCGACAGCTCATATTGACAGCCTACATTGACAGCCTACAGTGACAGCCTAAAGTGACAGCCTACATTGACAGCCTACATTGACAGCCTACAGTGACAGTACAGTGACAGCCTACATTGACAGCCTACAGTGACAGACTACAGTGACAGCCTACATTTACAACCTACATTGATAGCCTACATTGACAGCCTACATTGACAGCCTACATTGACAGCCTACATTTACAGCCTACAGTGACAGCCTACAGTGACAGTCTACATTGACAGCCTACAGTGACAGACTACAGTGACAGCCCACATTTACAGCCTACATTGACAGCCTACAGTGACAGCCTACATTGACAGCCTACAGTGACAGCCTACATTGACAGCTTACAGTGTCAGCCTACAGTGACAGCATACATAGACAGCCTACAGTGACAGCCTACATCGACAGCCTAAGTGACAGCATACAGTGACAGCCTACATTGACAGCCTAAAATGACAGCCTACATTGACAGCCTACAGTGACAGCCTATGGTCACAGCCTAAAGTAACAGCCTACATTGACAGCCTACTGTGACAGACTAAAATGACAGCCTACAGTGACAGCCTACAGTAACAGCCTAAAATATCAGCCTACAGTGACAATCTAAAGTAACAGCCTACAGTGACAGCCTAGAGTAACAACCTAAAGTAACAGTCTACAGTGACAGCCTAAAGTAACAGCA